>WEIU01006629.1:355286-518233 GCA_013389925.1 Aegithalos caudatus
AAAAAAAAAAAGTGCACAGCAGTAAAAATTAGGTGTCACAAGATCTTTGTGTAATCTCACCGATTCACGAGTCCTTGAATTAGAAATACCTGTTTCATCTTTTGATCACATCTGCTGTTCTAATGGATGCACCACATTTTTGGCTTTACATCACCCTGAATAATACACTTCAGTCTGTCTCCTCCATCATCTCACACAAACAAACTCCTGGGATATAGCAGAGATCCTTCCTGCTAGACATTAAGTATATGGCTTTGTACTTTTAATTTAATTTCTACTGTCCCAGACTTCAAGGTCATCCAGTTTTTTTTCCCAAATGACATTTTAGTCCTTGCCTCTTGGCAGTTCATTTCTATGTTGCATTAACAAAAATTTCATTAACACATGAAAAACTGTAACAGGTCATTCAGGTCACTTCTGAATGTGTTGCTGTGAGTTCCAATACTTTCCACTGGATGAACTTCACCAATCCCTTCCAACAGTCTGTTCTCTGCTTTTAGTCTGCTGTCACTTGCAGCTACCCCCACAAGAAATGCAGTGGGAAATATTTTACTCGAGGTCAAAAAGAACAAGACTTTTGCATTTTGTTCTTCCAGAAAGCAGTTGTCCTGTACCCCAAAATCATGTTAGCCCTACTAAATACACTTTAAGTTTCATTGCCTTTTCTGCTTGTCACAGAGTGCTTAGTTCCTATGGCTTCATCCTTTTCCAGTTGTAGGTTCTCCAGGGTTATGGGAAATGTATGTGTCATCAACATTTCATGCATTATCTTCTTTCAAATTTACTTGCATCCTAGCTTTGGGAACCTGTTCTCCCCAACTAGTGTCAGCCATTATATCTTTGTTCCCATGTTCGAGATCAGCATCTTTATTAAAAACTCAGGTTGTAGGACTTGTCTAGATTATCCCTCATTTCAACCTTCCCCATTTTGCATATCAGCTGCACTTTTCAGTCCTTCTACCTTCTATACATGGCAGAAAAAATATTTCATTTCTTTACAGCTACTTGCCTTTTAAATTTCTACACTTATCCTTCCTGAACTTTTAACCATAAGCTTCTCTACTGACTAATTTATCTTTGCCATGCCCTACAGACTGTGCTTGCTTGTGCTTACCCTTTTTCATGGTAATACTTGTTTTTGTGCTAGCATTTTACTCAGTTAGATATGCAGTCCTACTGTATATTTTTCATTTTATTTAAAACACAGTCTGAGAGTAGATTTTGTACCTGTGTCAAAAAACTTTCAAACCCATGCCTAGAATACTTTTCATTTTACTTCATTTTGTAAAAACAAATCTTCATCCGTTTTTGTGGTTTGAGGTTTTCACTGTTATTCACACCAGTTTTGGCTGGTTTCTTAGAGTAACACTGACATGCAAATGCAATAAACATCAGTTAAGTGCAGCTTAATTGAACTGATCAGCTGAGCATTTATAAGTAACTTACAGAGATAAATGTGATTTTATAGAAGGTAATTTGGGTTGCCATACAGCATGCAGGTTTCACTGCTCAGTCCTTTGATAGAGACTTAACATGGCAAATATTTTGGCAGACACTACTATGGTTGCTTGTTAAAATGATCTAATCCTAAAGTCAGGCCTCTTTTTGCACAGCATTGCACGTGCCTGTTCAATTTTCACATGCTTTCTCTCTCAGTATGGTATTCTTCCTCCTCCTAGGGAAAACAGACTAAAAATGCATTCATTCTGGACCTCACGCCCTTGTGAAGTGTGGTGAGCACCTTCAGTGGCCGGTGTGAGTGGAGGCAGAGCCCTCTCTGGCACATCTCTGAGAGGATATCAGAGCTGGCAGCCTTGGCAATCCAGGGAGATTGGCCCAGAGCCAGGTGGGGCCAGACGGGTTCTTAGCAGGGGTGCAGGGTGATGGCTCCCACAGGCAGGGGCATCCTGCAGCTCCACTGGGAACATGCTCTGCAGTAGGATGGGGACACCTGGATCCCACCTCCAGCAGCAAGTGGCTTTGCTGCTGTTGGCACTTTGAAGGGGCTGGGTGCCTCCCTGTGAACACAGGGTGCTCTGGGATGGAGGGGGAACTGCTCCTTCTCTCTGGAATGCTTCAGCAGCTTTACTGGTGGCTTTCCCTGTTGGCCAGCCTTAGTGACACCCAGGCTAACACCTGTGGGAATGGGACACTCCTTTCTGACACCCCATCAGTGGGATGAGGTGCAGCAGTCCCATGGGCTCCCCTACTGTAGGACCTGTGTCAGGCAGGGCTCTTCTCTAGCTCATTCAGCTCCCTGTGCTGGGCAGCAGAGGAGGGATCTGATGACACAGGACTTCTATCAGACTGCCCTGATACAGGGAATCATGGGCACTCTTGCCAGCTTTTGGATACAGTAGTTTGAGCTGTCACTTTTATCCTTATCTTAGATCACTGTGGTTTAGCTCCTGATTTTTTCTATTCATGGTGAGGAGGAAGAATAAATGTCTGGCAGGCAACCTTGTTATCTATATTACCCATCAAAGGTGGGATTTCTGTAAGGCAGGAACCCCACAATGGACTTGATTTCTGCATATTTGCTCAGATAGTGCATGCACTTTTTCTTTTATAAGTCCTCTAGCTTATGATAACTTTTCATTTACTTCAGATCCCACAGAAGACAAAGTATTTTGAAATACAGAGTAATACAAAATTAAATTGACTCACTTGGAATAACAAAACTGAAAGATCCAAAAGCCACAGGAGTTTTTTATTGACAGCAATAGGATGCTCCTTCAGCTCTGGCTGCTGTTCTTTGTAAGGGCATAGAAGTGGGGAGCTGCACCTGAAGGATGGTGCAGAGCCAAGCTGTGGCTTGGTGTAACTGAGTGTATACAGAAATCAGCTGTTATGAAAGATTAGTGCAAGCTTCTCCCTCCAGACAGAAGAAGGCATGAGGGAATGAGAGACTGGGTAAAACTCCAGCCCTGCTGAAGTGGGTGGGAATTTTGTCTCTGATCATGCAGTACAGGAATCTCCCCTACAGACTCGTAAGAAATTTTGCAACTGTGTAGTAATAATGTGTGCCAGGGAAAAATCAGGGCTTGGCTAAATGAATATTTGATATTACATCTGTTTACATGCTTTCCACCAAATCCATACTGTGTCATTTTTCCTTCAGGGACAGAGAAGCCTGAAAAGGCCTCTCTGAAGGGAAGGAACAGAAAGAGCTCCATTATGTTTGACAAACATTTATGTTTGTCACATGCCAAAGAGGTCCTAGCGCCATGTGATGCTTGTGGTTTTTCTTCAAAGGTGCTGTGTCGGTACAGACAATCCCTGCTGACTGCCCCTGGTGTGCACTTTTGTTTTTTAACATAACCTCCTTGGAAAATAGGAGGTTACAGTGTTGGCCAGTCCAATCAGTCAGCTTGTCACTCTTGGTTGGTGTCTCCTGTAGTAACATGATGAACAAGTGGTGGGAGGATTTTGTTGGTTTGGGGGTTTGAGTTTCTTTTCGGTTGTGGTTTTTGTTTGGTTTTGTGGTTTTTGTTTGGGTTTGGTTTGTTTGTCTGCTGGCTGGGGTGGGGGAGTGTTTGGTGAGTTTTTTTTGTTAGTTTTCCATCAGCTCTCAGAAAAATTAGTCTATGAAATGTTGACTTTCTCCTGAACATTTGCATCCCATCGGTATGTCCTTTCTGCTAGACCAATTCGTCCTACTTCCAAGGCAGTTCCCAGTATCCTCTGCAGACCTACATCCCTGGGTTTTGTCAGTCTCTTCTCCTTCAGACTGCACAGAATATCAGACTTTCTTACAAACATAAATAGAGTAATTTCAGAATAATCCTGCCAGATAAGGAAGACTTATCACTCCCCTTACACCAAAAGCATGGGAGCTTTTCTAGTGCCCAGAAATATGCAGTTGCCAAAGACCAGCTGATTTCCCTAGCATACATCATATTTTTGTCTGGAGGAGATGGATCATTTCTGAGTGGGGTGGAGATGTCTCCACTGACACTGGGTGTGTCAAAGGGATGATGGGGAGAACTGCTAATTTTTGTGATTGACTGGAAGGCACATTCCCTGTCCAACTTTTGGCGAGCATGTGCAGGATTAGCTTAATAAACTATAAGGATTTTTTTATTTTTTTTTAATTAAAAGAAGGGAGACGTGTTCAGTTTGTAAACACAAATGCAAACACATTTGGTAACTAAGCAGTTTGGCCAGCATCATGCTTGTAAAAGCTGAAGTTTGCAGTTAGGCTTTGAAATAATAGCATACAACAGTACACTGAGTGTTTGTCATAAAGTGATTTCATCTTTTCTGTTAATGCAGTTTACCCAGTGCTGAGACTGTTGTTTTTAAAAGTCAGATGTGACAAAGGAAAAAGTTAATCCTTTGGAGAAAGAATAACATACTGATGAGCTTCGTTATTAAGGGCTATATGAATATGCATTTACAACATGTTAGATTGAATATCTCAGGACTTGATTGCAGGTCGTTACACAAATAATCTCCTGAGAATGCAGAAAATGCTTTTGTTTTAAAAGAAAATAAACATTTTCTGTGATTTTATGACCAAGAGCTTTTAATATTAAAATTTAAAGATTAAAATTATTTTGAAATAGGCTATGGCAGTTGATACTGTATGTTTACATATTACATTCTTTTTCAGCTTAGACACTGAAAATAGATGAGGTGGTTCCTGAGTTTGTTTCTAGAAAATGTCAGCTTCACATTCCTATTAACACATTGCTAAAGCTTTGGCCAACTATGTCTAAAACAAACTATGAGGCTGCCATGAGATGTAAAGCTGAAAGAGCACCGTCACAGTTTGAGGCATGAAATTGCTGCACAGATACAGAGTTAGACCTGAAGAAGGGACAACCTGCAAGGTACAGCCAGAGGAAGAAATCCAGAAATGAGAGAACCAGCCCCCCTTCCCCCAGAGACTGCTGTGCTGCTCCAACACATGGATTTCAGCAGAGCCCAAGGGCACAACCACAGTTAATTAACCACAGCATGGCTCTGATAATGATGTTGGTAAGAGGGTCTGTGGCTGCAGGGTCAGTCCCCTCACTTGTTACTGAGAGCACATTAAGTAAGAGTGACTGTAAAGCTAAATCCCAGTGGGCAGCATCTCAGAATGGGATACTGTTTTCCAGGATGGTACCTGGTGTCGGGAAGGGGAAAGGCTTTGCACGAGGAAGAGCTGAGATGTTAGCAGCAGCTCCATATCCATCTTCAAGACATCACAGGCACTGTGGATCTGAACAAGGAGGGTATGCCCAAGTGTCATGGTGAAGAAAGATTTCTGAACTGTGAGTACCCTCTTACAGCCTTGCAGCCTGCAATGATGAGGGAACAACATTGAAACACCAGACATGAGAAACACTCTGCTTTCAGGGTCAGGAGGGTCATGACTCTCCTTTCTCCTGTGCCAGTGAAGAATTATTGGGAGCTCTTTATAACCTTGATTGGGCAGCCCTGGAGAAGTACTGCCAGCAGCACCCCTCTACACCTCCATCCATCAACTGCAATGCAACAAACCACACCATTATCTAACTATATGACTTCCCCAGTGCAAGGTGGTTTTTTAAAAGATTGTAAAAGGATTTAAAAGACTTGCTATTCTAAAGAATATACAAAATAAGACCAGCAATATAACTGTATGTGTTGATTTTTCTTGACACAACACTTGTATTTTTCTTTATCTGTATATGTGTGGGTCTGGAAGGATTTTTTTTTAATCTGATGCAATTAAAATATCTTCCCTCATCCATTTTATGCCTATAAATGCCTTTATGCTCTCACTGCTCTAAAACAAAATGACTCCAATCCTTACTAACGGTTTAAAAATATTGAACTATTTACTCTACTTACCAAAAGTCTTCATTTACTCAAGTCTAATCTGCATTTTATTGCAGCTTCCCTGCTGTTTTGTTTCTGGGACTTATTCAAGTAGTGCTTTAAGACCTCCAAAATGGCTTAATGGATCAGAAATAGCGTTTCTATTGTAACTGTCTTAATCTCTTGATAATATGTCTTTTTATTAATGAAGAGTCTGACTTTGTTGTTCCAGCTCAGATTTTAGTGCTAAAGATGTTTTTGTGCTTTGACATGTAAAGAGTGGGTGCTCAGGGGCAGAGGTTCATGTGGTGCAAATTCCCATTGCTCTCTGAAAGCCATTTCTGAGGAAGCCAACGCTAATTCCTGCATAGGGATATCAGTTTACAGCAGCTGTTAACTTTTCCTATCTGCTGAAATTTGAGGATGATGTAGTTTTACTTAATATCACAGAATCATTAATGCTGGAAATGTCCTCTAGGATCAAGTCCAGCCATTAAGCTGGTGCTGACAGGTCCATCCCTAAACCATGGTCCTAAGCACCACATCTACATGGGTTTTGAACACTGCCAGAGATGGTATCCACCACATCCCTGGGCTGCCTATTCCACTGCCTGATCACTCTTCCAGTGAAGAAATTTTTCCTATGACTGAGGAAGCTTTTTAGTGAAGAAATATTTCATGGCTACAGTCTGTACCAGGAGTGTTTCCAATGCTCATGTCAGGCCAAAATATAAACTGTGTTTTAAAAGTTTGGTTTTATTTTTTCTGAATGTAGCATCTGGATGGTTGGCAGTAGCTGGAGGCAGTGAGAAGCTGGTTTCTGTCCACAGTTCTGCTCCTGCAGTGACAATAGAGGCCAGGATCCCACTTCATGTCTCCTCCCCTGTTTCTTTGCTGGCTATTTGCCAAGGATGTACAAGCACCGTTTGGTGAGCATTTTCTGATTTGTGGTGGTGCTTTAAAGCAATGCAGGCATCTGTGCTCTGCTAGAAAGCAAGAAGTTGTTCTTGTTTAAATCCCTTGGGATTTTTTGGAAAAACTTACCCTACGTCTTGCAGATTAGTAAAATCTCCTTCCAAAAACCTGTGTAATTAGTTACTCTGAACACAAGAGAGCTGAGATTCAAAAGCAAAGAGCCCATGGATGGGCTCCAGCATTTTCTGACCTAGTGAGCCTAGTGTATGCCAGCAACCATGTGCTTCAGCAGGGTAATTGTCCTCACAGGGACAACAGCAGCAGTGCTGTGAACTCCCTCAACCTCCTCGTACAACTTCTGCCCCTGTAGTCATGCTTGCAACCTTATTCCATATGTGGAACTGCATGGAGGTAATGAAGTCAGAATTGGGTTGGTAGCATGTGTATCCTTAGAAGGTTATAAAGATAATAAACTGGGTTTTATTCATTTCCTCTGATTTGACATTTAATGTATCAGCATCTCTTTCTTTTAGTGTTCCTTAAATTGGTAAAATGTGGGCTTTCATTGTAAGGTTTTCATCCCAGCAATGAAAAAGTATATTAATTTTGTGAGAGACCAGCTTTATAACTAGTTGGATAGCTACATTGGAAGAGAGCACAGATATCTGCATGCAGCACAGATTTGCCCCACTGTCTCAGGAGGCAGAAAGTTTTCTTGCTGGTATGTTGTGAACTCTCTGTGCCCCCCAGGCAAGTGCAGTGAGCAGGACATGGGCACAGAGATGCTGCTGCCAAACAAACTGAGCATGAGCTTGCAACAGATCAGCTCTCTGATAACTGATTTAATGACCCTTTCCAGCTTGCAGGACAGATTTTGCCTCTGATCCTATTATGGTAACTCCCTCAAAAGTCTCTTTGGATGCCTTTGATCCTGCCTATGACAAATGACTGCCCCAGCCCCACAGAAAGGGCAGCATCTGCTACCTCCTGACTGAGCTATTTAACGTGTGCTAGCCAAAAGGCTTTCTCTCTTATTGTTTATCTTCAAGATGGGGACTGCCTCAGCTACTATTTCCCTTTTTTAACCTCCTCAATTTCCTGTTGCTTTACACTCTTTGTTCTCTTTAGCTCTTCTTTCCTTCTTCTCTCTGCTTGCTCATTGTCTGCCTTCCTTCTTTTTCATTTTCTGCCTGTTTTCCACTATGATAAGGAATTTTCCTCACTGCTCTCTTCCACGGCCTTCTCTCCCATTTCTTTGCTCCCTATTCTCTTTCTTCTGTCTGGCTCTTTCTGCTCATCAATCACGTTATGACAGCGGGGAGCAGCTTGTAGACAAAAGACCAGCTGGGTCATGTCCTAGTAAGAGCACATGCTGCTGATGACAGGACCCAGAAGAGAAGCAGTGATGCCTCCAAACTGTTTTGGATTTGAGCACATGATCCAGATAGGGAGGGAGAGGGGGGTTTTCACTAGCTCTGCTTTGTTTATATACCTCTGCACACATGGGACAGGATTTCACTGCCATGGGCATTGGCACAGCTGGAGAAGGTAGCAGCAAGAGGACGAGCTCTGCATGCACGATGAAAGGAAATCACTAGAGGAGTTATAGTTTTGCTATGAAAGGCAACAAGCCAAGGAGAAGCATTTGAGAAGAAGGCAGAGTTCTCTGCTGCACATGTCATTCCCATCTTGAGGATGGTTTTATATATGGGAAAGAAGCAAATATTGAGCACGGCCCTGCTCCTGGTTATGCTTTCCAGGAGAAGGCTCCCTGGCTTGCTTCTCATCATGTCTCTGCCATGGGCCTCTCAAACAGGACAGGCAATGGGCACCCATGCACTCCATGCAGGAGTGTGGGACAGCTTGTGTGTGGTCGAACAAAGGACTGCATCTGAGGAACTCACAGAGGTGGTACTGGGGCTTAGTTGAAGAACTGCATTAATGGAATCACCTGCCAGTGTAAGGCTGTTCTGAATTAGCAACACCAGCAGCAGCTGTGCCAGTCATGACAGGCACTGGTGGTTTGGGGCATTTTTCAATGTCCACAAGCCATCAGCACTGTGACATTGTTTGTGTGTTGCTGGTGGTAACGGTGTCTGCTTAGAAAGCCCTGCACTGACTTTCTTCTTCCTCTCATTTATCTAAGATATGGAAGAGCCTGTGATATACTGGAGTGAAAAAAAAAGGCAGATTGAGGTGCGTTTGGTGCTTGATATTGCACTACTTTGTGTGGGAAAGCATCAAGAAGTGCCGGGACTTGGCTCACAGGCTCCATTGAGCAGGATGGAGCAGCACAGAGAGGCTGCTGGAGGGAGGCCACTGAGGATGCTGAAGTCCAGGGAGGCTTTTAGCATGTGTGAGTAAGGGAGAGCATGAGCACATCCAGAGGTCTGCAATGCAATGGCATGCTTAGGCTAATCTCTTGTTGCTAAGGAGCCCCACACATGTTTGGCGTTGGCTTGAGTTACCCTTCCTCAGGTGGCCTCCCCCTTGTCCCAGTGAAGTCCATCTGTTTGGCCTCAAACCTGGTGAGTTTTGGCTCTGAAGCACATGGCCCATCACGAAGGCCCAGTTCATGCCTTTCACAGCCCAGGGGAGGCTCTGCTCCCAGCACCCCAGCCCCACTGAGTGCTGCCAGCTGATTCCTGACAGGCGACTCTTGCCTGAGTCACATCACTTCACTGGCTCTGTCCCACAGAGAGCAGCTGACCTGGCATGCCGTGGGCAGGGAGATGTCTCTGGCTCCTGCAAAGTCATTGTTCTTCTGGAAAAAGCTGTAAGACACTGCTAAAACAGCAGCAGCAGGTCAGGCTGGGGGTAGGTGTGCCTCAGGGTCTGCTCCATGCTCATGGCTTTCTGGTAGCACAGTCTCTGGCCGGTTAAAAGGGAGGTAAATGCACAATACATGCTGCTAAACCAGGTTTGTAAGAGCAGTGGGATAAGTTAGATACTTGGCCTTGGCCATTCCCAGCTGAGGCTACATTCTGGTCTCTGAGAAGGGTGCACTGCAATCTGATCCACACAAGTATCTCCTACCTGGTCCACTGCTGAGGAGGCACCATGAGGAGCTGCTTGTTCAGCTGTGGGCAGCAGCAAGCTGCACAGATGTCCATCCTTTCTTCCACCTCAGTCAAGGGAGCTGGTTCCTGGCACATGCCTGATCTGAATGCAGCTGTTAGCAGGAAGAAAGTCAGCTTGGAGTCCCTGAGAAGGTGTGGCCACATGGATTGAATGATCTCCTTGGTGCCACTGCTTGCTCATTTGGGTTCCTCATCTGCATACCATCCATGCTGACCCATTTGTGTATATTCCTTGCCCCGCAGGGGCCCTCTGGTGCCACCATGAGATGTGCACAACCTGTCTTAAAGATGGTACATGGCTGGATGCTGTGGTCTAGAGCCTTCTCACAGCCATTAACATCCAGGAACAGCTGCAGGAGCAGGAGGAACTGCACCTTCTCATCAGCCTTGGAACAGAGACACCCAGGGAGGACAGCACCAGGTGCTGCCTCTGAGTGGGGCTTCTCAGCCTCTCAGCCCTGCTTCCATCTATTACACCAGTTAACCTTGTTAGCTGCCTAAAGTTCAGCTGAGGTCAACCATCTTCACAGCATGAAAGTCTTGGTCAAAGTATTTAAAGACAGGCAAACTTCTAATTAAACTGCAGGAGGGTTTTACAGTGGAGGCTCTCTGGGAAATACGGGGTGTGTGTGTATGTTCACAGCACAGCTACACATTGACTTAGTCAGCAGTAACTCACTGTAAAGGCTTACAGGGGGCTATGGGAAAAGTGAAGGCATTCCTCGTTTAATTTATTTGCTTCTGGGGATAAACTATAAACTCATAGAATGTCACAGCAACTGGCCTGTGATTTTTACAATGTATAGTGGCTTTCCAGGCTGTTAGTTCACGTTGGCACAGCAAGTTTTTGTGGACATGCCATAGCATGTGTAATGCTTCAGTCTTTTTGGCTGAATTCACAGACAGCAAATAGAAAGCATTGGTTTATCTTCCTGCCATGCCGTAGCCTGCCCTCCAGAGTAAGGGAATTTGGCTGGTCAGAAGCTGTATAGATGTCTTTAAAGTATTGCAGTAAGAGCTACATTTGGAACAACTCAGCACTATTTCTGTCTTTTTGGACAACTGGAAGTCCTTGGCCTGATATGTCATCCAGGAAAATGTAGGAAGAGCACTGGACAGCTTGGCTCTCTAGGAAACATTTAGAAACCATAGTTTTAAACTTACCCTGCCCAAGTAAGAAAAACTACTTCTTTACATGACTTTATGCTACCCTTTAAGCTACAGAAGGAAGACAGGCTATGTGGCAGCTCAGAGATACATTTTCAATTCAGTTTTCTGAAGTTCCTGTAGTCTGGTTTCATGAGAAGTTGTTATGACATCCAAGTAAGCAAGTTTTCTTCAACATGTGTAGTACTGGATGAAAAAAAAAACTAAAGAGAAAATGCAGCCTGCCTTTGGCAGGCTGCTGCAAGATTAATTGGGTGAGATGTGCCAGCTCAGGAAATTAATTTTTGTTTGCACAGCCTCAGTATTGGTAGGGATGATTTTCCTCTACTAAGTGGAATGACCAGCCACTTTCTTTAGAATTGTTATAGATGTGTATTGGAGCCAAAGAGAGATAACATTCTTCATACTGGCTAGAAGCTTGATGGCAGGGGACAGGATACAACGTACTCAGAGAAGCTGCTATATTAAAGTAAGCAGGTTTTGGTTCTAGAAAAACTTACCTTTTCCCAAGGAGATGTTCAGAGACAGCAGATGCTGTGTCTCCCATGGTGAGTTCTGCAGTGTGGTGTCAGCCTTCAGAACTGGATCAGGCTTAGGGGAAATCTGAAGAAAACCTGTCTAGAAAGGATGAGAATTCACAGAGCCTTGCTGTGATATTTCATCTTTCCTGTGTCCTGAGCTAAACCTTGCCACAGCACGTGACTGCAGGTTAGACAGTCCCCCAGAGTTTTGGGAACCAAAGGTTGAAGGGAAGCCTGGGGTTTGAATCTGAATCTGTGGTCTCCCTTGTATCCCATAGGGTAAAATAATTTTAGTTTGATTTTGTTTCAGCATCTGTGTGTGCCTGACATTCTGGAAGACAACATATAAAGCAAAGCAAGCTAGTCAAATTAGTCAACATGACATTTTTGTTGCTGCTGATTTATCAGCAGAGGAAAGCACTGTACTTAACTTCTGAAAGTTTCCCAGAATGCAGGAAAGAGTGTTTATACTGTATACATGGTATTGTTTGGCAACAGCTTCAGGAGGTCATTTTCCTCAGATGTATTTAGTCTACCTTGGAGGTCTCTCATGTGGGTCCTCTGGATTTTTTTGATCTGTCTTCTCTGCTACTTAAAGCTTTTTCCTCAAAAGCTTGGAGGAGGAAGCAAGCAACAGAGGCTATGATGGTTCAAAAAAAAAATAGTCCCCTCCTGTTTACCTCCTGCTTCTTGGGACTCTGATGTACCTGCCCATATCTCCTGCTGTGTGCACCCTTCTGCCTCTGGCCCTGTGCCCTCACAACCTTCCAGCCACTCTTTTCCTTTAGGTCAGAGCTCTCACCCACATCTCCTTCATCAGCTCCACCCTGCCTGCTGAAGAGACTGAGATTACTATACTTTCTTTTTTTTGAGTTTAGTTTTCTTATTTCTGATTATGCCATGTCTTTCGGGAGAAAAGTCTCCATACACATGGCAAAGACATGGCTTTTCTCCAACATGACAGGTGATTTTCATCACTGAACACGCCTCCTGCCTCCTGCTGGCCACAGCAACACTCCCTCCTACAGCTCTGTCCAAAAGGAAGCTCTGTGTCTGGGCATGAAGGACTGAGTGGGACACTTGAGCATCATCTAATCACACCATATGTTGTAATGGTTCAGCCTCTGAACTCCCAGCACCAATCTTCCTATGTGTCATTACACAGCCAGCATAATGGTGCTCATTAAATAATTTGTTGTCATTAATTTGACTTTGAGCTCAACTACAACACCAGCAGTGCTGAAAGAAAATGTGATTTAAATATTACTGTAACTTTTTACTACAGATTATTATGCATTGTTTTTAAATATCTGGCTGTGGATGTTACTTTAACATGCTTTGAAGTCCATAGTAAAAAAGCATTGTATGTTCCTCAACCTCACTTTCCACTGTTGCTCAGACAAGTCAAAGCCAACAAAGTTTAATAGTTTTCCCTTTCATGCCATGTTTTTAGTGCATTTACAGTAAGACTACATTTTAAAAATTAGTTCCTAGGCATAGTATGGGCATTTTTTACTTCAGTATCTGCCAAAAACGATGAGGGTAACATGGCTTGAGCAGATCCCATCTCACCCGTTCTTGTTTCAGTCTCAGAGTCTGGGGCTTTTATCAAGCAGGATTCTAAAATCTGGCAGGCCAGGGATGTGTTCCTGCAGCAGGGTGTGGCGGGATGCTCCCAGCTCTGTGGCTCCTGCTCCCAGCTGAAAGGACAAGGGCTGGCTCTGGTCTGGAAGCTGGCCACCCACGTGAGCACAGTGTTGTGTCCAAGGTCAAACTCCATCCCCAGAGGAGCCAGAACATGGCAAAATCTGGCATCCCAGTCTGCTTCTGGCTGTGCAGTCATTGCCCTGGGAGCTAATTTCATGGACTGGCAGATTAAATAGGTGTATTCCCCACCTGCCTCTTTCCCACTGTGCAAACACAGAGAAGTACACAGAGCTATTGTGCTAGCCTGCTGCATTTCTGTCTTACACCTAAATTGTGGGGTCACTTAGCTTCCCCTGTACAGCATGCTATAGGGAATGTGGGATACAGAGGATTCTGTTTATGCCATGCTTTTCCTAATTTATGAGCCCTTGAAGAGCAGGAGCTGACTGTCAGAAGGGCACCACCTTCTCCTGGCATCACGGCCACTTGAGCCAGCCAGCACAGGCAGGCTAAGGCTGCACTCAGCATCACCAGAGAGGGGACATTCAGTGCCTCTGTGTCACCTAAGTACCTATGTTTTTTATTTTATTTTCTTAAACCTGCTACTATGTGGCACAAAGGTGTTCCCCCATTTTAAAGGCTCATAAGAAGGCAATAATCAGCCTGAGGCTGTGGAAATAACTGGTGATTGAGCTGTGAGAAACCTTCTAGATGGTCCCAGGCCAGTGGACTCAGGAAGAGAAAAGATGAGAAAAGAGTAAAACTGATTTAACAATGTGCAGAGTTGGTAGAGAAAAAGAAAACCCCTTACTGGTGAGACTGCAGGTACACCTGACAAAAGGCAGACATGAAGCACAACTTCTGTGAACAGGTGACACACAGACCTGGAAGGAAGAGCTTGTGTATCCTCTGCCTACTCATTTGTCTCACTCTTTCTTGCCTTTATATTCCTCTCCTTTCTCTCCTGTGCATTTGAGAATGCAGACCTGCATGTCAAGCCCACGCAGTGGAGCAGGCAGGCAGAGAGCTGTGATGCTCGGAGTCTCTCTGACAGCACCACTGCAGAGCCCTGAGCCAGCAGCAGTGACAAAGACCATGCTGTGTGCTCCTCCTGCCACTGATGTCCATGTTCCTCACAAGCCAGAGAAGGCTCTCTGGTGGCTGGCTATAAGGTGTTGACAGGATTATCTCCAGTGCTCAGCAGAAAGGTGTGCCAACATATTGAGAGTAGAATCCTGCAAGAGACACAAAAAAGTGTGCTCACTGACTTCCCTCTGTACCACAAACATCCTCTCCTAGAATTGAGTCATACCACCCAGCACCTTAAATTATATTTGTTTTAGCTAAACTCCACAGGATGCTCTTTCACTTATGGCTCAAGACATTCCTGTTCCCCTTGACACCAGGCACACTGAGGTATCTGTGGTGGGGAAGTGATGCATGACCAGGATGCTGGCCCCACTCCTGTAGAGCTTCCCAGCCCTGTGGTACAGGAGGTCAGCAGGGCTGCAGCGCCCACACAGATGGAGTGGAGTTACTAATCCCTTTGAAATGACAATTTTCTCTTTGTTTTGTATGTTTTCCAGATGTCATCTGCTAGCTTTGGGGGGAAGGCATAAGTTAGTGTGAATAAAGTATTTCAGTAATTTGCCTGGGAAGTGAGGTGCCTCTCTGAGCAGCTTGAACCACTTTTAAATTAAAAGAGAACAGTTTCTTTGCTATGGGCAGATGTAAGATAGCAAGCAGCTACTGAAGCATCTTGGGGGGAACTGGTTTGCCTATGGGCAGAAGTCAAAACCTGTTGATCCCCTCTTTGCTCATCAACTACCTGCAAGACCAAACTCACTGTGGCAGGCCCCCAGTCCAGCCCTGCCCTCACTGTTCATGGCTGCAGTCAGGTGTGGGAGGACACTGAGCTCTCTTTGCATCTCTGCTTTTGGCTCATGCCTTGATGGGCCCAGATCCATACTGAGCAGATGTGATATTGTGCAAAGTGGTTATGGTGTTTGGGGTGCCAGGATGCTGTCCTTTGCATATGAACCACTTTTGGGTTACTCCCTTTAGAGAAAACAGGGGCTGCTGGCTCCTCCCTGGAGGAAGGTGAGTTGTGAGATGGCAGTTGTGGCATTTGGGTTTGCTTTTATGAAGCACCTAAAAAATCTATATGTATAATCTCTTTCTTGCATTTGATCTGTCTCCTTTTCCTAAAACCAAACAACTTTCTCTAAGTGTTCCTTGTTGGTGAAACAGAATGGGGAAAACACAACATATTTTAGTATATTCTTAGAATAATAAGCTCTTTTTTAATGAAGAAATAACAGATTAAAGACTTCTCGAGTAGAAAGGGGAAAAATAGGTCAGTAATGTTAAAAAATGTACCTTTAAAAAACCTCAAACCTTTAGAGAACATGGAAAAACATGTCTGTGCAGCGTGAAGCAAAGTAATAATTTCCCTTATTAACACACACTAAAACAGAGCTAAATGATTGCACCACATCTTGATGAATCTGTTCTTAGGAAGGTGAATCTCATGTTGCTTGACAAAAGGTTGCTAAGCATTCTCCTGTATTCATTAGCTATGTAAACAGAGATGTAGAAGAGCCCCTTTCTTGTCAGTTCCTAAAGAAACAGAGTTTGGACCCTGGCAACCAAAAAAATAATCCCCCTGTTTCCTGGAAGTCTGTCAGACTGATGGGATTTTTTTTTTTTCTTTTGAGTGGGGAAATATGCTATTTGGAGAGAAGAAAAAAAAAAAAACAAAACCTTGAGTTCTTGGCTCTCTTCTTGGCATGCATGGAGTGCAGTGGGTTTAGGTATTTCTGAGTAAATGTGAAAAATATTGAAGGGGATATTTTCCTCCAGGGATCAAGGTACACACCAACACTCACTTCCATTCTGTCCCCAGGCATTACTGTATTACACAGACTTACAGGAGTGCATGAGTTTCAGAGAGAAAACATTGTAAATATGAGCTAGAAAGCATGTGTTTTTCTGTTTCTCTGGTTACCTCTTTGAGAAGTACTTGATGAAGTCAACTAAAAAGAGAAAAAAACACAGCCTCTTTCTCTCAGTAGAAATCAGTCCTTTTCTTGCAAACAGCTCAGTATTCAGTTCTTATGAAGAAACAACCATATGAAAAACAGAAAAAAAAAAATATAGTCCTTGGCAGTTAACATTTTATTTAAGTTCAATAAGTGTTTTTAGCATACTGTAGATTTGCAAACACTAATTTCCATCCTCTTTCCATGCTCTGCTCCTCCCCTTCCTCCTTGACAAAGCAGACTATTAGTAAAACAGTGAAGCCCTGGGCACAGATCATTTGGTGATTTCTTTATCAACCAGTGATAACTTTTTCCTGCAAAGGCAAAGCTGCATTCTGTGCTATTTTGTAAGGTTTTCAGGAAGCCTCTTATTCAAGTGGAACAAAAGGATAAGTCTGGCCCACTACATTTGCCTGGAGATTAAATTTTTTTTTTCAAAATGAAAAAAAAAAAAAAGGGTCAGGTTTAGTAAATTTAGTGCTGCTCCTTTTGAACTTTCTCTGGGATTTTTGTTTGTTTGGGTTTTGTTTTGGTTTTTTATTTGTTTGTTTTGGTGGGTTTGTTTGTTGTTTTTTACTTTGGAGTCAATTTTTATTCGCTCTCTGCTCATTTACACAAGGTGTTTAGGGACAATTTGTAATTCAACATAGCATAAGGTTCCATCTTCTCTTTGTGGAGATGGTGAACTGCAGGTCACTGTTGAAGATCCTTGCTGCTGTGGGAAGGAAAGGAGGTCAGGATCTGGTGCTGTCATGCAGGTTCTGCAGTGCACAGTGAGGGTGCACCCTTGCTATGATGCAAACTGGCATAGGTAGAGTCACTTCTCTTCCCATGTCATTAGCAGGGGAGGAAGGAAGTAGTGTTTCTAATTGTCTTACTAGATATTTTTGTTAATAGGAACTGTAAAATCAATGGATAAAGAGTGTGGTGTTTAATTATGGCTCTAGTTATATTTATATACACTCTTGCAGGCAAATACTATTGCTTATAGGGAGGGGACTGCCATCCACTAGAGCTTTCTCTATGTATTTCAGTGGTCTGTCCTTCTTCCATGTTCCCATTTCTAAACACGTGTCATCCATATTTTTCTAACTTTTGTTGACTCCTTGGCACTTCTTTTGCAGCTGAAATGGAACAAATGGGCCTGGAAAAAAATTTCTAGGTCATGAAGGTTGGTTGTCTCATCTACAATCATTATATATATAACTGTGCAAGGTCCTGGATGGACCCTTAGCCTGGTCCATCCAGGAAGCAGGGAGACTTCCTGTTCTTGCTGCACATTTGGGAGATTGTTTCAGCACAAGGCTACCATAGTTGTGAGGAACATGTTCATGATCTCCAGAGTAAAGGATAGTTATGGCTGGTTTATACTCACTTGAACTTTGTACTTGGCTTGAGCTGCTTTTTTCCCCTCTCTGTTTTTTAATCTTCTGCTGCATTTACAAAGGTCAGTCATGTCTGTTCTCAGCCTTGGCTTTCCTTTGGCTCTAAATCCCGACTTGTCCCATCTGGTGTGTTAGTACAGCCCCCCCCCAGTAAGCCCACGGTCAGCATCCTCCCCATGAGCACTGCTTCTATTTCTTCAATGCAGAAATAGCTGAGGAAACTGTGCACAGCAGATCTGTGAGGTCTCCCCAGGGCTGCCATGTCCAGTGGGCACTACTCTTTGTCTGTCTTTCTTTGGAAATTTCTGTACTGCACGTGCCTTTTCCCACCCCCTGCCCAGTTTGGCTTCGGAAACTGAGTAACAAGAGCCAGGTCAGAGCTCTGGCTCCTGACACAACCTGTATACACAGGTCTCCTTCCATGCTCATTTTCAGCTGGCAGGACTCCTAATGATTGCAAACACTGGGGTAACTTGTCCCTTTGTGCTTGAGCTTGGATTTTGTAAATGATTCAATTTTGTTTGGATTCATTAGCCTGGCCTTCTGGGTCATGAGCTTTCTCTATGCTGGTAATGCCACCAGTTTTGTATCAATAAATACTACTTGGATGTTCCCATTTTCTCTGCCACTGATCATATTGAATTGATGCTTAGTCTAACTCCTGAAAAAACTCTTTCAGTTTCTTATATTTCTTTGTGAGAGAACCCTTTGTCATCTCCTCAGGAATGTCCTCATCTCTTAATCCATTTTGGTGCCGTTTCCCATTTTTGCAGTTTTAGTTAATAATTCCTTTGTGATACCATACAGATGTCAAGAGATATTTGGCTGACTTGTAATCCTCTGTCTGAAAGTCATCCATCTTATTTTTAAAAATGGTATCATGTTATTCAGGCAAATTCCTGATGCATCTTGTCCCAATTTTCAGTTACTTTCTTAGCCCTCTCCTTTTTCACATATCTCAAAGCCTTCCACAGATCACTTTGCCACTGTCCTGCATCACACCATAAGCTTGCTTGCCATTTTAGACACCCATTTGGGTTTAACAGAAATCTTTGCAGTGCCACTTTCCTGGCCCATCACAGAGCTGCTTGATTCAGGATATAGAATCTGCCTTGAGGGGCATGGACCTAAGTGTCTGAAGTGAAAACATAAAGTAACTTATATTATTGTATTAAGAGAGGTTATCTGAGCTATCAGACTCAGTATTTGCTTTTCTGTTTTGGGGGACTGCTTCTCTGGTTTTTTTGGTGGCTAAATCTTCCCACAATTTATCTGTATGTCTGTAAGCTATAACATTGGTAACAGAGCAACATCAGTGCCAGAATTAATTTCCAACCTTGTAAAAACAAACTAATAATTGAGGTGAATGCTTCAGTGTAAAGATGCCATTTATATGATTCGTGCTTTGAATAGTAACATAAACCGGGCTGTATATAGCATTAGCCAGACACACAAGATGTCATTATACTGTTTTATTCTACACTGAGATTTTAAAAGAAAGGAAAACTTCAAACATCATCTTGACCTTTTTTAGTGGAGCTATACTTGCTTCTAACTTTGTTATCCTACCTTTCCTGGGATTTGGGATCATGCTTTGCAGTTAAAATTTGAGTTCAAGCTAGAATTGGGATGCTTTTGGAGAATGGTGGGACTGGATTCAGCCCCCTGAAGAATCAAAGGAGTAAAGTGCCTGATACATGAGGCAGTCTGATGTGAGTTAACACTACCTTCACTAAAGGTTTCACACTGCAAATTGTCTCTTCATAAAAAGGCCAGAAAGAAGCCACTTTCTTGATTAATTGAGTAGAAATTGAGGGCTATTGAGTAGAAATGAAAGCAAGCAGAGTCAGACCAGCAGAGATGGTAGCTGGCCTGAACTGTCTGAAACTGAGGAAGGAAAGCATTTATTTTTCATCACCTGCAGTTAAAACCAATGTTTCCTGATGCATATGGACATTATGAAAAACTATTTTTCTGTAATCATCATAAAAAAGCTTTGGAAAGGAATAACTACATGTAAAAGAAAACAGTTGTTTTGGCATCTTTCAGTTGCAACAAAGTGTACTGGGAAAATGCAGTTTGAAAATAGTAATTTGAAAGGTAAATGGGTCAGACTTGAAATTTTTGTTTTGGAAATCTTTGCCTTACTGTTTGTAGTGGGCCTATATATTAAAGTACTCTTCATCTTCATTGATCATCTATTTAATTGCAGGGAGGAAATAAAAAGCTGATGGGAATGCAGATATGTTAATAAACAGCATCTACAAGGAACAAACCCTTTTAAATACTCACTCAGGTGAAAATGCCCTTTCTAAGTCATGTGAAATAGAAAGCTGGCTTATTCAGAGTGGAGTCCTTCCTGCTGGAGTGACTAGGCTGAGCTTGTAAATGACCCCAAAGCTTTGCTCCAGTGACTCCAAAGCCTACTCAAAATTCAGTGGCTGACCCAGCCAGTCATAACATTACAGCCTTTTAAAAAATGCTTAGCATAATGGAGTGCCACTTGGGTCCAATTAATCTGTTATTAGTGGTGACTGATCTTTGTCTTCCATGGATGAAAGATGGAAGCTCATAGGAATCCCACTGCTGGATTTTGCATGTAGGAGGGGTTTGTGTTGTCTCTCTTGCAAGGAAAGCAGCTGCCAGAGGAGAGTCACCTGAGACCACACATGGTCACGAGAACAAACTGGTTTTAACTCTCCCCAGACTCCTGGTGTTCACATCTGTGTTCCTGTGGATATGGCTCGAGCCTTTCACTATACATATGCTTGATGAAGGTGTTAAAATATCACCAGGTACATTAAAACTCTTCAACATTTTGAATAAGGGATTAATGGCACCCAAGAGATTGATAGAAGTGAGGTAGGTCAGCGTCTCTCCATTAACCCCTGATTCTCAGGTTATACTTAATGATGGATGAGGACAGCTTGTGGAGGATGCTGGGGGAAGAGAGACTTCTTCCTTAAAATTCTAGGCTTCTTCTCCTCAATCTAGTAAAATCCTGTTTCCTTTCCTCATGTACAACATGTGCAGAAGCATTGCTGAGCAGGCACACACCGAGCACTCTCCTACCATGGGAAAAGGGAGGTGGGATAGAAGTGAGGACACCATGGGAACAGGTGTTGAAAAGTACAAGAAAACTGAGTTGCAAAAGGTGGCATTAATCCTGTGGAGATTAATTTTATTATCCCAGATTCCATGAAAGTATCAACAGAAATAAATGTCATTATTACATACATTGTGTATTGCATACAGGATCACTGTCCTGTGGTGGTATTGGCAGATTGCTTGGTATGACTGTGGATGTGACTTGTAAGAATTGATGGTAAATTGAAAACACTCCTTTTGCTTGGTATTTCCTCTGGAAACAAATTCTCCAATCAAAGTAAAAGTAAATAAAAGACTCCCAAATGGATAAATGTGATGTGTGTCAAAAGAAAAAGGAAAAAAAGAAGGGGGGAAGGGGAGAGGAGGGNNNNGAAGAGAAGAGAAGAGAAGAGAAGAGAAGAGAAGAGAAGAGAAGAGAAGAGAAGAGAAGAGAAGAGAAGAGAAGAGAAGAGAAGAGAAGAGAAGAGAAGAGAAGAGAAGAGAAGAGAAGAGAAGAGAAGAGAAGAGAAGAGAAGAGAAGAGAAGAGAAGAGAAGAGAAGAGAAGAGAAGAGAAGAGAAGAGAAGAGAAGAGAAGAGAAGAGAAGAGAAGAGAAGAGAAGAGAAGAGAAGAGAAGAGAAGAGAAGAGAAGAGAAGAGAAGAGAAGAGAAGAGAAGAGAAGAGAAGAGAAGAGAAGAGAAGAGAAGAGAAGAGAAGAGAAGAGAAGAGAAGAGAAGAGAAGAGAAGAGAAGAGAAGAGAAGAGAAGAGAAGAGAAGAGAAGAGAAGAGAAGAGAAGAGAAGAGAAGAGAAGAGAAGAGAAGAGAAGAGAAGAGAAGAGAAGAGAAGAGAAGAGAAGAGAAGAGAAGAGAAGAGAAGAGAAGAGAAGAGAAGAGAAGAGAAGAGAAGAGAAGAGAAGAGAAGAGAAGAGAAGAGAAGAGAAGAGAAGAGAAGAGAAGAGAAGAGAAGAGAAGAGAAGAGAAGAGAAGAGAAGAGAAGAGAAGAGAAGAGAAGAGACTGATGCTTTTTAACTATCTCCAGGGGAATTAGATGCCTTTAATCTAAATCAAAATAATAAATGAGGTAGCACATTATATCCAAGATGTGGTGAAACATAATGATATGAAATCTCAGAGACATCAGCACTTGCTAAAATGGTGAAGCAGCAGAGTGAATCCTATATCCCTCTTTCAGTGTCCAAGGACACCTTTTGCTTGCTGTCTGCTACTATGAGCTAGAGGCTATTCATTCCTGCCAGTCCAAGTCTGGTGCTTTACTACAATGTAGATTAATAAAATAATTAAATGCAAATGGGGAAAAAACACTGAAAGTTTAAATTTTTATTCTTTTTTTGCAGGGGAGGGAGACTGAAGAGAAGCAGATGATTAATATTTTGATGGTTCAAGTATTCTTTTATACATGAGTCATATGTCTAAATATTCAGGGTCAGCAGTGACCTCCTCTTGGCCAGATTTACAAACTTTCTCCCTCCTTGGTCTAGCTGAAGTCTAGATACATTCCCTTCTCTTATCTTTCTGGACTTTCCTAGCATAGATCTATATTTTAGTTTTGCTCTTTGGGGACTAGTGATATGAATATAATAACAAAGACAAAGGATTATTTTTCCCCTGTATGGCTTGCATAGTCCTGTGTCTCTTGTGGGTGTTTTTGATGGGCAGCATATAAAACATACTTTATGTGGGAAAAAATCCTACCCAAATATTTTTGGGTGCATTCCCTGTGTTATAAAGATTTATAGAAATCTTTTTTTGAAGCAAACTGATTGAGATGGAAGCAGTTACAAAACAATATTTATTAAACTATAAGACAGCCAAATATTACTTCATAAAACCTACTCACAGCATCTCTACTTCCTGTATAATGAGTAACTACTACACTCGTTATGACTACAAGATGCTACCATTGCAAGTCAAACCTGAGGACTATATTTTCAAAGCTAGTGCTCATTTTCTTATGTTACTGTGACTATCTGCACATCCACATCCTCAGGTGATCCACAAATATATGCTCTAAACCCTGCCTGGACCAAATGAGGGCAGGATTTAGGATTCTACTCTTACAGATGCTCACAAGCACACCAAACTTTTTTTGTCTTTCTTTCATACCCAATCCAGAAGGCTTTCAGGGTTTCTATATTTACTTTTAGAGAGGAAGGCAACATGAATGATGGTGCATCAGAACAGGATCACTGTGTGTGTGCTAGCACCCATACTTCCTCCTAGCAGTGCCAGAAACTTCAAGAGATGAGATAAGACCAAGGGCCCTTGATGCCAGATTTGACCCTGATATATGCTCAACTAGTTTTTGTATGAATGCTGTAACAGGCACACTACCTTAGGCTTTTAAGGGGACTGTTTTTCCTGCCGTATGTAATCCTATTTGGTGTCTCTCTGGATACAGCACCCACCGCTGACCTTGGCCTCGTGCACAATTGTCACCCCTGGTCTGCCAGCGGGGGTCCCTGCAGCTGCATGGCAGCTGTGAAGGTCTGAGTGACCACAGAAAAGCAGTGGTATGGGAGCTGATACTAAAAAGGAAGAAGACAAATGTTAAGTATGTGCAATAGATGTGCTGCCATGATGGTAACACAGATACCGCCATCCTTTAAAATATTCAGCAGGCCAATTTTTCTTTCTCCAGATTTCTTTTCTTTTGACATTACCTTTTTGACCTATGTTGGGATCTGAAATCCCATTTGGCCGCTGGAGGGCAATCCAAACTCTTCACCACAGATATTTCTAACCCACGGTTTGCCAAGTAGCAGCGTGTCAGCCGTGCCTCAGGGACTGCAGTTTGCTTTTTTGCTCCCATCCCCACCTCTCTTTCTCCCTTCCTTTCACATACACCAACAGGCTTGTGTCAGC
This sequence comes from Aegithalos caudatus, assembly GCA_013389925.1. Lineage (NCBI taxonomy): Eukaryota > Metazoa > Chordata > Aves > Passeriformes > Aegithalidae > Aegithalos > Aegithalos caudatus. The sequence continues at coordinate 378,802 of WEIU01006629.1, forward strand.
GAAGTCTTGTAATTATGGGAAGTCTTCTTTCCAACAAAGTGCCAACCATGCCAAAACATGTTCCTCCAAAGTCCCTTCCTCACCAGGTTTGTAGTCAGTGCTCACACTTGGCTGACAGACTCTGTGGCAAGGTCTCCATGCCCTGGACGTTTGGTCAGTGCCAGGCACAGCAGTGACGTGTTGGACAGGGGTGAATTTCGCGCTGTCAAACTGCGCAAGTGCTGCATTGTATGGACTGACTAAAATTTATCTTGGGAAAAGAGAGGAGTGTAGAAGCATCAGAGCGGGCATGTTACTACACCCAGTGCAACAAGAAACTCTGGGTGCTCCCCTCTTTCTGCATCCTTTAGGAAAGTCAGGCTGTTGCTGCCTAAACCTTCAGGGAATACCTGTAAGAATTATCTACAGAAAGTGTTTCACTTTGTATGTTCCACGTTTGAATCCCTTCGGTTTATATCAGATTGTGTCATACTGGTCCCAAACTGGGTCAAGGACACTTTGCAATGAGTGCAGAATCACAGCATAAGGTTTTTTTTAAAGTCATTGCCTGCTCATTGCCCTCAGTCTCTCACTCAGCAGATTTCTTCAATTCCAATGGGGATGAGCACAACAGTCTCCCAGATGAAGCTCTCTCTCCCTGAGAAAGGCCTGGCATCTGGAGATGTTGAACAGCAACCTCTTCAGGAATGGAGAAAGTCAGCAAACCAAACACATCCGGATCTCAATCTTGCAACTTATAAGGCTCCAAGAAAACTTGGTCCATCATCTCAGTTGCCTATAGATCCTTCCCCCAGACTCACCCCTGTATGTGTTGTTCAGACAGCATTTTCCTGTGCTTAACATGATCCTGTAGACAAGACCCGTATAAATAAAATTATATTTTATATGTCATTTTCTATAAATAAAATGATAACATTTTACACTCATTTCTTATACTTTTCTTTTTGAAGTCATAAGAGTAAGTACTTTTTTATAGGTCAGACAGGACATATAGAATTGCCAGGGAAGTGGAAGATTCACAGAAGTATGGACAAAAAAGGCTCTTTTAAATTTGATTCAGGAAAGGGTTGTGCATTTTCCATCAGACAGGATTTAAAGGGACATAAAAGAAATGCCAAGCCAAATACTGAGAGCAATGTAACCAGTGAAACAATGGGAAAGTTATTTAGCAACATACACAACCCTGGAACAGCCACGCTGTAAGTTAAGCACGCACACCAAATGTGTTTTGGGCTGCTGGTGCCAGAGCACTCAGCTAACCCTCAGAAAACTAAAATCATACACAGCATGCTTACATTTCCCTCTCAACAACAGCTTGTGAGGCAATCACTGTGAGGGGATATACAGCACTTATTTATTTCAAACAGCCACTTGGGCAAGCCAGCTAGGAGTTTGATCTTAACCAGATGCTCTTCAGTCATCCCACATGCAAGGTGCATTGTGCAGCTTCCACGTGCATCCCTAGAGCAGCATGTCCTGCTCTCCCACTGCCCTGTACTGAGCACTAGCAACTATCAACCATTCTGTCAAGTAACTTCATCTGTCTCCTGGGCATCAATTCTCACAGTTCAGCCAGCACAGGATGATTTCTGTCATTGCAGAAGAGAACCTGTCCTTGTTCCTTCAGAGATGATGCCCATGCTTGCTGGTAAAATAAAAGTGTTACCAAATTACACTTCTGCAACAGATGCATTGTCCTTCCCTTTGACCCAAGTCCTCATTGCACCAGGTTCTCTCCTGAGATGAAATATCTTTGTTGAGGCAGCTGTGGGAGAAGAGGTGCCACAAATCTAGTTAACCTTATCTGATTTGTAATCCCCTGGACTCTTGGGGATGGTTTAGCTCAAAGCATGCTTGTGCTGATGTAAACTGGACTCAAGGATGACTTAGAAGGTTGAAATCATAAGGGATGAAGAAATATGGGATAAATAACCAAGCTGAAGGCTTGAGTCCTCTGCCATGATGCAAAGGGGGCTGACATAACTTGTTTGAAGGCTTTAAAAGCAGCCCACATTTCTTCCTGGACTGTTTCCTTGGCAGTGCTAGAAAATTTCTTTTTAAAGTTCTTGAAGGATCTGCAAGCAGAGGAATGCTGACAAGTAGTCTGATTTTTCTGTCTTTTTTCCCCATGATTGGGAAAAAAAAGAGCTTTGGTATTTTCTTTCCAGTTTTCCATGAAAGAGCCTTGGGAAGTCTATGTCACCCTGGGTTTGAAGAGCAGTGCAGCATGCAGCATCATTCCCAGCACAGAAGATGCCAGAGGGGCATTCTGCAGGGAATGAAGGGAGCACCGTGTCCTTCAAGTATTATTCCTCTTCAGCAGGGCCTTCCTTCTCTTCACTTGATACCCAGAGTCTGTTGGCTCCCACAGGCATGTCCTTCACATAACTTGCTTTTCCTGTTTCAGAAAGTAAAGTATTCAGGATGGTTTCTCAAGGGCTGAAGTTGTTTTTTTTTGGTTCCTACCACAACCACCAAAACTGCTCCTCTAAACACTTTGGTGAGAAAGCAAGTCATTTAGGTAGAGAAAAGAGATTTACATATATGATCACCATTTTGTCTCATCTAGGAGAAAGGGCATCAAACATATCTGATACATTTTTTATTTACATTTACAAGTTTTCTTTATCATGTTCCTCTTTGGAATAGCAGGGTCATGAGCTGAAACATGATACATGAGTGTGTGTGTGTGAGTGTGTGTGAAAAGAGAGAGGAAGGCATCAGAAACTTAAAGTAAAAAAGAGGACTTTTAAGCCATCAATTTCACCCATCCTGAATGTTAGGACAGATTATTAGAAAACTACTCTTCTATTCTGTAGCAATTTTCTATTTTGTTTGGGTTTGTTTTGTTTTAATAGCTAATAACTCTGCTTGCCAGCACACAATGAAATCAGCTGGGGTTTGTGCTGTCAAAAGCAAAAGGGTTTCCCATTATTCCATTGATTTCATGCTATTATATTAATAAATCATGTGGTTGGCTACCAATGACATGAGCTCAGAGCACACTGAGCAATGCTTCATCCTGTTGCATGCTGAATCTGCTGGGGAAATTTGTCACTGAAGAGGCAAATATTTGCCTCCTTTTATTTAAATTTTCTGCATCAAGGTCTTCTCCCAGAAAAGTCACAAGCTTTACTGCATCTTTTGGGTGCCATTGTAGCATGTGCAAGTCGGCAAACGTGCATAATCCTAAATGTTAGATGAAAATGAGTTCTGCTGAAGTAGGAGAAGAGAGTCCTGGACCGGGGTCCTGCCAGATCAGCACACACCTTGGCAGGCATTTACATCTGCTCAGCATTTTGACTCCTGCCCTGCACCCCTGGGAACTGTCTGTCTGGCTTTATTTTAAAAAGAAAGAGGAAAAAAGTCACGCACTCCAAGAGTCATGAGGAGGTGTGAGGAGCCAGCTGGTCCCAAAAGATTGATTTTGAACACTGAGTCCTAGAAGTCATGTTTGGGCTTGCCTGGTGCTATTGGGCTTGCCTGGTGCTGTTAGACTTGCCTCTGCTCAGGACTGGGCTCTGCCATAAACACTTTCACAGCATTTTAGTCTTTTCAGCAGCAGGCTGTTAGGGGCACAGTTAGGTACGCACTGCTCTGCCACCACTTGTCGTTTACTGGGTCACAACCAGCAACTGCTACAGAGCCTCCACACATCCCACTCTCCTTCCCTACCTCTCACAAAATCCTTCCCCAAAACTGGAGCAGAGCTCCATGGTTTCAGTTTGTGCTTCATTTTCTGCTATTGCAGTTATTTTCTCCAGGTTGCTCCACTGAGCCTGTCTACCAGACATATACAGTGGGGAAAAGACACAATAAAATGTGTGTATTGTATATTCTATGGGCTAAGAGGGAGCTAAATGACATTAGGAAGCCCCAGACTTAAGAGATGTTGGAAATGGGTGTTGCCTTTGTTCCCATGATGGCAGTTTCCTTAGCCCAGTGTTAGGGTCAGTTAATTTGTAGGGATCACTAAAGCAAGTTACTTCAGTGTGTTGGTGTTGGGTACCAGGGAGCTGTGCTGACAGCCAGAGGGATCTCCATAGGCTGGAGAATGGTCCCTCATTAGGTCAGCAAAGGGAAATGTAAGGTCCTGCCCTGGGGAACAAGCCCAGACACCAGCAAAGTCTGAGTGACCTCGAGAGCAGTGTTCCAGGCCCTGACATTGTGTCAGTCTGTGTTTATTGCAAAGCTGTAGTAATGATGCTGGTGCAGCTACAGCTGTGATCCCACAAATGTCATTTTATGATGACATTCAGGGAAACATGGAAAAAACACATCCTTGCACTTCAGGATTTAGTTCAAGAGCTCACTGAAAGAAATGGCATTGAGCAAAATGTGTGGCAACCAAGGTATTGCTGCTGCAACTCGTGCCTGGAGTGGATTTCCACCTGCCCAGATTCCCCATGCACGTGGCACTTTTGCTGGGGTGATGAGCATCAGATTTTGGTGCAACTGAAAGAGTTAAATTCTGTTGATGGGATAACTCAGGACTGGCTTAGCTGAGGCAGAGCAGGGGCCTGGAAATGCAGCTTCTGAAAGAGGACTGCAGCACTACAGGGGACCAGCTGCCCAAACAGATGTGAGGAGTTTCCACTATGGCAAGACAGATTACTGCTAAATCTAAACTAAATCTCCTCCTTTTACACCTGACCAGGGATCGTTTAGTGCCTCTGTGGATGGCATTAAATCAATCAGGGCCGTTAAGAGAAATCAAATGTTTTGCCTGTGCCCTTCATTTGCTCAAGCATGTTTGGATGACAACTGATGAGAAGGTGAGTTTGTCTCAGGACTCTAGACAAACAGAGTCATCTTGGAAGATGGCATAAATATTCTTCAGGGGTTCTGGGATACCTTTCTGGAGGAAAGGGACACACAAGACAGTTGAGTACAGAAGCAAATCCTTCACAGTGAGTGTCTTCTCAACTTAACAACAAGGAAAACAATTTGAAACCAGCTCGCTTATAGCCTGTGAATTCCTCCTCAGGGAGAAAATCCAGGGCTGTGAAAAGTAATTTAATCCTGTTGAATAACAAGAACCGAAAACTGGAAATCAAAGGCAGGAAAAAATCAAATAGAAATGAAGCCTAAGGGGAAAGGAAAATGCAGAAGTTCTCATTGTTCCCTTGTCAAAGCCACAGGTGTCCTGTGGGCAAATAAGGGGGGCATAGATGGAGGAGAAAGGCACCTGGCCAACAACACAGTGTTGCCCTGGGGCACAGGGCTGGAAGTGTATCAAGTAGGTTGCTCCCTTACCTGGGAGATTGACATTGCTTCATCCCTGCTTCCACACACACAGACCAACCTCTCCTTCCTCTGGAGACAGTCACTGACATCCCCTGGATCACCCAAAGTGGGGTGGTGAGGCCTGAGAGAACAAGGGGACACCAATTGTCACTGTGGGAAGGCTCACAACCAGCAGTAGAGCAGGACACAGACACACCAAGAAGCTTCCCACCACACACAGGGCAGTGCCCTGCTGCAGCTCAGCCCTCCCCACCTCTGAGCTGAGCTAAGGACCCACTTCTGCACCTCCATGTCTGACCCATACCCTGTCCCGTGGGTCCAGCATGGTTCTTCCCTGTGTCTGACCCTCTGGTGTGGCTGCACCATGGATGTGAAGTGGGGCACAGCCCTCCTCACCCCACCCCATGGTGTTGGTTCTGAAAGAAACCAAAAGCCTTGCCGAAAAAGCAAGGACCCCCCCATCATTAAAAAATTTGCATTTATACTGCCTGCAGGTAGCTGACTTACTGGCTGGGCTGGGTGAGCTGGATATTTGGTAGGTCCTGCAGGAACCTTGGGCAGTATGGGTGCTTTGGCTGTGCAACCCTTCATTAATTAGGAATGTTTCACAGTGCTGTGTTTTTACACATGGATCTACTCTTATATGCATCTGGCAAATAGTTTACTTCCAAGAATGTGAAGTAACTTTTGGCTTTAGAACTGGAAGCATGAGTGTCTGCTGTTTAACTCTTTGCTACCACTGGGGATGTTAGATGAGCCTCTGAAAGGAAAGGAACCTTCCCCCTTTGCTCTAGCAATAGCTGCAGAGATCAGGTTCTGGAGCCCATGGCTTACTTGGTACTATTGGAAAGGCTTTTTCATTGTAATTACTTTCAGAACTTAACAAATCACTTCAATGCAAGTCTTTTTCTATTTTAAAGTAGGCAGGACAGGATCCTGAACAAACCATAGACAGGTTTGGCTGCATTTTACGGTGATGTAGCAGTCATATCTATGTAACTTTTTTTTTTTTTTTTTTTTNAAAGAATTATTTATTTCAGCAGTTATTGTTTCTGTTAACTTTGGCTGAAGGACCAGTATCTTAGTGTCACTTAAAAATGCTTTATTACACTTTTATGTCTTCAAATCAAACTCTTGACCTGAAGCTGGATCAGCACTTATTAGTATAAATCCCATGATCTCAATCTCCCAGCTCAGGTAATTTCTCTATTGCAGAGAAGGATGAGGTTTAACCAGGTAATGCACACAGGAATTTTTTGGCAGCAGAAGGAATATCACACATCCTTACATGTTTGGGATCCCATATGTCCATGTATTCAGAGAGACAGCTGGATAATTTTCCTCTGTGTGAGGAGATTAGAGCAAAAGTGATGAGATGCTGATGAGCAGATAGTTTGGATGTAAGTTTTATGTTCCCCTCACAGTCTTTAAAGCAATGTCGTAAAGAGAACCTGAACATGAGATGGTTTTGGTGGAGCTGATTTGTAGTATAAATAAAGGCAATTAATCTTTTTGTTATCATCCACATTAGGCACAGAATAGAACCAGTGATTTGATTTTGAAGTATGACCTTTTAGAGTAACAAATGTTTGTGTTTCCAATGCTCACTGCTGCACAGCATGTGCTTTAAGTAACTGAGTGGGGCTTTTTTCTGTTCTTCTGCTTCACAAAATGGAATAACTCACTAAAACTGTGCTGTCACCAAATACCTGCTTGGAACATAAAACAGAAATTATGCAAAAATGAGAATTATTCATTTTTGCATCATGAGACCGGACATCAGACATCCTATCTGTCAGTGATTGTTTCTTTTATCCTTGTGACCTTTCATTCTGTGAGAGAGGCTGCAGAGGAGACTCTAGAACACGGATGAGAACAGAACAGAGATCTTCAAATTCTTGGTCCTACCCACAAAAATTTGGGTGAAGAGACAGAAGGGAGTAGAGACAAAGGTACTGATTTTCTGGAAACCACCCTTCCAATTCTGTTTCTCCAGTTTCATCTTTCTCAACAATGCCCAAAAGGCATAAAGTCATTCCATCCTGATCTGGTGGTACCCTCTTTAAACTTTGATGTGTGATGAGGTGCCAAGCTGTGGAAAGACATGCTCCCTTAGTTTTCTGTAGGGCCAACATCCTTTCTTTACCTTCTTCCATGCTCTAATACTCGTTTCTGGTCCCATCATAAATTAGAAAAGCATGGTGCAACCATTAGGGTTGCATCTCTGAGATATTCAGCCTTGCTTGAGTGGCAGTTGAAAGCATCTGATGATGACGGTTAAAACTCAGCAAGCTTCACTTCTGCTAACAGCAACATTTGGCTTGACATCAACACTATTACAAGGTTCCTATTCCAAAGATCTGACAGTGATGCCAAATCCTTACCATTACAGTGAAATATTTTGGGCATTAATCTTCTGAATCATCACCCTCTCTGAGGATCATCACTACCGTAAGTGTCCGTAAGCCCTTGTTCCTCTTTCTCTGTGTAGGGAGCAGGAGGAAGGGCAGTGAGGGAGCTTTCCTGCTCACCAGCTTCAGCATGGAGATATGGCTTTTCTCCTCTTTTGTGCACTTCTCACCACATTGCCTAGTCCTCACCTGACCACCCTGGCCAATGTCTGGTTGGCCTTCCCAAACCTTTTGTGCTGTACAAACAGCTTCCCTCAGGGGAATCTCCATCCCTTCAGAGGGGGAATGACAGTGGTGCAGCTCAGCCTTCAGGGTAGCACACAGACTTTTTTGCTGTGGCTGAGGAAAAAACCCTGAAAGCAGGACAGTGAGGTGTGATGGTTCCTATCCTAACACACCTGGTTTTCCTGAGCTGGCCAGGGTGGTGGATTGCTCCCGGTTAGTCACTGGCCACTCCCTGGAATGGAAAGAAATGAAGCTGGAGGTTTTGCATTTCTAGCATCTGTGTAAATTTTACAAATTTGTGGCATGACTCCTAGACATTATCCAAATCCAGGGTGTGAGTATGAGCCAAAGCTGGAGTAATTACCTGCAGCTTGACACTAGAATTGTTATTAAATATAAGTACTTGGTTCAAAAGCTGATCTCTGTAATAAATTGCTTCCTACTTTTCAGGCATGTGAAGCTGCTAGTAATTGGACTCAGTATGAAAAATAAGCCAGGACTGTGTCTTAATTTTACTAAATCTTTAGCCATCACTTTCTTTTCGTTGTGTTTGTTATTTTGTCACCTGTTTATCAAGTTTTTACCTTGGTAGTGATCCAAGTGTCAAAGTTGTGTATCCACAACTTAGAAGAAGAGACTATAACCATAAAAATTGAAGTTGAAAACTGTTAGGTCTCTGAGCTATTTGTGTTTCGTGTAGTGTGAGCTCTTCTGCTTGGCAAGTTCTGTAAATTGCTGCACATGAAAATGTGCCATGATGCATAGGAGGTGCACTGACACCTACATTCCCTGTCCTCATCCTCTTGGAGGTGACATCAGGCTCCTCTGACAGCACAGCAGAAAGGATATCATGTACCATCCTGGGGCAGTCCAGAGGCAGGTGGCAGTACACGTGCCAAGCACACATGCCCAGCTCCCCATGAGGCAGGGGGTCTGCACAGGGCTTCAGATCCCAGAGCTCAAGGAGGGCTGGAGCATCATTCCATACTTTGCAGGGAGTGGGGCTGCCGCTGTCCCATAGTGTCCTGGGGATGAGGGCTATGATGCTGGGCACTACAAGAAAGGGAAGGGATGAGCCCACAGAGCAAGCAGCTCCTCATGGTTGAAACTTTTATTTGGGTCAAGGGTGCCTGTGTGCTCTTTGGTCACACTTGTGTAAAGTGGTCACCCTGTTCTGGAGGCAGTGGGCAAGGCAGGAACAGAAGAAGTGAGCACAAATGCAGCCTCAGGAGACCTATGGAAAAGGGCACTGGTGTTCACCCTGTGGTTCACAGTGGTCCCTTGGGATCCCTGGGAACTGGACACTGTGGTTTTCACCACTTTGGGGCACCCACATTTTTTCTGTGTGCATAAGTAGCAAGGTGAATAACTACAAAAGGGAAAACAGGAATATGCAGAACATGAGGTTTCAGGAAGGTGTGGTCTTAACCACATGCATGAGAAACTCCATGAATACAGTATAGTGTTGATTCTTCTGTTTTGCTGACTAAGAAAACAACAACAAAAAAGGTATACAACTTTCCTATTATTTTATTCACACTGGACACTCCTGACACAGGAAATTTCTATTGTTGAACAGTGATGCCAGATTTGAAAACCAATCCCACCTCTGTGTCTAGAAGGAACACGTTACTTTATACCAGTTGTGGCCCACACAGATACATTTAGGAACCTCCCAGAAAATCTGAGAAGTGGATGCTGTAAATATTTAAGATTATAAACAGCTTTGTGGACTTTTCTGGGACTGGACTTGACAGTAAAGCACCAGATAACAAGTGCTTGCAGAACTGGCAACATTGTTGCACTATATAGAAAACTACATCTTTAGAAGGATGAAAACCCTCATTTATTTTGGAAAAAAAAACCCCAAAAAAACCCCAAAGAAACCCAAGACATTTAAATGATATGAAAACACATTTAGGGCAACCAAAGCAGATTTTTAGATTTTTTGGGGGTAAGTTTTACAAGAAACTTTGATCTGGTATTCTGACTGAATCCATTAACAAAATCAAAAGGAAAACCTCATTTGCTTCAGAAAAAAAGACAGATTTTGTTTAGTAGCTTGCTGAGGTTACAACCCTTTCAGCACTGGTGTTCTTGGAGTTCTTGGACTAAATCCAGCATAAGTGGGCATTTCACCCCAACTTAAAATTCAAAGGAAAACTCAGTGTTGGGATGGGTGTGAGCAGGAGCAAAGCTGGGGCACCAAAGCCTGGCTTACAAAAACATAGAGTTATGGTTAACTGTTCAAGGAACCATTCTGCAGCTGTCAAATAAATTCCTGCACTTGCTAAGCATTGTCTGTCAGTGCTATTTCTTGGGTTAAATTTCACTTCTGTTGCAACGGCACTCCTGTCAGGGGAGTGACTGAAGTGGCTAATTTGGCCTTTTTCATTTGTTCCTGCTTCTCCTCTCAGTTTCACTTAGGCTTTTCTAACACATCTTTTTTTGCTGCCTCGCTCTGGCATACATTTGCTAGTCAGGAAACCACAGGCCAGTTGTTATGAGAAGAATTTGCTTGTCACCCACAAGTGCTGTACAAAGTGTGTTTATACAGCATTTTGGAATTTATGCGGCGGTTTGGGAAATGTGTAGGCATCCAAATGATTGTTCTTATATCTTATACCACATATCTGGTGCCATAAAAGTATTTTAGGTGAAAGATATGTAACAGATACAGTTTAGTTCCTGCTATTCTTAACTGTTATTCTGGACTGGCGAGACATAAATGTGGGGTGCCCAGGGATCTCTTTGCAGCTCCTGGGTGATGTATCCAGTGGCACTCATCACCTGGCAGGGCTTGGTGGGTCAAACCTTGAATTTGATTTCATTCACTCTTCCCACTGTTCTGCTGTAAGCCAAATGGTGGTTGCTCACTATTTCAGGTGTATCAGTCTTGTAAAGGGCTGCTGCAGGGATGGAAAGGGCAGGACTGTGCTCCTGTGACTGAGGAGATGCTAGCCCAGTGGGAGTATGGCTCAGCATCCTGACTTATTAAAAAGCATTGTCCCTCCAGCATGCTGACCAGCTAGTTCAAATATACTTCATTTTTGCTGTATGCTGCCAGAGATGTAATCCCTCATTAATTGGAAAATGTTTTATTGCTGCTTATTTCTGCCTCTGTTTTCTCCTAATGTACAGTACACCAGGGAAACACAGTGTGTCAGGAGGGAACAAGTCTCAGAAAGTGACATTTTGAGGTTCTGTGCTTTTGTACTTGCTGGGCACTTACACCTGCCTTTTTCCTTAAGGACTGCAGTGTAGGTACAAGCAGGTCAAAATAACCAGGCCATTAGGAATAAAGGCATTGACTGCTTTCTTTACTTTTTAACAATATACACCTGAATCCTACTTGACTGAAAAGAGTACTGAAATTTACATATATTTTAACTAGTTTTTAACCTGCCTCTCTGCCATTATCCATGTGAAAGCAATTTATTTATTTTAAAAACAAAATAACTTCTGTGGAATTGCTGCCTGACAGAAGGCCAGGAGGCCTGTGGGAAATACACAATCTAAAGCATTTTTTTGCTGTTAGCCTTTTATAGCAGGGCACTGCATAGTCAAACCATCCACTTTAGACCATATGTCATCATTGTTAATTCCATTTGTTCATTCCAAGGGTTTCCCTAATTCCCTGCTTGAACTTTTTTTGCATAATTTTTGCAAGTCTTCTTTAGCCATTTCTTCAGTTCATCTTTCAAAGGAGCAGCAAAGGATTTGGTACTCAGATACCAGACCTCTGTAAGAGATTACATGGTTGTTAGAATTTAACTGACATCCTACTTTTCCTATATATATCTGTGAGGAAAAAAAACCAACCCAGAACTGTCTGGAAAGGCACAACATCGATGCCATTTGGAACAAGGTACATTGCACTCTTTCTGACTGTGACTCAGATGTTAGGTCTGTACCAAAAAATCTATTGCTATTTTTTTGCTTTTTAAAAATTTCTTTGGTGATATAAAATCCTAAGCCATTGAAAATGGCTATACTGTAGGAACAGAAAAATTTCCTTTAAGGGTGAAAAGAGAAACAGATGAGTTAAGAAAAAAGCAAGGACTCCCTGACCCAATATTTTCCATAGTATACTACAGCAGGAATGAAAATGAATGCTAGCAGACGGGAAATGGAAAAGTTTTTTGCTGCTAACACTGAGGTGCTACTGCTCTATGTAACTGTAAAAGCAAGGGTTCTTTCCATTTCCCTCTGCACGTTTGTTTTGCTTGCATTTTCCAGACTCATCTCCCAGGCATCTGCACATGCTTGACCACTGATACATGAAAAAAACTAGGAAAGAAGCTTTCTCTGCCCATCTCTCTCACTTTGGTATGTGTCCATTGCAGCAGACACTGCTGTACTTCTGTATGACTAAGAACAACTCTCAGTACTTGAAAAATAAACAAAAATGTCCTTCTAGGCTGGTGTTCACAAGCCTCTGTTCAACAAAATATTTATATGTCTGCTTAAATTTGTCAGTGAAGCACTGAAGCATAAGTTTAATGATATCCACATGCTCAGTTCCATTAGGTTTAATGGTCTTTAACCCCACATTGAGAATCAGATGCAGTCTGATGGGATGTCCAGGAAGAGTGTTGGCTTGCCTAGAGTCTCATGATTCTGGAAGCTGGGAGTGTCACACTTGCTGATAGTTGCTATTCTTCTGTCAGCAGCAGTGATTCAGAGTCACGACTGTAACTTGAAAGGACTGGTGGGTGGTCATTTCCATCTAGCAAAAGGATGTGCAGAGTGGAATGGATGAGCACTTTCTTTCTGAGACCTGTATTTGGTGGCTAAAAGGCTGGGAGGAGACCTTACTTTTGCTTAAAGAGAAAATGAAGGCAAAGGCATTGCTGGGAAGCTCTTGCCATCGTTCCCAAGAACATTTCTTGACAGAATCTGCTGCTCACTGCAAACCTCTCCAGCCCAAAGCCAGGCTGAGAAATACTTCAGGGTATCAGAATACATAATCTCAAGCAGGAGTGATTTTTTGTTTGGAGGAAGTTAGAAAGCATCCAATGCACAGGCAGGGTAGGAGCCCCCAGGGACTGCATCCAGCCCTGTCAGTGCACTGCTCTTCCCTGGGGCAGGACAGCAGCCCTCCTGGAGCATTGATGGACTTACCTAGGAGGCAATGGAGTTTTGCCATTCTTCAGCAGCTGAGGATATGGCCTGAAGGGAAATGGAGGAATGCACATGACAAATGAGGCAGGAAGGGAGGGAGGGCATTTTTGGTTCAAAAGGAGCCTTAACTTTACCAAGTATTTAATTAAAAAAAAAAAAANAACAGAGACATGAGGGGAAATTGCCCACTGATTACCAATATAAATGGAGAGCCAAAGAAAACAGACTTTACAAGAGGGTTATGAAGAGGTTACCATAAAGTTTCTCTTTACTTTTTGACCCATATTATGAGTCACTCTAAGATAAGACTGAGCAGAGAATTGTCATATGGGAAACTAAGCAAAGGCAGCTCTTCTCCTAAATAAATAAATGTTCTGCCCGAGGGGAATTACAGACATGTAAGTTGATTTCTCTTTCTCTCATGTCCTTTAGTTTCGTGTTTCTGGGCACTGCTTCAGGCACTTGAAGTGCTGGAAAACTTAATTGTCTATACAATCATCCCCTCTCTGTTTGGGCTCCATCAAGCAGCAAGCAACTTTACAGAAAGAATCCCATGAACTTCTGGGGAGTTTCTAACAGGCCAACTGAAATCCTTGACAGTCTTCTCTTGATGTCTGTGGTAGGATCCATCCCACGTTCTGCTGCTGATGCTGGGTGGGTGTGCTGCCTGTCACTAGGCAAGCATCTGAAGTAATGATAGCCTGTGCTCATATATGGGTTTGCAGAAGTCAAGCACAGAGCCATGGAAGGCAGAGCAGAGCAGAGATATGACTGGCTGCTCTCCACCTCTCACAGGTGCATTTTGCAGACAGCTGTTCTGGTAACAAAACTAAGCTAATTTTTAGTTACTGTGGGGTATATCTGGATAACAACATTGTGACCTGCCATGAAGCTGTGATTGCTGTTGGATACTCCACTGCACAAAATGGCTCTTGGTACAAAGGCAGTGAAAATGTCTTGAGCCTGTCCTGACATGCATCTGGATCCTTTGGACCTTGACACTTAAGATAGGATTGCTCTCTTTTGCTACTGAAGAAACCCCTCCCATGAGGTCACATTGCTCTCTCTCTGAAGAAAATACTTTGCCTGCTAACCGAGGGCCCAGTACTCCAGTTGTCACTGAGCTTGTCCCAACGGTGTCAGAGCAGGGTGGGGGGATATGCAGAGCTGAGTGCTGTGATGGCAAGCCATGAGGAACTGGTGAGGTTTGCTACACAGATGCATTTTTGGAATGCCACTTCTTTATAAAGGATCAGTGATAATGAGCCAGAACTAAAGAACCAACAAGTAATTCAAGCAGATGGTTTACCCTATACTCCCAGTAATCTCTCTAACAAAATGCTTCAGCAGCGCTGGGGAATGGGTGTCATACAACAATAAGAAATTATCTGGTTTTATTTTTAGTTATGCTCTTTCTTCATGCAAGGAGTTTAGTTTTATCTGCTCTGACACCATCATTGGACAAATTTCAGTTCAACAAGTTTTGTTTGGATTGGAAGAGAAACTTCTACATTTTCTCCCATCAAAATTGGCATTCATCACCTTGGAAACATAGACTGCATGAATAAAAGCCTACGAGTGCAAATCTCCCTCTCCCACCACCTTTCCCCTTCAGCTCAACCCCTTGCAGGTAACTCATTGCCTTCCCTCCTGACACCTGACAGCCATCACATGGTACAGTTCATGTGTTACTGACTGTCACCACACCATTGAATTTGCCTGTGCATTTAACTCAGCTCTTCTCTTCTGCATTATCTACTTGGACAGTATCCTCTGTGGGATAAATGATTGGAATAGGGCAGCTTTCTTCCTTGGCAGTACATTGATAAATAAAAAATAATTGCAATAATAGTAATAAAACCAGTGCTAGTAACTATGGCAGCAGAAACAGAATAAGCAGGTTATCAATTTCACTCTTTAGTGAATATAGTTGCTTGGAAAATTAAATCAGATAAGTCCCTTATGAACAGCCAATCCATTAAAAAATTACATGCACAGGACTAAGGTACTTGCCTGTTGTCATGGTCATGGTCCTGCAGATGCTCATGGAGCACAGCAGACAGAGTGAGGTATCTTTATATGGTTCCACTAGAAAAATGCCTAGGATGAGTGTCATCACCTTGCAACTCCTGCTGATATGCATGGGGTAAGTACCACAGCCCAGCCTGTGCATAGAGGCCTGTCGATCTGCCATGGAGCTACCTTGCACTGACAGCTGGTCACAGACCTGGGCCTGGATGAGGTGTCATGAACAACCCAGGATGCCTTTGTGCACTGAGATGCCAGAACTCCCTCAGAAGTTCAGGGTGTAGCACTTTAGTAGGATTTAACTGACAGGTGAGAACCCGTGTTTTCAAAACAATTTTGCTGATCTAAAACCAAGTGGCAGATAGCTTTAAAAAACATTTAAAAAATCCTTGCAAAATTCATAAGTTTGACCATAAATGCCCCCCAAAATTTCTTTTTATTGTTTTGATGGGAGGAAAACAAGCTAGAGGATCCTTCCCAGACCCATAGGGCATATTTTAACCTCAGCATGAGGCCAGCTCTACTAGCAGATGTTTAATTTATTGCACTGAAATGTGAGAGCATCATATTTGAGGCTGCTTCTGTGATTGATATGTGAAAGTTAAGAAGAACCCAACCAAAATACCACAAGCCCAAAGGAAACAGATCTTGTTTTGCTGTCAACAGCCTGACAGAGAATGAGGCCCCATTTTCCCTACAAGCTATCAAAGACTAACTTGATCAAGTCATACGAGATAAATGGAGATGACACAGTCATGCTGGGACAGGAAACATGCCTCTAGCAGTGGCAGTGGAGTGTGTGTGTGTGTGTGTTTGCTAAGGAAAGGGCAAGGGTCTTCTTGTCTCAAGCTGCAGCTTTCTGCTTCAAAAGGCTTTTGTGAGCAAGTGTGAACACGCTGGGTCTTTGCTGTCCCAGCCATTGATAGTGGGTGGGAAACCAGGGCCTTCTCTAGAGACAGCAGCTCATGCACTTCAGGGAAAATAACTCTGGTTTGGGTTTTTAATTACTTTTTGCAGTAATAAAGCTGAAAACACCAGTCTGTTTGAAACTTTTAATTAAAACACTCAAGTGAGCCAGAGATGTTTTCTCAAGTAATAGACATCCTTAGCAGGACCTCAAGAAGTAGAGTCCTATCTGTTCTGAGTTCCTAACTGCTCTGGCTAAAGCAGGAGTGAATGTGATAATCATCAGGCTATTCTGGCATTACAGCTTTTCTCCAGCAAAAATTCCATCCTGGACTTAAGACAAGGTTAGTCAATGCTGACACGCTTCTACAAAGCTGTTAGGTTTTCAATAAAACAGAATTTTTGAACAAAAATGTTTTGAAAAGCATTTCCTTGGGTCAGGTGCTTTTGCAGTGTATCCAAATGTGGATAGTAGTAAGTGCTTTTCCAGCAATAAAGTATTCTGCATTTTTCAGTCAAATAGCTGGGGAAAAAAGTGTTTAAAACTTGCAAACTATAAAGGGGAACCTGGTTCTGCAGTCAGATAAACCTACACTGAAGAGCTGCTTTGAACATTTAAATGAGAGTTTTTATTTCATGTCCAGATACTGGTTTGAGGGTGAAAATGTTGTGCAAATGTATTTTTGACAGAATAGCTCCTGAGGCACTGAGATAAAGGCAAATAATATAGAGACAGGAGATATAACTTCATTCTTTTTTGTGAAAGCATTTTGGCTTTTTCCCAGTCTGGAACAAAAACAGCTTTAGGCTCCCTCATAAGTCTGTCCCATAGCAGTGTCACTTCCTGCCTAGTCAGATAGCAGGGTCGACCAGGTGGCTGGTTTTTTTAGCACTTCAGTAGATTCTTGAGAAAATGTGGAAAGAACTATGAAAAGGAATAGCCCGTGCAAATCCCCAGATGCCCTCATCTTTCATGCTATATTCAATTCATCTAACCCTGGCTGTGATGCTTCTGTGTCCAGCCCATCACAGGCATTTTATTCATGATATACAAATGCCCCAGAGTTTTCCTGCTTTCAGCTCTCTCAAGCACACACAGACGAAAGAACCCATCATCTTCCTGGAAAAGATTATGTGGCCAGTGGGAATCAGAGTATGTTTGCAACATTTTTTCAGAGCCTCTTGTAGCTATTGGAAGGACTTCTCATGGGGTAGAACAAGGGCCTTTCAATTCCCCCAGGCAAGTGTTGAAAGCTGTGTTCAGACTCAGAACAGATCAGCTGCCTTCAAGTGAGGTTCACAGCTTTTCATCCTGGATATGCAAGATTAGAGGCATCTATTGAAAAAGAAGAAGCAATTCTGATAGAATTTTCAGGTTACCATTCTTAATGTTGAAGGAGCTGGAGCACAGGATGTAGAGCTCTCACATGCAGGGCAGGAGACAGGTTTTGTCAAGGAGAAATCTACTCCCTTCCCTGAGGTCATGGGCAATGGGAAGACCTGCATCTCACCAAGGTGTCTACATTCATGTGGGGAAAAGTTGTACCCTCCAGACTTCCTGTAGTTTCAGAAATCTCAAACATCTCAAAAGCTGATGAATCTCCAACATCTTCATAACCCACTTGGATGCAGGACTAGAAGGAATACTAAATAACCTTGTCAATGACACTAAACTGGGAGAAGCTGTTGACTCCCTCCAAGGCAGAGAGGCCCTGTAGAATGACCTTGACAAATAGAAGAACAATCACCACATAAGTTTTGGATTCTGCATCTGGGGTAGGACAACCCTGGATGTAGGTACAGACTAGGGAATGAGATACTAGAAAGCAGAACCATTAAAAGGGACCTAGGGCAAGTTGAACATGAGCCAGCAGTGCCCTGGCAGCCAGGAGGGCCAGCCCTGTCATGGGGGGCATCAGGCCCAGCATGGCCAGGCGGGCAAGGGAGGGGATTGTCCTGCTCTGCTCTGAGCTGGGGCAGCCTCACCTCCAGTGTTGGGGGCGGGTTTGGGTGCCACAATATAAGAAAGACTTTGAACTGTTAGAGATCTTCCAAAGGAGGGCCATGAGGGTGGTGAAGGGCCTTGAGGGGAAGCCATTTGGAGGGTGGCTGAGGTCACTTGTTCTGTTCAGCCTGGAGAAGAGGAGACTGAGGGGAGACCTCGCTGCAGTTACACCTTTCATCATGAGGGGAAGCAGAGGGGCAGACAGTGATCTTTTCTCTGTGGTGACCTAAGGAATGGCCTAAAGCTGTGTCCAGGGATGTTTAGTTTAGGTATTAGGAGAAGATTCTTCACCTAAAAGGTGGTTGGGCACTTGAAGAGGCTCCCCAGGGAAGTGGTCACAGCACCAAGCCTGACAAAGTTCAAGAAGCATTTGGACAATGCTCTCAGGCACAGAGTATGATTCCTGGTGTGTCCTGAGGAGAGCCAGGAGTTGGACTTTGATCATTCTTCTGGGTCTCTTCCAGCTCAGAATATTCTATGATTACATGAAACCTCTGTTGTAGAAACAAACATTAACCTTTCTTAGATATATTTCACTGCACGTGAGATCATTTTTTCAGTCTGTTTTAGGACTGGTGAATTTCAGTAAAATCACAACAGCAACCTTGCATTAACCAACATATGATCTGTGGACAGATCTCAAGTTTAGGATTTATTCTTTCTCTTAGAGGAAGATGTCTACTTAGTCTTCCTTCAAAGATATAGAGAAAAACACTCTTTTTGTGAATTCTATTATGGTAAAAATATGTTCATCATGAAAGGAAATGTCCCACATGTTATCTGTGCTTTGCAGCACACACACTGCAATTCCAGGTAGCCAGAGCTCTCTTCTGGAATGAAATTAGGCAGTGGCATAATTCATTCCATGCACCACATGTGCACTCTTTCATTTCGAGGATTTCATTGTGCTTTGCAAATGTCAATTGCTTAAGGCACACAGCTCAAGTAGGTATAATTTATGGTTTTTCATGATATTTATTATTGAGATCATTTAAGTGGAACCCAGGTGTTCTGGAATAGAAACCTTCCTCCTCAGCAGGCAGCACTCCCTGGCCCTCAGGGAGAGACTATTCTCTTCAAAGTGATTCCCAGGAATTCATTTCCTCAGCCTGTGATTAGGTTTTCTAGCTTTCCTCAGTGCTGAACTGTGGTCTTTCACATCTATGCAGCTGGGCATACATCTGAGTTCTGGGGGCATGGTACACAAAGTGACAATCCTGGTAAGATTTCTCCTTACATGTAGTAGTATGACATGAGTATCTACTTCCCTGTTAACTCCACATCAAGTGGGACATTGTTCAGTCCCTTCCTTAGACTGAATGTAAGATGATAAAGAATAAATTTTTATGCCTGAGAGCAAATATTGCACCTGCATTTCACTTTGCAGTGTTTAGGCTACTTTAATTCTAACCTCTTATTTTTGCCCATTCATGAGGGTGGGAATTGATAAAAGATTCCTGAGGCTTTAAAAGGGACTGAATTACATTGATTTTGCTCTGGTAAATTTTATAATTCTTTTACAGAAGTAGGGTAACTAACTGTTTTAATACCATAGTTTTCTACATTACCAGTTTTTGTCATCCTTCCAAGTGAATACCAAGCTGTGTTCCAAGCAGTGCCAGTGCGGTTAAGTCCCAGTTTAAAAAGCTATCATTATTATTATTATTATTGACAGCAATGTGCCTCTTTTAGCACTTGTCAAGATGAATATGAAACATCAGAAGTTAGGCTATATGTATGGCCATCTTTTGCTTACCCATTTGAGTTTCCACATAGAATCTGGAAACTGTACCACTTTCCAGTATTTGACCTCTGTTATGGTGAATGGAGATGGGAAAACATCATCAGTGTTTTGAGTGATGTTTTGGAAGGGACCAGGGATTCTGGAAAAATGGAAAGAAAATGCATATTGAATGGATGTATATAAAAATGGTTTACTTAGTTTTATGGTTTAACTGATTTCCAGGTCTTCTGTCTTTAATAAATGGCTTCATTTCACTGCAATTCCCCCTATGAGATCATCTGCATTTGAATCAAAGTACTGAAATATGTTTTGACCAACAAAACTATTTTGAGATATATTTACAGAGTACATTGACAGAGGCATGTTCTTAACTTGGGTTTTGGCACTATAACATCTTCATGGAGAGGATAGAAGCAGAAAAGTTTCCACACCATTATTGGCAAGAGGAAGATAGAAGGAAAAAAGGGCAAGAGTATCTCCTCACAAATTAATAACTTCAGGCAGAGCTTTGGGACTTGACTGGCCCAGCCTTTTTGTGCTGGTATGTACCTTGGGATCCCTGATCCCCAAAAGAAGGTGTCTGTATCTGGACACTGCTACACTGGTTGTGTAGCATAAAGAAAAGTTCTCCCTGATGGGAGCCTTGGGGAGAAAAAATAGAGAGGTTAGGCAGCTTGTCTAAGACAGACTTAGGAATCAGTAGGTTCAGAATTAGCTGACATCTGTAAAATAAAAGAGAGAGTGAGAGCATCTGCAATGTGATGTGCTGATGTGCCTGTAGGAAAGGGCTCAGCCCCAGCAGATAACAATTTGGCATGAGCAGCCTTGCAGACTCCCTGTTTTGTTTGTGCTCTCTGACCCTGTACACTGTCTTCTGGACCTGGTCACCTTCCCTGTGCAACCCAGCCTGGCCCTGAGGGGACTCTGCAGTGCCTTATCTTCCTGGTATGAAGTTAGCTGCATCACAAACTGCTCAGGCTCATTGATAACCATGTGGAAATAATCAACTGCTACAAGCAGCCTTCGGCACAACTAGAGCTGCTGTTGAATACACAGACTAAAACAAACCAGCTTTCTTTGTGAGAAATCCTTAGGGCTCAGCCCTTATCAAGCTAGGCTTAAGATTAGTGCAGCAAAGGGCAGAGTTATTTGTAGGTGATGAGAAATAGTGTTGTGACACCTTTTTCTCTCTGGCACAGAGCCAGTCAGAGAATAAAGTGGCTTCCAGCACTAATCAGGGGGCTGTCAAACCTCTGCTCACACATCTGCCATCTCCCCTCTCTGTGGGCCTGTTTGCAGTTGCAGCTGCTGAAGCACACCTTGTTCTGCCAGCCGTCATCATTTGCCATTCATGAGCAACCTGCAGCCATCCCTTAGTACAGGTTTTCTGGTTTCAACCCAGGATAAAGACCTTGGTCTTCTTCTGTACCAGGGCCTCATGAAGTTTTTTGCTGTCCTGCCTCTCTTGTACAAGAGGGCAATCTTAATGCTGAAGAAAGAGCCACCAGTCCAGTTAGAAAATTCTGATGGGAACTGGCACACCATATTAGAGAGTGGAACCCCACAATCTGTATTTGGAAAGGACAGGGGTAAATCTCAAAACCTTAAGGTTTTTCACTAATAGGTGTCAAAGTCCTGACTCATTCACACAGTGTATTAAATCAATAATTGCTTCCTGTGGACAGAATGTGTCATATGCAAGTCACCATTGCTTCACTGAGTTTCAAAGTCCTGTATAAGCTCATATATGGGCAAGCAAAAAAGAAAGAATTTGCATGGTAATTTATGTCCAGACAATCTAGGGCTCTGGGAAAAAGTGCTGTGGGAAGATATCTGTCTTCTTGTATGTTGCTTTCTGTTGACTCAGAAAACTGAAATTTAGGGTACTATGTGCAAACATGTGCTTGCCAACATTTGTTTTTCAGAAAGCAACAGATTTCAGTCAGTTTTGGTCCATCGCTGTGGCACATGTCACTCCTTAGGTGTCCTAGCAAGTTTATCTCATGGAGTTACATGAAGGAGAAAGGAGAAGCACAAGCCAGAGCTCCTTGGTGCTGTAGTTTTGGAGGTATGAACCAGTCAGCAAGCAGAAAGTGGCACATAGGGCCTCAAGGTCCTGAGGAGACACAGGCAGGGGAGAGGTACAATAATGGACCTGCCTCTGTCATCTCTGCAAGAAGAAGATTTAGGGTAGAGGTCATCATACAAAGAGAGTGTTTTAAGCAATTTGGGAAGCAGAACTCCCCATGTTTTACATCCCAGAGCATGGGGATGGAGGGTAAAAAATTGGAGGCAGTAGGAGAGGGGCAAGTGGCATGTGGAGGCAGCTGTCACCCCCAAAAGGGCTGGAGCTGGCAGGTCAGCAGGCTTATTAGAACTCCCTCTCCCTAAGGGTGAGCTTTGATCCCATGCTGTTGAAGTCTTAGTATTGGTCAGCAAGTAAAAAGCAGGCCAAAAATGTACAGCTTTATTGATTCTTGTGAAAACATTTACATAGACCAGTTTTCAATCTTCCTTCTTGGAAACATGTTGGACCAGACCTCTTCAATTTAGACAGCATCTTCATTCCTGAGGCATCCTGTGATGGGGAGTATCAGCTCTCTTGGTCTCCTGAGACATGGGGTTAGCTGTGTTTTGTTGCTCAAAGAGAGCCAAGTCCTATAGCTTTATTTTTCCCTTCAGCTCTGTACACAAGGAGCAGATACAGATGGGTTCTGACATATCAGTCCCAGCTGTTGTGCGTGATAGGCAGGAGAAGGAAAGGACCAGCAATCATTCTGCCAGCAAGGAGTTTCTACATAAGAAAATCCTGCTTCTATAGCACTGGGAATTGTAGTTTTGCCCACTACAATAAGAAAACATAGTGTTTTTCTTTCTTGTGCAAAAGTGGGAAGGAGAGTGAAGAACATATTTTGTCACATATCCCAAAGCTGAGGGTTAAATTGTGATCTTCACAGTTTTTCCCACATGTACAATCCTGTTGATAGGACAAAACACATGATTACTGCAACAACTATGAAGATTGGATGACTGCACCCAACCCTTGGGTTGTGTGCTGGATACTGCACTATTGTCTTTATGGAGGAAGATATATTTTAAGTGTCCCAGCCCAGGTCATATGGCGGGCTCCCACAGTGAGGCAACATTTAAGAAGAGCAGAAATTAGTTCTACCAGTGTGCTAAAGGAAAGATCATTTTGAGAAACACTTGAGAAAAGTGATCTTGTGTCATAGGAGTCCTCTGATACAACAAAGCCCAATAAAACAAAGGAGGACAGGTACAGCTGTTACTGAATAAATGGGCCTTCTGGTGAATCAAGAGTTTTCATTATTCTAGTTCATCAAGAAAACATTAGCCATGATTATATGACATGTTTTAATCAGAAAAGGTCAAATAGGCAGTGTGGCACTATATTAATTGCAGACAAAGCTGCTGAAACCTTTAGAGGTTCAGCTTGTGCATGGAATACAGTTTAGAAGTTTTGCACTTTCATCTCTTCAATCAGGTATCTACTTGCTCTTTTGAATGTCTGTAAAAATGTAGCAGCACATTCCTCACTGTTAGAAAAAAATTGACTTAATCTATCCCAGAAAGTTTACTTTGGGGATTCTTCAAATGATTTAGAACAAATTGAGTCTATTTCTTGACCAAAATGTTCAGTACTTAACTGGGAAAAGACATTAGGAATGACTTTGGACCGTAATGGACAGTGAAGCTTTGGAACAAGTTTCCCATGGAGCCCATAGAGTTTCCATCACCTCAGGTGTGTAGGAAGGCATTGGACAATTGCCAGTCAGACATTACTTAGCTGTCCCTACCCAAGGGTATGGGAATGGAGTGGACAGTCATTCTGCTCCCCTTCTACAAAGGCAACACATGTTCGTCCAGGAACAAATAGGACAGAGGTTTCATGTGTTGTTCTCATCAATGATCTCATTGCTAAAAAGGTCCTGAATAAGCAAGAGGATTATTTCAATGAGTATAAAACATAACTTTAAAGTAGCTGAGCTAAGTCAATAAGTATTCTTTAAAAGTTGCTAGAATTCATTCTGTGTGATGGGATCCTTAGGGAAATTCTGCTCACATGCTTGATTAAGCATCATAGATTCTAAATAGACTTTTGAGTGGGTTCAGTTGAAAGTCATGAAGTATGGTGAGGTTAGAAGAGACTTGGGGCCATATTTTATGAAATGAGCTTGAAGTTTATGTAAGTGGCCAACTAATCTGAGGGAGCAATTCATCAGGTTTTTCCTTTGCCTCTCTTCTATGTCCTTATGTTCAGGGAAAAAAGCTGATGTGATCCAGATGGATTGAGCATGCTAGTCACATTATCCCTGTGGATGCCCTTCATTTGCTCACACTGCTCAGTCAAAAAATCATCTGGCACACCATATTACATTCAGAAAAGCAGGAAAATGTGTACAGGTCAACTATAATTGAATCTTTTTTCTGAACCAAAAACATGCAAGTAGGTGACTTTCCAGGTAAACATGTTCAAATATTGGCTGTGATATCTAAAGAGGAAAGATTTGTAATTCCTATTATTTACCTTATATATTTAAAAAAATACACTTAAAATAATTTATGGATTATTTTATTTATCCTCTTTATCCCTCCAATCAAAATTGTACAAAAGTCTCTGAAGGCAGCTACCCTAAAGAAATCTTTTTTTGCAGATTTCATATGGCCCCACATCTCAGACTTTGTCTTGCTTTTACCCGGAGCTAGGTATTTTTTCCTATACCACCTCTAAGAAGTGCTGATTGATGAGAGAGCTATCAGGGTTTTTTCTTAGCATTTATATTCTTATTTTCCTGGTATTTACACCCAGAAATCTTGATCTTGGGGGCATGAAATCAGCTGCTGGTCATTTATACATTTATACTATTTTACCTACTGAATTTAATTTTAAAGTGCCAGCAGAAAAATGTCATAACCTGTACTGAATGAATTGTTGTCTCTTTCAGAAGGGCTGGCTTAGATTATGATTAAAAATTAAGCACCTCTAGAGCTTAGATCATAGTTGTAATATTTTCCACCAGCAAAGAAGGTAGTGCAGTTTATACTATATAAAAATTTAAATTAAACAATTTGTGCTTGTATTTGAATATATGTCTCACAAGGGATGAAACCATGAGAACGTGAAATTGTCCAAGATTATCCAAAAGGGTGCATTTTTCCCCACTTGATGCCAAACAACATTGTTGGATCTGAGCAGAGAGGTTTGTCTGCTCCTCTGGGAAGGCAGCCTATCTGGCTCTGCTGGAGCAAAGAACAGTTTGACCCATCCAATCTCCTTTCAGAGAAGAGCCCCCTGGAAATGATGGAGGTTGACCTAAGGTTGTATATATCTGTCCTGCCATTTTTGGCTTGGCATTCATTAATGACGCTGTCAAGAGCAGTCACTCCAGACTTGATAGGACCCTTGGTAGACATGCTGAATTGCTGTATGTTTCTGGGGATAAAAGAAGTCTAACCAAATGCAACAGCTATTTTTGAAGTTAATAGCTTTTCCTTCTGTGTAGTTACACAGAACACGTGTCTGTACATCAGGTTTAAGAGTTTAATTCCTCCATTAGCACTGCATGGCTTAAAGATACAAGGCTGAATAAGACTTTCTGGTCCAGTGAAACTGCATGTGTGGTTTTTCATTAAAACCCAAGAGGATGTGCCAGCAGAAGGCTGGCTAACTCATTGGTATAGTTTTATGATAAGGATTTGCATCTTTACCATGGCCAGTTTTATGATATCGATTTGCTAGAACACTGTGATCTCTGGAAGAGTGATCACAACAGGCTGTAGAAGAATGAACTCATGGGGTGCTCAAAGTTGAGCACTGGTAGGTATAGATCACTGTATATACTGTCTGAGACCTCTGGAGACAGGAAGAAACTGCAAAACAGTTACTCCAAGGAAGTGGCCTGGACAGTAGAGTTAAGCATCATCAGTTTGCAGAGCAAACTTCAGAGTTCAAAGGCTGTGCAGTTCTGAGCAGCATCCAGACCCTCACAGGGATAAGGTGGGGCTGTCAGACCTTAAACATGTGCTTAATTTTAAGAATGTGAACAATCCCACTGACTATGTGGTTGGAGTGTACTCCAGTTTGCTGTGTGCTGCCTGCTGAACAGGCAGACCAGAGGGAACAAAGCATCTCCACCACTGCTCACTGGAGAGTGGCATACCTGGCTATGGCTGGGCTGGCACCAATATTATGCACCAGCTGTGCCTCCCTGCCTGCACACACAGCAGTTTACAGGAGCTGCAACAACACAGTGGTTTAGTTTAAAAAGCAAGCCTGCTGGCAAGCTGAAGAGGTAATCTCCCCTCTCTCTCCCATTTATCTTTCAGCTGGAGGGAACCATGCCAGTCAGTATGTTATAGATTATGGCAGGAATGCTCAAAATGAAAAGGCAAGTAAATAGGAGTGGAAGGGGAAGGTTTCGATTCAAACATACTCTATTCTTTTTATTGGGTGCCAAGAGCTCTTGTCATCTGAGTGAAAGGTGTTATTACTCAAACCTTTACTCCAAGTCCTCCAGACCTTTCTCTACACCTGGCAACAGGATGGGTAGAAGTTCTATTACCTCACTTATGTACCTAAAATTAGCCATCTAAGCCCAGGTCAGTCCCCTCAGGTTTCCTGGGGAGAAAATGCCTCATTCAGGTGTAATTGTTCATGCCTTTAAGGCACCTGGATACCCATTTTTCTTCACTGGGTGTAGAAAAAAACTTGGGGGATTAGAGGTTTGGGTGTTTAGTGTCTCAGACCACTGTACTTTATGTGTTTGAAATTAGTAAACATTTTCCAAAATTTTTCTAAATTGTGGTAGAAAAACATCAGTAGACATGCTGGATCAGACCCAAATTTCACCTACACAGATGGATTATTACGTGCCTATGTCCAATGTCAGTGGCTGGGAAGGGCACAGAGCAGGGTTAGAGCTCAGAATACTTTGATTCCACTGTAAGTCCTCACTTAGCAGTTTATGCCAGCAGGATCCTCAATCTATTCTTTCATCAAGAAATTAAAAATCAATAACCTCCAGAAGACAGAAGTTGTTTGCCCCCAAATCTGCTTTCAAGTATCTGTTTCTGACATTAATTCAGAGGTCCATGAGTAGCTTTGCATGTACCCTCCTGAAAGAGACTAGCAACTCTAGTGACAGTGCTAAACCACATGCTGCTTTTTTGATTCATTTGGCTTTAAAGATTAATTAGGAGATTAAGATTAAAGTTGTATAGTTAAAATGAGAACAAACTGAAAAAATACCTATTAAAAAAGGGTACAGCCAGTAATGTTAAATTTAAAGGTTGTTTAAAAGGTCAATTCCAGCCATCACATGCACAGATGCATCCCTACCCAATAATGCTGATTTAAAAGAGACTTGAATTTAATCCTGCATGAGCCTGATCCTTACATTTCCTTTCCATGTCACTAAGCAGCTCCATATTCCACTGCTTATACAGCATGAACATTTACCACCTGTGCACTCCATTTTCACGCTGTGTGACTCTACACTGCAGCTGGAACCTTCCCAATATCTGCAGTAAGGGGATTTTATTTCCCCCACCTAGACTTTGTGCTAACACTTTGAGTATCTCTGCAGCTCCCCCTTGCTCTCTGTGGGTGAGCCCAAGAGCTGGAGAAGGGAGTCAGCAGAGCAGGGAGGCAGCCAGCATCTCACTGTGGCTGATCTCAGGCTGTTCTGTCTAAAGGGCAGCTTAGTTCTGTTTGTGTGACTTGTCAGCGTCCAGGCAGTTCAGATATGAGAATGAACATTATCTTCTTTTTATCTCCAAGAGTCAACACAGGACAGTTTAAAGGTTTTGCTTGCCAGAATTCCACAGGTTTTGGTACATAGCCAGACATGGACTTTATTTTTACCTCATTTATTGAATATACTCGAAGTACATCTCTCCATCTACATTTCTTTTTTTCTTACATCTTGTCTCCTTTTTTTCCTCACTAAGGTTCTAAAATCTGTTTTATAAGGCAGGTCCAGAACCCACATTTCTTATTGGATGATATTTCTTGAAGCTAAGTGAAGAAAGAATGTTTTATTCAAGAGAATTATCTAAAGGTAGTTTATCCAGTATAGCAGAGCCTGTCAGCTGACACAGAAGTTGTTGTGTCAAGTTTGCTCACAGAACTGCTGGAGTAACACAAGCCAAGTCTCCTTTTATCTGTTATAACTTCCCCTTTGTAAGCTGAAGATGCTTATGTGCAAACAAGTGTGTATGTGCAGGATAAACATTCAGAAGTCTGCTGGGAAAAACAACTGTACTGAGAATTACTATAATATGTTTGGGATTCCCAGTTTTCATATTATCTAGGAAACTGGAATCTTCAAAGCAAGGACCTCTGTACGAAGGTCTTATCCAGCATTCAGAGTTGAGTGTCTGGAAAACAGAAGGTGGGGACACCAGGAACAGATAATTACAATGTACTAATTCATTAGCCTCTGTCAAATGACAATCAATGATCCCTTAATTTCACACAGATTTATTCATATGGAGTTCTTCTCCTCATCTTGTTTAAGTTTTTTTGCCAGGAATTGTAGGGAAAAGACAGAAAATGTAACAAGATCCAAAAAATTTATCCTGAAACAAAAACAAACTTTTCCTTCCCACATTCCTCACCCCCCCAGAAAATTCAGCTATCCATTACAAAATTAAGAAAACTATCTTATTCTAATTTTTCTCCTCCAAAAATAAAAGAACAGTGTGAGGGGTAGAGGAAGGGTAGAGGGTATCTACATGCAAATGCAAGAGTGGACAAAGAAACTTGGGCCATATATCTGGAAAGAGTTTTTCACTTTTCCAGGGAGAGATGTGTAAAAGAGGCCTTTCCAAGACCAAGAACAGCAGGGTGTTCTCATCTGTGAAGGATCTTCTCCAGTGTGATGTTAGTGCAGAGCAGGGTTCTCTGTGTGTGGGCTGGACTGCCTTCCCACACCCCAGGTCCCCCAGCAGGATGTGCAGCCAGGCCTCCCAGGCTCTCTGGTGGGGCAGGGGGTGGTGGCCCTAAGGGCAGTGTGACTTTTGGCACAGGCTCTACAAGTCTGCCTGAACCCTCCGTGCCTTCTTGGGGGGTCCTCAGGCTCTGCCCCCTCAACTTGCTCTTCTCCACACTGAGCTGGACTAAAGGCACCTGTCTGGGACATAGGGACACTTGGACAAGTGCATGTCCAAAGCCAGTAGTCCCAAGCAAGCATGGAGCTTGGTACTGCTGGAGTGAGGCCTTTGGTGCATTCCAGGGAGGGCAGGATCCACCTCACCAAAGAGCTGAACAAACTAGTCAGGCTGCCCTCACACAGAGAAAAAGCAGCACAGCTAAACTCCTCCTAAAAGAGAGATGATTTGCTCTGGGAAAATGCACTGTGGACGTCTAAGGCAAGGGGAAACAAACACAGGTCGAGAAGTCCAGCTTTTCACATCTGTTTCCTAAAAACTGTAGCTGGAGTTTGCACACATTGATCCATGTTACACAGGATTCAGTCTATCCGTTTTCAACCAGCACAAACTCCAAGGGGAGGAAATGTGTTACAAAAACCCCAGTTCAACATACTTTGCTCATTCTCAACCACTTCAGATTTTTATGCTAGTATTTAAAATTCTAAGCATGGAGGAGCATGAAACTGAGCCACTTCAAGTACACAAGATCACAAGAGCAACAGCAAAAACCTCTGGAAAACTTACTGGTGTCTGAAACTGGATGCATGTTCTCTGAAATTAACAGGTTTGTCTATAAACAAGGCATCTCTGTTTATATACAATCTCTAAAAAAATATTATAAATTTATTTATATTGTATTTAATAATGTATATTAATAACGACCCTATGTAGCTAGGATGTCTCTGTCCTTCTCAGTTAGAAGCAGTGAGTTCCTCTTTGAGCTGCTTATAAACTCATCTCAAAGAATTAAGTCCCTTTCACAAGACATCTGCCTTTGCTGCACGTGTATATACCACATGAACAAAACCAGTAATCATGAAATTCACTTGGAGATTGATCACTTTTCGTAAAAACACACTTTGTTAAA
This sequence comes from Aegithalos caudatus, assembly GCA_013389925.1. Classification (NCBI taxonomy): domain Eukaryota; kingdom Metazoa; phylum Chordata; class Aves; order Passeriformes; family Aegithalidae; genus Aegithalos; species Aegithalos caudatus. The sequence continues at coordinate 408,534 of WEIU01006629.1, forward strand.
ATAAACACTAAATATTTGTCTTGTGGAAGAAGTTTACATTCTTAACTTTTCAAGCATAAATAAATTGGGTTGAAAGAGGCCATTACATTAACAACTAGCAAGCTGTTCTCTTAATCCCTCATACTTCCACAACTACAGATCCCATGGAGCAAGGACACCCACAGGGCACTAACAGCCTTTCTTCTCTCAGTTGGGATCTCATGTGCAAATGTGCGCCTGTGGATATAACCCCTGTGTAAAGCATATTTTATTTATGGAACTTGCTTAGCCCCCTGAGCAAAGCCAGGGTCTGTACTGGGGCATAATGTGCATGTTCTATATCACATCCCTTTTCTCAATGGAATTGCATGGGATACCCATCCAAGCCAGGGGAAAAAAACTCCACTGACCTCAGCTCAAGTCCGAGCTCTACATTCTGCTGGCTATGGTGATACATAACTTCTTGACTTTTCCCTCTCCAAATTTTTATTGTTTTGATTTATTGTTGCATCTTACAAAAGCCATGTATTCAAACATGTTTGTAGCAGCAATGTTTTTGTAAGTACTGCCCATAACGTTAACATGGCAGAGGACTAAACTGGCCTTTGAAGGATTTGGTCAAAAACCTCTTTTCCACATTTTTTTCTGTGTTACATCTTTGCAGCTCCATTGCAGATCTTAATTCAGGAAGTGTTTGCTCAATTTGTTCTGTTTTGAAATACATGGAATAAACATTCCACTGGGAATTCTAGCCAAACAGTAGAAAATGGTTTTCATTTTTCAGAGCTTTCACATTCACACCCAAAGGGTGTTGCAAGATGAACTGATGTCCTTGAGGCTGACAACCTTATTTAAGTTAGGTCTTAAATCTTATATCTTATTGCATAGTTGAAGCAAGAAAAATCTAAAAAATCTATAGTGCTGGTGGAGTCACCTACCTCCACTAGTAATCACTTGCTCTGAAATAGGAAGCTATGCCTAAGTTAGGCAGCTCACTTGAAAACTGTGAACAGGGGTTTTCATATGCATTGCACGTATCTTTATGCCCTGAGAAGTTTCCAGCATCCTCAGGCAGAAAGCACAGCAACAACACTCCATTGAAAACTGGCAGGAAGGAAACAAGTATTACGCCAAATAAAAAGGGTAATAAGTGCATGTTATAATTAACAGAAAAAAATGTTTTCCAGTTTAGTCCCCTCTAAGTCAGCACAACACTTCAGCTCTTTTGGCTGATAAGTTATATATAATTAAGCTTTGTCTCTCATCACTGAGTATAATTATGTCATAGATAGTACATGGCTGTCTTACTTTCTAGTGGGATTAGCACCATCCTGTCAGTGAACAGAAATGACTCCTCCAAGTGCTGCTCAGTCCTCAATGTCTGTTAGCAAACACCTCCTACAGAATGCTATTCCAATGGCATTTGTTTTGGAAGTGCCTGCACAGAAATACTTCTGCCTGTCAAAGGGTTAGAGTTTACTGCATTATTATAGCTCTGAATTTGCACAAAAAAAATTGGTATTCTGTGACCAGTATTTTCTTATCTTTTGAGGTTTTCGCCAACAAAGATACACAGTGGATTTATTTAGATTGTGTATAATTTGATTTTTATATAAAGTAGAAACCACATAGACACCTCCATATACACTCTAAAATTCCCTTTTGTTTTGGCCTAAAACAGAGGAGTGAGCAATGTAAGGGAGTTCTCAGGCCAAGTTAGGAGACCTGAACCACTGCCCACACATTCCAGGTTGTAAGGATCCTGTGTTGTAGGGTGTTGGGCACCTTGCCCCACCACCTTCCTGTGCACCATCCCATCAGCCAAGCCTCTTGGCCAGCCCTGCACAGCAAGGCTCCTGCTCTCCACGGCTCTGTCTGTCTGCCTCTGTCAGGACACAGCCGCAGGGAGCACCAGCTCATGAACACAGAAGGTTGCACCAGGCTCATGCTGTCCCTCTGTCGGTCTGCCAGACGCTGGCGCCCATGGCCATGGCACAACAGGAGCCAGGTTTGCGAGCACAGCCTTGCAGCACCGAAGAGCAGAGAAGGGAAGAACCCTCGCTGCTCACGCCGTTATCCTCGATACCCTGTTCCCATCTGCCAGCAGATGGCACTCCTTATATGTTTGGATTGTCCACAACCCGGGTGCATTTCCAGAGCACAGTGAACAAAGGTGGGACATTCGCTGTCCTCCGTGTGTCATGGGCCGTTTGTTACCTTTCACTCAGTAAGGGCTATGATTTCAACAGAGTCCATGCTCCAAGAAAAACTAGAAAGGTGAGGAACTGATGGACAGACATGTCCCTTGGTGGCTGTGGCATGGGTTGCAGGGAGGCTGGGACACCATTTGCCTGTGTACCAGGAGCTGTCTGCCATGGCACACCACCTCCAAGCTCTACACACTCATCCCATAGCTGAAGTAGCCCTGGAAAATATCCATGGGGCTGGAGGTGGTTAGCATGGCAGGCATCAGTGAAGGAAGGCCACTCCCTCTCCCAAGAAGGGTCTGTACCAGCTCAGTGACACTTAGCTGCTGGGCTTGAACCAGCTGCACACATGATGCCTTAAGCATCTGCCTTAAGCAGATGGCAACAGACTGCATCAAAGCACATCTGTTAGAAAAATACCCTATCTTTCCGTTAAGAATTTGGGCAATAAAAAATCCTTACTATAGTTACCTTCCTGCTTCAAAAAGTAGGGACTTCTTTATTTCAAGTATGAATTGGCCAGCTTCCAGCTTCCAGCCATTGGTCTTTGTAACACCCCACCAGAAAGGCTGAATACAATGATCTCCCATCAGAAGGATCACATCCAGCCTTCAGACTTCTGGAGCTATCTACACCGTTCCTGCCTCCTTCTCTCAGGGATGCTCTGGATGCATGCAGACCCCAGGTCATTGCACCATCATGGACCCCTTGCTGTCTGCCCCATGGCACAGTGCCCTGGTGGGGTCACTTGGATTCCCTTGCCTCCACTGGCCCTTCAGTGTTGTTGTATGAAGAGGACTGCCCACTCACTCTTGGTTTCTGAAGAGAGGAACTTCTTGTTCAGTTTTTACAAAAAAAATCCCGAGTGGAGGGTTAATTGATAAGAACATCTGATCCCCATGAAAAGAAAATTCTAAACACAAGTTCGAAAGTTTCTGGTCCTCCTCAAGGAAATCTGAAGAAATTGCACTTTTTACAAAACAAAGCACTGAAGATCTAAATCACCTCAACTCCTTTCCTACAGCAATTGTTTTACCAGATGGTAGTTTTTGCTATGTGCAGTAGTTGGTTGGAGGATGAACAGATCATACAGCTATCTGCGACAGCAAGCCCTGTATGATGTGTGCTAATCCTTTCCAATATTTTTAGGAGCTACAGGAACCTGGCATTTAAAGAGGTGCTGGTTAATTGTAGCTAGACCTGAAGCAACAGGAGATTTGTGTCCATCCCTACAGTTTACATTTTGCTTCCCAAGTTGTTTCCCTTTTCCAACATTTCATGCCTCTGCTCCAAGTGGTCAAGACCATTGCAAACTCTTACCGTCTTCCAGTATTTTGGAAAGATTTAAATTTAATAAGCAGGCTTTTTCTTTCATCTTTCTGGTCATTGAGGAAAGCAGTGCTGTCCATGGGGCGTCTATTTCGTATCCAGCTTCTAATGCAGCGTTGCACCACTGACAGCTACTCCTTGTATATGGCTTCCAAACCAGTTTTGCAACAGTTTGGTTCCTATTTCTCAAGCTGTATTATAAGAATATCTTGCAAAACACTAGGAGAAAACCTTAAAAAGCCATAATATATTGCATCCTTGCTTCATCTCTTTCTCATGACCTGTCATTTCATCCTTGAAAGGATGAGGAGTCATTTGAAATTGTCTTTGCAATATCTTTTAATATTGTCTTTGAGATATCTATTGATTGCTCATATACCCCATATAAGAGAGAGAAAAGTTTTTTCTTTCAGTTTTCTTTACCAGACCTCTTCAAAGTTCAATAAGCTGACCCAAGTAATTGTGGTAATGCTTCAGAATATTTTTATCTGGACAAGCAGCTCCCTTGGTTGTTTGTGGATTCCATGGTGTCTATTCCCATCTGCTGCTTTGTTTGTCTGTTAATCACACCTACTTCCTTGCTGTGGGGCTCCCCAGCTGAAGGGCTGCCAGCATATTCCATATACTGTGTGCTGGCAGGGGGCACCAGGGAATTGCAATCTTGCAACAGCTAAAGTGGCTTTTTGCCAAAAGGAAAAAGTACATAGATGCTATGGGCAAGCTAGCACTCAGAGCAAGTACATGCAAACTGACTTCCTATTTCCCAATAAGCTAATTCCATTTTGTCCCACCTTTGAAGACTCCATGCAAGCTGTTGCGTTCTAGAGGGGGGAGCTCAGAAACCCAGGTCTGAGCACCTTCCAGTCAGGGGTGGCCTCATATTGAGGTCCCTTGATTTGAACCAGCTCATCTGGTATTTGACTCCATTTCACACCATCCATCTGTGCATGGTTGAGAGGGTTTGTGCAACAGAACCAAGACAGTCCTCATAAATAATATTATTTGCTATGGAAATACTCAGTAGCTTCAGAGTTATACAGACAGTTATGAAGGGAGCTTGTGAAGCTGACGCCTAAATAAATAGCTCTCTCAAATATTTCACTCACTCAGTTCCTTGGGATGGCTCAGGTTCAGCAGTGAGTAGTTTTACAGCCACTTCATAAGAGAGGAGGGAGGAAAACAGTAATTAAACTATCTCCTTTTGGCAGCTCAGCATCTGTCACTCAAATTAATGAGGATGTTTGGTGCCAGACAGGAAAGCACACGGGAGCACAGGCTCTGCAGCACTCTCCTGGCATGCCCTGTCTTCAGATACCTTTAAAGGACACGCTGTACCTGAACTGAATTCGGCCTCACATCTCTCCTGCCGAGCCTGAGGAGGAAGCAGGTGTTGGGGCTCTGAAGGACATTCTCTAACACACACATTTCCATCTTTCTAGGAAAAAGCTCTGTACAGCAAGTTTTGGCTGGACTCTCCAATCTCACAATTATTTTACATCATTTAGAAGATTTTGAGGCTCAGTAATTTGTGTTTCTCTCAGAGAGCTGCCAGCATACTGAGAAATCTTGATCAGGTTTCCAAGAGCTGATGTTTCAGTGATACTCTTCTAGCCCCCTCACAGTCTGCTTCCCAATCAGCCATATCCCTGGCCAGTTCTGGGTTACAGCAGTGTTTTGATGGCTACACAAACCAAAAGTAGATGTGGAGATGTTGGACTGGGACACCAATAGAGTAAAATCACTGCATAGACAGCCACTGGGGCTCTCTGGGGGCACAGGGCACCACCATTTGGACAGGGTTTGCTGAAGGATGTTTGTGTCTGAGCTGTATGGGACCCATGCCCAGGACCACAGTCACCATCCCTCACAGTAATGCTGACAGCACTCCCACAAGAATTTCCTCTTTGACTTTCCTTAGTTTACTAGTTCTGCCTGGAAGACTTTTGCCTTTTGTCTTCACCCAGAAGTGTACACTGAGCTCAGGTCTGCTCTTTCCACTGGCATAAGTCAACACCATTTACCAGCAGGGGCTCAGAGTGTTGTTTGCTTTCTGTGTGTTATCAGCCAAGCCAGCTCTGCTGGAACTTCAGCAAGGGAACTGAACCACCTTCTGCTACCTCTTCTCTTTCTTTCTCTGATCTGCAGCCAAGCCCCAATGCCCAGGTCAGATCAGTTTAGGAGATGATGGGAAATCAGAAATAATATATGTGGTCGTTTGCTTTTGTTTCCTTGCCTAAAGGTTTTTGAGTCTTCAAGACTGTATTTTACTAGCCTGCATTGATCTGGAACACCTTTTAATGAAGATCTAGGTGAGAATTCCCTCACTCAAATGGAACAGTGTCTTGAAAAAAATTACATTGTATATTGCACTACAGTAGTCACTGCTCTTGCTGCTTCCTGTTTTAATTTTTCACAGTGGAGTTGAAGGACACACTTGTGGAAGGCCAGTCACATTCTTCTAGTCAGCTGAAACCTCTGATATTTGTCATCATTGGCATGAATAAAGTTGACCAAAAGGAAATCCTTTGTTCTGAGATCTGCATCCAGCAAACCTGCCTAATTTGCTGCAACTGGCTTTCCTGCTAAAACATGATACAAAGAAGACAAAGAGGTTTCCAACATTTCAGTTTTCAACAAGTTTATGCAAAAGCACCAACAAGTTTTCATTTTATGAGACATTAACTTGTCTGTGACTAGTCCAGCACCCTCTATCATTGCAACAGCCTGGTCAACACCCATGGATCCTAAAGAACTCCTGTTAAAATCCACACAGAGTGGGAATACTGGCTTCATTTCTTGGCTCCAGTCACAAGCTGCATGGTTTTAGGGACATTTGAGTACCAATATTTGTTTTCAGTTTTGCTGTTGATGCTTTCCGAAGAGTGTATATACAGTTAAACTTCCATTAAATGTAATATTTTTCAAGTCTGCCTTGCTCATTACACAGTAAGATACAAGCTGAAACCATATCATCTATGAGAAGGCTGTGTGTCTTTTAGTACTGGGTAATGGAGCATGCTGAAGATACTTCCATGTTGCCAAAAACAACAGCAAAACTAGGAAACAGTGTGTCACATTTCCCTCATAGACAGATCCAGCATTCTCAAAAGCCTGGAAAATCACAAGAATGAGCAACCACAATAGTTAGTTTCATCAATGCTACTAATTTGAACCAACCTATTCAAAGCTTTGATAGCTCTGTTCGACAGGCAGGGAAATGAGAAGTGACCTAAACTGTCTTGAGAGTGCATGGTTTGTCTCCCACCTGACCCAGACCTCTTACACGAAAACAAGAGCAGGAAGGAGGGGACTCCCATTAATTTTATCCCAGTCTGGCCCCACCTGAGGAGTGCTTTTGGACTTTTCCAGTGAAGAATATGATGTGGTGGGCTGAGCATCCTGGTGGTGTTCTCACCACAGCCCAAATATTGGGTCCATAGCCCAAATGCCTTTTCTCTTTCAGGGCAGATCTTTCAAAGGGCTTTTCATTTCATGGATGGCCATGAATTTTGGCAACATCCATGAACTGCAGAGTCTTCTGCCCTCCTACCTCAAGGCTCTTGTTGCCATCAACGTTTTTCTATTTACAGTGATTTTGCAGCCAACCAGCATCCTGACATCTACAGTGGATTATTTTTATTACATGGCTACAAGTTTGAGTTTTATCCTTCACAACACAAAGCATCAACAGAAACTGGAGAAATGCACCAGGGAAAGTAGGGTTTCTGTGGCTGGGTAACAGCTACTGCTGGCGGAGAAAGTTGTATAGCCTGCCAAGGAGTCCCAACCAGGCTCCTGTTAGAGAGAAGCTTCCATGGAAAGCACAAGATAAGGATGTTCCTACTTAAACTGAACACCCACTTGGTGATCAGCTGTGAGTTGCCATGGTTTTGCAGACCTATGCAATATCATTAGCATTATTGGGACATGCTTCAGTTTCCTGCTCTGACTGATTTCCTTCTTGAGTTTTGAGAGACTTCACCAAGAACCTGTCAACCACAAGCACAGAAGATCAAGAAAAGCAGCAGGCTTATCACACCCTTGAGAAAAGACAAAGTTGAACAAACTCATGCATAGCTACCAATACATCAAGAAGAGGCATATGTATTGGAACTTTTTAAAAGAAAAGTGCTGCAACCCAAATTAGCCAGTACTTCATTTATTTTCAATCGGAGTTGGAAACCAATTCAGACTAAACATTTTAATTGATTAATATAGTCTCTTCATGCCAGAAATTGCCTGCAAACAGACTATGACTTCTCCAGAAATATGTTCTATTAGCTGAAAGTTTTCCACAAGTAAACATCTGTCTGTGACTGGCTCACAAGTTATTCACCACAGCTATTTGTTCATGTATCTGAGGTCCAATGTTTGAGCTACCCAATTAGTTAGCTAAAGTCACATGGCACTGTGTGCCTCTTCAGCCAATGCTTGTTGAAAATACTGTATTTACGTGATTAATCAGCACTGGCTTGCAGCAAATGCTGTCAAAAACAAAAGCTCACCCCACCACTGACTGCAGTATTAGGAAACATAATAAAATCCTAATAGATTTAGCATTGACTAAAATCTTAGAAGAATTCTTCACTCAACTTTGGTTTCAGCCTAATTTGTCACATTTAAACCTGTGTTCGTAAAGAACTAAGGCTTCTGTAGTCATAGCTGTATACCTTTGCATATGTATTCCTAATAAGTCTTGAATACCCTAGCCAGTTTTTCTCTGATTTGACAGAGGAGAGATGCAGATATAAATTTCATATTTCAGGGAAAGATATGACTGTACCAGAGCTGCTGAATTTATTAGTGCTACCAAATAAATATATCAGTATAGCCCTTCCCTTACTAGAAAGAACTCAGAGACTCCAAGATTGATCCTGAGCAATTTGAAGAAAACAAAGTTTTACTGGCACTATTATCCACCAGCTCACAGATTATCTTCACTTTCAGCATACAAACTAGGTGCAAACTTGGACTTAATTTAGGAAAGGGAAATATGTTTTGTTTCAGATTTTTTTTTTTTTGATAATGCCCCAGCCTTTACATATTCTTTTTCTAGTCAACCTCCTTTGCCAATATCATGTGCATCCTCTCATTTATTGGCTTTCAGCAATGCACCTTGAACAACCTTGTAATAAAAGCTTTTATGAACAATGGAGACTTTTCTTTCTTGTCCTTTCAAGTGCCACAAGCAGAATGGAAGGAGCAGAGGTGTGAAACCCCTGTGGTCTTGCAGTATGGGTGGGATTAAGCTATGTTTCAGAAATTGTGTTTAAGTCTGAAGTGCAATGCTTAGTAATTATCATCTGAACATCTTTTCCATCCAGCATCTGATTTAGTGGTAGGAAGTGCAAGATAGCCTTTCTTTTCAACCAAAAAAGGCTTGTTTTCAATCAGCATGTTTGAAATACATGATTTTACAGTCTGTAGGTAACAAAATGTATTATTTTCCTACACAAGAGCACTGAAACTAAAGGCTGAAAAAAAGATGAAGGATTTTTCAAAATCCTTGTCTGGCTCTGACTTGTCTTGCATCAAAATGCAATGCAATACCAGAAGGAACTCTGTTAAACCCTATTCAAGTATTTTTGAAAACCTCACCCACATTTTTATAGTGTTAGTTTATATTACTCCAGTTTGCCTAAACTTAAAACAACTTTTTGGTAATTACACAAGTCTCAGGACATCATGACCTATGAAATGAACTATTGAACCTCCTTCATTGTTAAATATTGCCTTTAAAGATTTTTTTTAAAAATGCAATTTGTGTTGGAATCTGCTTTCCCAGCTTCCCAGGCTTCTAAATTTTACCATGGTTTTACCATGCTTATGGTGACAATAAGGCATACACTTATTCAGACAGGACCCTTGGGTGGTTTCCTTGAACTGGTGGAACTGGCAATATGACAGACTGGCATTTCTCTGTTCTTCAAAGTCTATGTTCTGAAAAAAAGAGTTTAATTTGGTTTACAGGGGGCAGAACTGTACCCATGCCTTTCACAAACCCATGCTGGCTGGGCCTGACCTCCTTGTTGTCCTGTACTTGTTATATGATGGCACTTAAGATGATTTGCACCATGACTTTGCCCAGCATCAAGATCAAGCTGACAGGCCTGTAGTTCTCTGGATCCTTCTTCCAATCCCTACTATAGATGGGAATCACATTTCCCAGCTTCCAGTCACCTGGGACCTACCTGGTTGAGCAGGACTGTTGAAAAATGATTCAAAGTGGCTTAGTGAGCTCTTCTGCCAGCTCTCTCAATACTCTTGGGTGAATCCTATGGACTCATGATGGTCTAAGTTGAATAGCAGTTCACTGACCATTCCCTCCTGGATTGTGGAGGCTTCATTCTGTTCCCTGTCTCTGTCTTGCAGCTCAAGGGGCTGGATACCTTCATGACAATAGGTCTTATTCTTATATACTGATGTTAGCGCCTGAGGGCAAAGGTATTGCAATACTTTCAGGACATGGTTTTAAAAATCTCCAAGCATAAATTGGATCTCCAGCTTCTTCATGACTAAGTATGAGTGAACATAAGTAAAATTACCATTTGAAAGATTAGCAATTTTATTATGGAAATGCTCCTCATTTTAGTATTCCTTTCGAAAAGACACTGGATCAGTTGCATCTGCATCAAAGAATGTATAAATCGAGAAAATCTTAGAGAACTCTGCAGAGACATGTCTCCAGAAGCCCCCAGTAGCAGAATTTGACACCTTTCCTAGAGATATCTTTTTTGTTTTGTTTTTGTTTTCTCTAGGTCCCCTTCCCATAACTCTCCACACCCATGAGGGCATTTGCTTCTGAGTCATTTTGAGAAGTCTGGATTTCAGTTATTAAATGTTTCTGGTTTTTATCCTCTGAGAGCTTTGCCAAGGTGCTGGTGGCCTGAAAGCCAGTCATTTAACTCCACTCTTCAGCCTCAGTAAACAACAAGTGACAGAGTTTTTTCCAGCTATAAGCCTTTGGGAGTCCAAACCTCTCATGGCAGGGAGCCCACTGAGTTTAAAATGGGAGCAAAAGTGGGGAAATTGTGAGGACCAAGACAACTTTTTGTTGCATGGCATAAAAAAGGGGTTGCAGATTGCTCATATCTTGTTCTGTGCTGAATGGGAAAGCAGTCCCTTCTGGTCTGGAGTGTCCCCAAGCAGTCATGACAAGGGGCATCTACAAATCTGGTAGTTATTCTACTCCCCTTGGTTTGAGAGAAGAGCACAGGCAGACCCTGGGCAGAAAGACATGCTCTCACAGCCCCATCCACTTGCATTCAGTAGTTCCTGCTACAGGAGTCATCCCTGCACTGCCCTCCCAGCTCCTCCAGGAACGCCAGTGGGACAGGAAGGAAAGTCACCTGAGGGACAACCTTACTGCTTGGAAAGAGAGGGCAGAGGCCAGTGGCCCAGCCCCTCCTCACCTTCCTTCTTAGCGTAGGGGCCACAAGCACTTTGAGCCTTCCCCACAGATCAGGATGTACAGTGCAGTGGATTTTGTGGTGCAGTGGATTTTGTGGTGAGAAGGGTAAGTGTGCTGTACAGGGGTGACTCAGAGAATGTGTCATCTGTGGCATGAGGAGTTGTGTTACTGAGAGACTGCCCAAGACAGCATCCTTCTGGAGACAGCTCACCAGTTTGGAAGGACACTCGCAGTATGTTTGGGATGCCACACAAGAATGTGTTAAGATCCTCTCTGATGTTCATTTAAGCTGTGGCTTTCTGTTGAAGTAATGAAGAGTCATGCTCTGGGTTTTATTAATTTTCTGCTGCAGCATACCACCACATGTATCATTCTATCCCCTCCTGCTCTTTTGGCAGGTGCTTCACTAACATCTGTTGTCTTAGACCCAGAGGACCCAGACCCCTTCATCAAAGGACAGCAGTGGGAAGCAGACAATCATACGCTCTTCTCATGACTCAGACATCAGCGTGAAGTCCATTGCACCATGGTTGCTAACAAAACAATTAATTAGGGTTGAAAGAGAATGACGGGGTATAAAAGCATCAGCATGACCTTGTCAAGAACATGCTGCCTCAGACCAACCTACTTTCTTCCTCTGAAGGGATAAGCCATCTGGAGAATAAAGGGGAAACAAGCAAAATTTTCTTGCTTTGAGTTTTTTACACTCTCCACCCTGATTTCTTTTTGTGAAAAAAAAGTGAAATAGTCTCTGCTGAGCCATCATGCACAACCAGTTTTAGGGCCACGTGCAAGGAGCAGTAATCTGGGTGTCATGTTGTCCAACAATACAGATATTTTCAAAAAGAAAATCCTAAGGTCTGATCTGTATTTTTTTTCTATTTTCTATTTGGATCTTGGCATAGAGAGAACTCCTGTGAAATTTACTCACAAGACAGACAAGAGCAGGCAACAAATCGAAATTTTTTTTTTTTTTATAAAAAAGAGAGACAGTACCAAAATTGCATTAGACTAATTTTTATTTTTGATTGTGTTTAACTATTTGACCTTTCTCTGTTACATTCTTACCTGGCTGAATGCTCTCCTCTTTCTATCTGTGCCTTTCATTTCTACCTCATAACACCTTCTCTTTCACCAGTTCCCTATATAACTTAAAGTGGAGGACAAGAAGAAATCTACTTGATTTGTGGCAAAGGAGGTTTTGGATCAATATGAGAGAAGACTGTGATGGAGAGATGGTGGGATCTTGTCTACTGGAAGTTCTGAAGAGCAGATGTGATGAACATCTGTCACGCTTGATCTCCCAGGGCTAAATCATTCCCACAGTCCAATGGTTAACATTAAGAGAACAGCTGTGGATCCAGCAGTTGCAACAAGGACATGTGTCTCTTGAATTTGCAGAGCAATTGACTGTGTTATAAAATCAACAGCTGGATTTTATTGAAAAAAGACAATATTTCCCATCTCTCCCTATACAGAGGCAAACAAATTATGCTGCATTTGTGCTTTGGTCAAAGAGAAAAGCTTCTGCTATTAAGGTATGATTGTATTAATTTAGAAACTCTTCACAGGAATGTTCATGTGTGTACATGGCTCTAGGTATATTTCTAGTTGTCATTTCAAGAGAAATTAATTAAAGTTGACATTTTGCACACCCCACTGACCTTCTCAGGACAGTTGTAGAGATGGAGCAAATCAGTTTAGACAGAGTTTTCACCAGCTGAACTTTCATGCCAAAGCTTATGCTGGGCTTCCTAGCAGTGGAGGAAAATTCAAAGTTGCCACAAGAAGAAGGGGCAGGTCTGGATCCACGAGACCTTACCATGGCTGTTACAGGAGAGAAAAAGGGAAGGAGAAGGAATGGCAAGCAACTATCCCCACGTCTGTTACATTCCCATCCCTCCTGTCACATCCCTTCAGAGGTGGCAGATCCAGCACTGAAAAAATTGCACAATGGATCCTTAACCACTTGGCTGCAATCTTCACTTGACTGCTGCTCTCCATTACAAGTGTCCAAAGTCTGACTTGTCCCACTTTCTTTTTTGGTGAATTATGAACTATCTCAATGAAATCCTACTGGAATATTTGCATGATCAGAGCCGAACTGCAGGCTACAATGCCAAGTGCTGGCTCTCTGAAAGCTCCCAATGGGACACCAAAAACAAAAGCTGCAAATAGCATGATTCTCAGTGTGTGATGCCTGACTGAGTAGCTTCCAAGTGCTGTATCACACTCTGAAGGAATGATGTTTCTGCATTGGGCTGTCAGCATCCTCAAATAGGAAATTCTGGAACAGCAGGTTTTGGTGAATTGTGTCCTGGTGAATGGTTCTGTGGTGGCTCAGAAGAGATTAATACAAATCACTCTCATTTTACCACTCTTAATGGTAAACCATTCCCATGCTGCTAGGATTGGTGGAGTATAAAACCCTACAGAACTGAATCATTACAGCAACACAAATAAGGCTGGGAAGAATATTTTTCATCTATTTCATTTAGTTTATAGCACAAGAAAGCAGCCTTTACATATATAAATCCCTGAATTCTTACAATTAACAGAAGTTTAATTTATTATGTGGGCCTTTATGGATTTGGCAATAATACTTCTTTGGTATTAATCTTTCCCTGTTTGCCAGCAAAATATTTAAAAACCATTTTTTTTTAAAATGAGAGCAAACTAGCTGAAGGAAAGCACACCGGGCCAATCTCACCTGTTAAAAATAAGGTCTCTTTAGAACTTGAATGTCTCAAATACTATGCAATCCGTTTTGATATTTGAAGATGCTTGTTCATTAATTCAAAGCTAAGTGTTTCAAGTTTATAGAAAATTTGGCAGCACACTAAAATACTCTAATTTAATGGCATTTCTTTCCTGGTCTGCCAGCTTGAAATTTAAAGAGGATGGTGTCTCCATGGCTGCGCCTACAGGTGACTGGGTGTCTCAAAGGATTTGCCAGCAGATGACACAAAATCCTCATGTCTGGAACTCAGCTCATCACTGAAGTTAGAGTTATGGGAGGACCATTCAGTAGCTGTCACTAGCTGGAGGAGCACCAAAGATGTTGAAATGAGGATTTGCAGGAAATCGTGTGGGATCTGGCTATCTTCCATTCACTGTAAGCTAAGCTATGGGGGAGATGCTAATTACTGTTTATGCAGCCTCTTGGCAAACTTGGCAGCCTGCTCTGAACCAGTCCTGCAAGCTGACTGCTCCTGACAGAAGCAGGATAAGCCCAGCCTGAGTCAGTCACAGCACTCCATGTGTTCCCTCCCTTTGAGACCTCACTGATGCCTCTGCTCCTGCCTGGCCAGGTGGTGAATGCTGTGCACTTCTTGTCATCCCCTGCTTTGAGTTTTGGACCCCCACATGCTTGTGTCCCTCAGACTGAGATCTTTCAAGCTGAGACCAGCAGGGACACCTGGACAAAAAGTTGTACCCTGGGAGTCCTAGATAGGGGAGCAAATTGCAGTGATTTCTTCAGAAACAACCATCATCTGCTCTCTCCTTTCGCTCCGTGGTCCTTTGCATATGGACTGCAGGGACTATTGCCAAAAGAAAGGCATTTCTCATATCCAGCTAGGCCACCTTCAGCACATCCTAACACTCCACCTCAGCTGCATGCTTCTCCTCCATTATTCTGCTGGTATCAGCAAATGGAGAGGTTTAGAGAGAGATGACTGTGGCTGATCCAACACACAAGCCAGAGGGCTGCTATTAACTCTGTGGTTCAACACTGGCAGCCAGAAAGGGAGACAAAAAAAATTGAAGAGGATTATTTCCAAGTGAATTCCCAAGACTGCATTCAATTAGAGATGTTGTTTTTTGACCTTTCACAGGCTTCATTAAGGCCCCTATCACTTTTCCAGAAAAAAACAATTTTGGAAACAGATGGGAATAAATGAAAAATTTATTCCTGCAATGCCACACAGCCCAAAATGAGCAGTCTTGAGTGAACTCTGCTGAGTACCAGTGTTCAATTAAAAGGATGCTTATGAAGTCTTCATACTGTGAAACACAAATACTTGCCTACAACCTACTGGGAGCTGCCTCATGAGAGAAAAAACAGGCACTCTATTAACTCAGCTGGTATGAAGTTTAGCATGAAGGCTATAAAGTGACCTAGAAAGGGGAGTTTATGGACACTGGTATTAATCACAATGTGATGACACAATGTGAGGGAAAACAGGAAAGAATTATTCCTTAGAAACAGCTTTAAAATACAAAGGAAATTCCAAGAAAAAGTGGGAAATTGGTTTGGAAAAGACCTGAAAATCTATTTCAAGGGCCTAAAATCTGAGAAGTTCTGGGGGGAAAAGTTGTCTGATGAGCAGTGCAGGCTGGTACTCAGAAGAGCTCCCACTACTTACAAAACTGAAATACTCCCTAATAGGAACATGGGATCATGTGTTGGTTTTTAGCTCATGTATGACTTTGTTTAAATCCCTTTAGGATCTAGCCTTGAGGGCCTTCTGATATCTGGAAGAGTTATTTTCCAGCTCAGAGAGCTGGAATGCTTTTTTGGAAGCATTCTACATCCCACCTGTGTAATGCTGGTTGTTGTGGCTGTCACACAGGGACAGCTGTGCAATGCTCCTCAGTGTTTGTCACGACAAGCTGTCCCCACTGAAAATGACTGCACCTGATTTCTACATCTTCATTTTGAGATGAATATAACTCAACACTTTAGACCAGTGAATAAATTTAGATTAGATTCCTTTAACTAATTTTATCTCTATTCTTATAGTATGCTTAATATCCTGTTTGTGTAATAAGCTGTGGCAGAAATAATCATGGTAATTTGAACCAGCTCTCCTGACAAACTTTCTCTAAGCTATTTGAAATGTGAGAGAGTGAAAATGCTTAAAGTCTGTCGATTTCAGCTAACTACTGAAGAGCTTTTGGATATCAGAGCAGGAACAAAATGCAGTTCTCCTTGTGGAAATTAGTGTAATCAGACTGATATAAACTCAGGTGACCTGCAGTCAGTGCTCACTGAGCAAGCCCAGAAGTTCAGCTCTCTTGAAAACATATGAACCAATTTCCTTGTAATCTGCTGCTTGCCTTATTTCTCTGCAAATATTCTTTTGGTGACATTAGTGCCCATATGATGGAAGGCACAGCTAACCTTATGACTAATCTGAGCTTCATCTGGAATGAGAATAACTGTGGTTGTTTTATTATGCCAGTCACAGTCTGATTCTGTTGGGTGAGATGTGTTTACTTGTTCTGCTGTGACCAACATTACTTCACAAATTAGAGTCCTAAAACTTTTGACATTTTCAGCTGTGTATATTTCTAAATACCTGTTCTAAACAAATAAATAAGCCCAAACCACATCTTCCTATGCAAAAAGATACTTCTTAAAGATTGCATTTTTAAGGATCTTTGCTTTATTTAATGTGTGAAAACTTGAAAATCATTCCCTGACTTGTGACTTTACAGATATTTCTTAAGTAAATTTTAGTGAGGACAAGAGAATAGGGTTTAGAGTTGATCCTAATACCTTCTTTTACTGCTTATATGAAACTAGTCACACCAAACGGACACACATTCTGCATAAAAACATCCACTTCTTGCTGAAGGGAAATGGCAGGAAAGAGGGAAGGAGGAATATTTGAACCTGCTTGTGGAGACTGACAATTTCAAGCAAAGAGTTTGATTATAATTTCCTGCTGCTTCTAAATATCTCACTGTAAACCATCCTTTAAAAGGAAACAAACAACAATAACAACATAAGCTTATAATTGACACCATCAGTGAAATCTGCTCCTCTGGAGATGCCACAGGCATGCACGCTCTTCCTCAGCTCTGCAAGCACTCAGACACTTTCTGCCTCACTTATCTGGTCACACGATGCTAACACAAGGCTGCTCAGGCATAATAAGGTGTGCTACAGCTGGAGGTGCTTTGTATTGCATCTCAAACTAAATTTGTAGAATCATAGAATGACTTGTGTTGGAAGAAATCTTAGTGATCAACTAGTTCCAAACCCCCTGCCATGGGCAGGGGCACCTTCCACTAGACCAGGTTGCTTTAAGTCCCATCCAACTTGACCTTGAACACTTCCAGGGACGGGGCATCCACAACCTCTCTGGGCAACCTGAGTGGTACCTCATCACTCTCACAGTGAAGAATTCCCAAGATCTTCCTCAACCACAGCGTCTCTGGTTCCATGAGTTTACCCCAAGGAGAAAAATCTGCATCTGGGTAGAGCAGACCTAGAAAATGACCCTTGTTGTCCTCAATGGATCTGTCCAAAGGCTTGACACTTCTTTTCAAAACATTTTCCAGCATGTTCCTTGTTAGGCCTTTGTATGTCAGAAACCATCCAGCAGACAGGAAATATGAAAAGAATCATTAAAAGATGGCCTTAGAGGAAAGCCAGGTCAGTATTAAAATTTATACAACCAAGCAACTTCCTACTCCATCCTCATTCCTTTTCAGAACAATATCTGTTGCAGTTTAAGAAGGGGCAACAACCACTACAGAGCAAGAAGTTGCTTGTTGGTACATGAAATTAGCAATTGAAATTGTAAGAAGATGAAAGGAAGAAACATGAATTGTCTCTGGTGAGATCAAATCCCCCTCAGCTGCAGGGTTCCCACTGAAGTTGGCAATGTGACCTTGCCCATAGCTGAAGCTACTTGCAGTGATGTTCACTTCTGCAGGTTTTAGAAACCACTAACCCAGTCTCTTCTCCTGGAGGAAAGCAGGTGTGGCCAGAAGAGATGCAAAACTATTTAAAGAAACATTGCAAAAGATGAGGAAAACATTTATTCTGTGCTTCTAACCATTCAGCCTCTTCTGTTTACATTAACCAGGACTGTGGGGAAATACATAAAAATGGGGATTTATGGCTGCATTAAGTCCAACAGCATATCAGTGAGCAGCATAAAGTCAGTAACACTTCATACCAGTGTTCCCCTCCTTCAAATGCTTCTTCCCTGTGATCCAGAAAATTTCGGACAATCACTGCCTTTCAGTTTTTCAAAGAAATGACAGGTTACATGAAAATAATATCATACTTTTTATTACACTGGTACTGCTTGCTGTTGATTCACTTAGTAACTCTTGTCTTGAACTGAAACAAATGGAATTAACACAAATATGGTGTTGTTAAGGTTCAGCATTTGGCAAACTAAGGTGGTTTGTTGCTAGGAGACAAATTTCTAACAGCATATTTTTAAAACAAAAAATAATGTTTTACCCTTCACATATTGAATCCAATGTCATGTGTCTCTAGTAATCCACTTCTTTCCTCACAGCAAAATGTTCCACTCCTAGAGTCCAAACTTTCCTGTCTGCTTGGGAGCTATGAGAATACAGCATACAGGAAAAAATGATGTTCATCCAGAAACCAGCCATTCCTCAATGTTAAGGCTGGATATCGATTGTCCTCATGCTAAAACACCTCTGCAAAACTCAGCATCCTTTTTTAGTGAGGAATCCAAGCCCCATGTCTCTGATCCAGGAGTATCTTGCTGGGATAACTAATGGCCCATAACTGAAGGTGTCCAACAAAAAGTACTCACGAGGAGAACTGGAAGAGGTCATGGTACTCTACTGTGGGCCATTTGGAAAACAACCATGAAAAATTAACAGATCAAATCCGATTTTGCTCTCCAGAACTGAGATCGATGGATCTGCTGACAGGACATGATGAAGGCAGAAAAGTGCTTACTATGTACCAGCTAGGCTGAGAAGAAAAGAGGTTAAACAGACGTACCCATGCATGGATTTATCTCGGAAACCAGAGATCTTACTCCAGCACTGCCATGGAAAGCCATGTGGCCATGCAGCCGTGAGAGTGTGACTTCTGCAGCAGACACTTTAAACAACAGTGCTTTGTGAGAAATGACTGACACTAGCAGGCAAAGCTAGTCCCTCAAACAGTTTCAGAAACCAGTCCTGCTGATAGGTAACAATTTTCTTGTCAGCAAATTAAAAACAGGAGGAAAAGTTGTCTCCCATAACACCCATGCAATAATGCCCAAGGAGCAGTACAGCCTTCAGAGCTGAGCTGTTCCCTGGCCATGGCAGGTAGGGGTGCAGAGCATCTCACTGAACTGGGCTTCAGCATCAGGTGCAGCTCAGCCCCTGCACACAGGGGTAGATTGCTGGGGCTGGCTTTTCTCCCCTGCACACCCCTGTGCCAGAGCACCTCAGCTGCTAGCAGATTTAAACTGGAGGCAGCCTACTGCTGCCCCTCACAGCATGTCCTCCATCTCTGTTTCACTGGGAGTAATAACAAGACAGCTGTTCTGATGGAGAACTGCTAAAGAGCCTGCTTGTCAGAGCTGGCAAAATCAGGGCCCAGGGGTTTGGTCTAATTCTGCCTTGCATGGGGCAGCTCCAGCCTGCAGTGCTACTGCTGTGCAAAGAGCAAACTCATGGTTTTAACATGAGGACAAAGGGTACTTTACCCACCAAAGTGGAACAGGGCCATGGAAAAGCCTTGTTACCAGAACTGTGTTCTGCTCCTGGTCTGCAGGATGGCTGGCACCTACAAACTGAGGCACCAGCCCAGTGATCCATCCACACAAGCCTAAAGGGCATCAACAGGACACACCAGAAACAGCCACCCTATCAATTGCACCAGTTCTTCATGGGACAAGAGCAGAATCCTGTCTGCCTTGCACTGCCAGGCTTGTGTGTGATGCTGCCCATAAAATGCCTTGCCAAGTGACACAGTTGGTTAAGCCCCTTTCCACACTCCCTCTTCTCCTCAACTCCTACTTTGTCTCTGTTCTTTGAAGTCCTGGGGGCTTGAACAGCATTAACTCTTCAACTCTCAGCTCAGCCAGCATCTTTCATCTCAAAGCCTCCAGAGCAATCTCCTTGCTCTGAAACTGTGGGAGATTGTAATGCAAAAATCTTGCCTGGGCTTTGGACCCTACAGGGATATTTTTGTTACACTGTTATTATACAAAAGACCCAGAAGGAAAAATAAAAATTAGGCACCTGCACAAGGCTGGTGGACATGCTGGAGGTCTCTGAAGATCTATGTCAAGCAGTAACCTCTCAGAGCATTTGCAGCCATCACTCGAACTAACCCACAGGTTTCAGCACTGAATTTCCAGGGCCTGATTGAACAAAGAAATTTGCAGAGTCCTTTAAAATGTTGTCTTGCCTAGCAAAATACAGCATTAAGCCATTGGGACAGGAGCAGAAACCAGCATTTCCCAGACTAAAACAGCAATGTGACCAGCAGCACACCAGTCCACCATGAGTGCTGTGGGTACTTTGTGGCCCCTGATGGCAGAGGAGACCCCTGTGCTCAGCTCTGCCTATGCCATGTTATGCCTCAGCACTGCCCCAGCTGTTTTCCTGAGGGCTTTTGATTCAAGGCAACCTCAAACTTGACACAGACCTCCTTCTCATTTTTCCAGGCTGGGTAAGAGTAAAGCATAGCTTGGCAGTTGACCCTGCACGTGAAATTACCTTTTCTACTCTGATAACCTGCTTCAAGCAGAATTAAAATTTTTCTTTTCTATGAGAAATTCTTACTTATAAAAATCATCTCAGGCCAAGCAAACCCCATGAGGGAATGGGCTTGATGTATAAGCACATTGATATCAACACACAGTCATATATGCCCTTGTAGTTGGCAGCTTTTCTCTGAGACTGTATCCATAATGTCACAAGTTTTGTGAAAGAAAGTTGGCTCCATTTTGCTGAGATGTCTTTCTTTTCTGTCATGAAGTGGCAGAATTTGAGGCTCTAATGCAGCAGAGCACTCAATCACTTCTTTGACTTGAAGTACCATTACTTTGTAACGGCTGAGCTGAGCTGAAACTGCTTTCTGCACTTGGAAAGGCTCCTGGACTTCCTTGGGCTGTTGCTTGCTTAACAGCACGAGTCTCCTCTGCTGTGGAACTATGCCTGTGTAATTCAGTCAGATTGAAAAATGAAAGCAATTTAAAAATCTACTCAGACCAGTCAGACTGACATCTCCTGTTGGCTGACCTGACTCTGCAGGCAGGACCATTGGGCATGTAACAGCCAGTGCCCAGCTCCCTGGGCATGCCCTGGGCTTGGCTGTGCTGGGAGGGGAGTGTACCAGGCAGGGAGGGAGATGGCATCTGCTACCACCAGGAAAGAATGTAGGGGAAACCTGGCATTATGGGGAGGCAGGGGAACAGGAAAGCCATATGTACCTCTGGACATCCCCAGCTCCCTCAGCTGCTCTCTGCAAGAGTCCAGACCCTTCACAGCTCCACTGCTCTTCTCTGGACATGCTCCAGCACCTGTCTGTCCTGTAGTGAGAGGCTCAGAACCAAACACACAGTTTGAGGTGTGGCCTCCCCAGTGCTGAGTACTGCTGGCACTGTAGGATCCCAGTATCCTGCTGAGTACTGGGCGGGGTACACTATTCCATTGGACATGAGCCAATGAAGAGAGAAGTAGAAGAAAGTCACAATTGAGATGCTGTGGGAGAGGAGAGAGGGAGAGGAAGAGGGAGTTTGATTTGACAAGCAATATAAAGACCCCTTCTTTTCCTATCCAATTACTGGCTCCTTATACAGTCCAAAATTAACTACTGTAGTCCATAACAATTACAGGCCTCATTAAAGCTGTGGAAAAATGAGCTGTCAGATTGAAGAGCTGTCAAGCCTTTTGGTTTCAAGAAAAAAAATCAGGGGCCCAGGCTGGTGCAAGCCACACTGCAGGCAGCCTCAGCCAACAGGCAGGGATTTTCTCTGGAAACAGGCTTGGGGTGTGTATTGGAAAGACAAAACCAGGGGGATTTGTGCCCAATGTGGGTGGCAGCTTGAGTTTGACAAACTGCCATGCTAGCAAGTTTGGGAACAGCTGAGTTGGAAGGCACTTCTACTACTCTTGGCTCTTTGGGAAATGGGCTCCCATACTTCCCATAGGTGTCCATGATGGGGTCTTGTCAAGTATTCTCCATTTGTATAACTGGTTCTTGCACTAAGGGAAATTGTCCAAGTGACTTCCTTCAGTCACATCAACTAGACAGTGTTGCTGGCTGGGCCATGCAATGCAATGTCCTTCAGATGCGTTATTTCATTCATTCATTCATTCATTTAGATGCGTTTCAGCCTACAAGAATATATATTTTATGTATCTTGGGGTGTGGAGGGGAAGGCAGGACTGATCACATGTGCTATGCCAAGGCTATCTGCCATGTACAAATAGATGATTCTGCATGTTGGCACAGACATGGTTGCTTCAGCCACTCTCACATCAGCCAGAATTCAGCTCCATGGCCTGTGCCTGCCAGAAACAGTGTGTACTCAACACAATATTTCTGTTCACCTATGCTGCAAAGGTCTCCTTGCAACCAGATTGCAAGTCACCCATTTCATCTCCTCCATCTTCCCAGCATTCGGCCTGTTTATATTTCCTCTTTTCTGGGAGATGGAATGAGATTTGAAGACCATTTAATGCTTAAAAAATCCATGCAGCCGTGTTCTACTTAACAGAGAAGTTTTACATGGAAAATGTGTTGTTTTTTCCATTATGTTAGCTTCTCACAACTCTTCCTGCCAGTGGTAGCTCCCTGCTTTCAGGCTACTGATGAGCCTCAGCATCTGCTCTTCTGGGCATCCAGACCATTTGCAGATTCTTAAAAGCAAAAGCCATGACATGCTCTTTTTAGAAATGACTGGATGTCTTCCAGGGTTGGAGTCAATTAGTGAAACAGGCCCTCAGTGTATTGCTGATATGATGTTGCAAGAAGAGTGGGTTGACAGCTTGTCCATTCACTCTAAGGCTACTCTGCCTTCTGTTCTAACCCCACCAGCAGAATTCCCGCAGGCACTGGGAAAGGGTTGGACAAGTCAGTCTTTCTAGTACATGTCAAGTTGAAAAAATAGTTCTGAGTAGTGCTGACAGCCTAGATGCTCTTTAGACCTGCATTAGAACAAGGTTTTTTGACTTGGAAAACAAATCAAACTTTTAACAAGGCAGAATTGCAAGCAAAATGTCTGCATAAAATCCTGATAGCATTTTCAATCTAGTAAAACTAGAACCTTATACTTTATAGCTAGAAAGGGAAGTATTCAACAGCTGTATAGGAATGAAACCAAATTTTTGTGACAAAGATTGTCACTCCTTCACTGCCCAGCCAAGTTTTACACATGGAGCTTTTTGACAGTATGGTTTTTAGTCTTTAGCGAATTTCACACAGAAAGGGCACACCTTATCCGTTGCTGTTAATATCCAGGCAGGCAGGCGAGTCTACAGTGAGATTATCTTTTGCTAATCTCCAAATGTAGGCCTAGAAATTCTCCTGGACAGTGGAATTGAAGGTTTTACTAAGCAATGCTCAGAGATCTGCACTTTCATAACTGGTGAGGTGTTGTTGGACATGTAATTTTTCATACTGTTGCCAAGTTGGGAAAGAGACAGTATGAAGCCTAAATGTGAGTGAGAAGCAGCTTTCAGTGACTGCAAAGTTTTCACTTCATTACTTGCCATAGCAGTTTTGACTGTTCACCCTGGGCCACTGTCACTTCAGGGGTACAAGAAACTGGAAACTAGTGTGACAGGAATGGAGACATAATGCCAAAGTTTATCAGAGCCTGCTTCCCATCCCTGCCCAGATTCCCCTAGAGAAAGTCAAGGAAAGAGAGATGGCAAGGCAACATGAGTCTGTGTAAATCTCCTCATCACAGCTGGCACAGTGTCAGTGCGCACGTGGCATGAGCCAGTCAAGCCCTACCTCAATGTGCCTCAAAATGGGAAGTGGAAAGGAATAAGTCAAAGAGCTTCTCAGTGTATGTATCTCGTGGCCTGGATGCAAATCCATTAATCAAGCTCTTTTTTGACCTTTTTTTCCCTTTTCATCAAGTTGGTCTTCCAAAGACATTTTGTCTCTTTCCATTTTCCCCCTTTTAATCATGTGAGTGACAACAGCACTAAGATGGATGTGTTTACAGCCTAGAGCTGGGCTGGTATCTCAAATTCCTCTGTGCTGCAGACAATTGCATGACTTCACCCACTGGTCACGCAGCAAAAGGCCAAGGGGCTGCCAGCCAGCAGTGTCCAGCAGCGTGCAGGAGTGGCTGTTCCCAGTTCACTGGCACCTGGAGAGATGGAATGCAGCAAGAGATATAGAGGCAGCATACTTCTGGCAAGGGGAAAAACATAAGGAGCAGTCTAAGGATGGACTGTGCCTGTGTGTGTCTCCACCCCCCAGTTCATCCATCTGGAGAGACTGAGCAGGCTCAGATGTATGTGGGTGAATTTGCACCATACCTGGCCAGCCACAGTCACATGTGTACACTCACCATGGGTGTCACACCCTGCCCCAGGACACTTTAATGCAGACTTAAGTTTTGCTCCTGGTCTCTGCAGGACAGCCCTATCAACTATTTCTGATGTCTGAGGCAAAGAAAGGAAACAAGCCCCCTTCTGATCAGACTGTGGGGCCAGCTTGGTGAGCATCAGTACCAAAGCCTTGCTTTCTCCATATTTGAAATTTAGATGTGGCAGAAGGGTAACTCCAGTTGTTTTACAGACTGTTATGTTGCAGCTCTGGAGAAAGGTGAAATGCCCATCTTCATTTTAACCTCATAAATTCTCTGCTGTTATATGGGCTGAGGATGTTGACAGCACATGATCTTGGCTTCTGCTTCCCTGAGGCATATGATGAATTTCTGGCTTCTGGCTTTACCTGCTGAAGGTCTGAAATTTGCTGTAAGGTGCTGGACAGTACACTGAGGCTACCAGCACTTGGTATGTGGGGTCTGCCACCCATCCCAGCACACACAGCCCAGCCCTGGTCACCAGCCAGTCTCAAAGACAGGACCCAGAAGCCCAGGTTTTTCCTGACCCAACATTGCTTAATTGTCCCAGATAAAAGCAGAGGTGGGTTTTGCTGTTTCTGAGTCCTCCAGAGATTTAGCAAGGCAAATTAAGTTGACTATTGCCATCCCAGTTTGGGGAAAAGAAGACAATTTTTTAAAGGGCATTGTTTTTCTCCCAACTCTTTCTTTAGAAATGTTCTCTAAAACAATTTCACATTTCAAGTAGTTTAGGAATGCTGAGATTTTGTCTCTGTTTTCAGACTCTTCTGCCACACTGAGAGAATATGGTGAAGGTTGGTTTGCAATGAGCCAAACTCAGACATCTGAGGCAGTGATTTTTGCTGCCCCCAATAGATTTTCCCATCCCCAGTTTCCCCATGGCAATTTCCCTATTTCCCCATGCTGACCTACATATTTCTAAGAAAATTTTCTCTATGAGGCATGATCCTGAGACATTTTTTTGCTTGGCTTTTTCCTGGTGATTTTGTGATCAGATGTGTGGACTAGTTGTATGTTTCACCACTTTCATTTAGTATGAATTGCCACCTCAGGAGCACACTCCTCAGGAGCTGGTCCCATAACTGACTTTCTGAATCTTACTCTCTTCCTGGAGCAGAGTTGGAACTCTTGCAGTGCCCACTTCTTGGACAGTCCCAGGCCAAATGCACATTTTAATGGATGTTATGCAAATGCAGAAGATAATTCATATCATATTATCAAATGGCTCAATGTGTATTCTTTCCAATACTAGTTCTAATGCTGAATGTGGTGTGTGAAAATATGAAACAATCACAGAGAATAGAAACCAAAACTCCCTGCAGGTGTATGCTAGTCAAAATGTCAAATCTGAGATGCAGCTTTGAACACCCTTCTCTTTCATCTTCTGTTACAAGAACAACTCTTTAAATAATAAGAGAAACATCTGTGATTTCACCTGATAAACTTCATCCTTTGTCCTGAGGATTTAAAGTGGTCACAGCTTGCATGGTAGAGTGATATTCTAACAGGTATTATGAAAGAGATTTTTTTCTATTCTGTTGTTTCCCAACAGGAAAGCTGTTGCAAATGGGTAATAAAGGAAAACTGAAGCTTTGCAGAAAAAATAAATAGGTGAAAAAATAAATGGAAGGGAAAGGGGTGCCTGGAGTCAAGGAGCTACAGGGCTCCATGGCTCTTCATAGATCTTTCCTCCACGATTGTGCAGAACCATCAGCTCCACCCACCCCTGAGGGCAGCTAAAGTGTTTATAAGCCATTTTGGTGCTAGGCAACACAGAATTGTCACACTGAAAAGGTCAAATCCCAGCACGAAAATGCTTGATAGCACACTGATTAAAGTAAGCATCTATATTAAAATGTACATAATTCCAAATTGTTGTACATGTCAACAAATTATAGACACCCTGCTGATAGTGTGTCTCCAGTGCCCCTGTAACAAATTGTAATTTGTAATTCAAAAGAACACTGTCATTTCCAATCTGATCTCCTCCAAGTTTTCTTTTCCTATCCAGAGCATAAAATGTGAAGAATTTAAATCTGGGAGAGCTGAGAGTATTTTTTTCTTTTGGTGTGTGCACTTTCTCATCTTTGCTTTAGATACCCAAATCATAATTGCTTTGAAAATGGAGTTTTTTACTTTATTAAAATAAGTGGGACCCATAATGTAGTGAGCTAAACATTGCTGTTTCTAGTGGTAATGCCACAAAAAATGAGAGCTGAGGATCAATACTTCAAAGTTCAGATGAGCTAGTCAAAACAATCCTAGCAGCAAAGAACTTGACTTCTGTGTCTTTGCATCCTGTAATCACAACCCTTCCCAGGGACCTTTGCATGGAAAGCTCTGGTGTCCACACCCCAGCCTCTGTTTTTGGGGAAAGGGCTGATGGGACTAAAGGGGGGTACGTTTGCCCCAGAACTTATGGGGAAGGAGTAGACAGCCACCTTCACCTCAGCTGAGCCAGGCACCTCCAAAGCAATTGATGACAATTTTCATGCTGCAATGGCTGCCCTGTTTCTGGCACCAAGAATCACATCACGTTCCTGAGAGCTTCTTGAAAAGCTTCTTGAATTCTGTTAGGTTTGGTGCTATAACCATGTCCCTGGGGAGTCTTTTCCAGGGCCCAGCCACCTTCTGTGTGAAGAAACTATTCCTAACCTTCCCTGACAGAGATTCATATTCCCTCAGGTCTTACAGCTGGCCAGAGAGAAGGAGACCTGACGCAGGAACACCACAATGAGACACAACAGAGATGACTGAGCCAGAGCAAG
Source organism: Aegithalos caudatus (assembly GCA_013389925.1). NCBI lineage: Eukaryota > Metazoa > Chordata > Aves > Passeriformes > Aegithalidae > Aegithalos > Aegithalos caudatus. The sequence continues at coordinate 435,502 of WEIU01006629.1, forward strand.
AGGAGGAAAAGAGAAGTTTACTTTTTTGATTTCACCTTATATACATTTCACAGAAATGGACCATATTGGAAGACAGAGGTTCAACCTCTTCAATTCCACTGGTCTGAGAAGGTGTCTATCAATTGTCCCTCCTAACTGGAGGAATGTAAACAATAGTATTGTTTATAGAAAATGTGTGAGAATCTGACTCTTAAGTATGTAAACAATCAGAAGGCTAAAAGAACAGGAAAGAACAGGGCGACAGAGACCTACCACCCCGTCCCCTTGTGAGGAAGCTGTAGACTGGTATGAGTTCTTCCCTCAATCTCCTCTTCTCTAGACTGAATAAACCAAGGTCTATGTAGATGTTCCCATGGAAATCTAATTTCCTGACTTAGGAGAACAAAAATGGAAGCCAGACCTAAACTTTTCTGAAATTTACTCCCTTGTTATATTTAGTTCTGCATTAACTTTGCAAAAACTCAGCTGAATATGCAATTACACTCCATGACCCTTCCAAGGAAAAGAAACCAAACCAGAATCTTGAACAATCCTTTGACATTTCTGCCTTCTTCAAGGGTTTGGCAGGACTAGGTCTTGCTTGTGAAATGTACCAGTCTCCCAGTGTAGGACCACTCATTTGTTACCACCTTCTCCACTTGGACTGTGGAAGGTTTAAAATGATCAGGGAAGTCCACCAATATAATTTTTTTCCCCAGTATTAATTTCCTGTTCTCTTTTCATGTGAGTAGTTACCTGAACAAAGGACGGTGAATGATTTGCCTGGTGGGCCTTTCCACATTGTTGTAAAATATGATCAGATCAGAAGCTATTCAGGGTGGATTAATACCAAGCAAAAACTAAGGTTTACTGTGGAAAGCATCCAATAGAAATTTCCTTTTTGTCACCATAATTTTCTATGGGATTAAAATCATAGTCATCAGCGCTTTCGCAAATATTTTTCACTGACATTGCAACTGATGTTTTCTCTTACTATTTTAAACAGCTTGATCAATTACCCTGTAATTCCATCTGTGTTATGAAAAGGAAGGTGTTTTACTAAGGTCTGGAAATTTCTGTTTATCACAGACATATGTTCAACACAGCCCCCCCAAGAGTTTTAGAGCCACAGTTGTTAATTTTCTTCTTCTTTGGAAGGATGCCTGGTCATAACTGAGGTTCTTATGCTTGTTGCACTGTTGTTGCATGTAAGGACTAACACTGCTTGTATGGATTTATGGAAAATGAAAGTTTTTAAAGGAATGGATGGAGAGTGAGGTGGTGAGCAGGAGGAGGGTATCCACTGCAAGGAAAGGGAGAAAGCTCAGCTACTTTTTTAATGCGAAAATGGGCTGGTTCTTCCCCTGTAGAGCTTGTTTCTAAGCATCTGAAGTTGTCTGTTTGGGGCTATTGCTTCTCATTGGCCACACAGATAAAATGTGAAAGCGTGTGACATTATTTCCACTTACCAGCAGCTGCAGCAGGCAAATGCCTGGTTTCACTTCTGCTGTCCAGAGGGAGGGATGGGAGCCAGGCTTACCCTCCACCTCTGTGCATGAGACAATCTGCTTAAGGCAGACAGCTACACTGGGCATCTGAAGGTGCCCAGCTGTCCTCCTGTCTTCTAGCTTGTGTAAGATGATACTCACAGCTGGGTCACGCTTCAGGACAACTTCAGTGTGAGACAAGTTTATGACAGCAGGTTTGAATGCATGCTGGGCTTCTGGCTTTCCACCACATTCTCCTGGATGTTGAAATATTTATGGGGAAAACAATCTTATGAGCTGAAAAAAAGAGATAATGAGCTACAAAACTGCTGATTGCCATAAGGACTCATCCTCCTCTGGTGGACTTGAGTTTCTCCCACTTACTTGCAGAGATAAACTTTCTGGAATGGAAATTACTGCGGTCCAGTATTTCACTTGTTTGATGAGATGGGAATAAACACCTCGCAGCCAATAGCTCTTTTCAAGATTCATTCTGTCATTATTGTCCTTTCCAGTTCAAAAGGGTGAAGTCTCACGACATAAACTGGGTGGGATTTTCCTTAAATCTCCAATCTATACTTGCTGTCCAAGTCACAATACTTGCAAAATTTTACGTGTTATCCCCTATTTTTTTCTTTTCCTTTTTCATCTTCTTTTTATTTTCCTTTTTTCTATTTCTCTTTTTTCTTTTTCTTTTTTTCTTTTTTCACAGTGGCAGTAAAATATTCTTTTGATTGATAGCAGAACTCAGACTTCATCAGGTTCAAGCCACAAATTCCCTGTGGCAGCCAAAACCACTGCATAAGGGAGCCCAGCTTGGAAGGATTTGAGGGAGAGCAGTTCTGGGAACTCAGATTTGGGATGCCTGGAAGATGCTGGGAATGTGATGCAACTCAGTTTAGGGCTTTCAAGATGTCATGAATTCTACTTCAGAGGAGGCAAGCAGGAGAATCATTGATTCTGGTAAGCAGGTAGATAAAAACAATTAAATTGTTTTACATATCGTTCTGACATGCAATCCTAAAGGTAAGAAATCCCATTCTAGAGTCAGTTCAGAAACTCTTTCATATCATTGAAACCCATCAGGTGGGTCCTTTTCCCTAAGAACTGAGGATGTTTCCCTGGCAGCTTTACAGCAGAGAAGCCCCCATCTCTACAGCGAGTGAACAAGTGGGTCATGTCTGAAAAGAACAGGATGCAACACCTGTCTTTTAACAGGGGTTGATGTGGTCAGAAGCAAACTGGAACAAAATGGGGCTGTTGAGGACTGTAAGTACCTCCAGCTCTCATTGCTGACACAGCTGCTGGAAGGAAGACAAATCCTTATGGCTTTAGTGCAAAACCTCACTCATACCTACCTTCTGTATGGAGTGGGAGGCCACATGGGTGGTGGGTGAGGGTCCTTTTGAAGCTGGCCTGTGTGGCAGCAGCCAGCACCAGCCTGGCCATCAGAGCCATGCCATGGGCAATCCCCTGTCTTTAGCCTTCCCCAGGTCTGCCACTGCACAGAGTCCTCACACCCCTGTATGGCTCAGTGCAGAAAGAAAAGTTGGGGAATAGTTGGAACATTTGGATTCTCTGGCATCCCAAGGATTTCCTTTCTAGCATTTGAAATGGCATTCCCATTTGAAAGATTTGTTATTTGAGAAGAAAAAAACATTTGGAAATATTTTAAAAAGGTCAAAATCAAAATAAAAATTTGGAAAGTAGAGAATCCAGTCACTCAGTGTGAAATGTTCATTTCCTTTGGAATTGTTATGTATAATTTTTTCTTTTTTCCCAGGACTTCAATGTGTCTTCTTTTCTAGTCAGAAAAGAATGTCAGATCCTGTCAGTCCTTATGGGGCTGGAGGAGCCTCTCCCACCCGACCCTTGTGTGCACACATCATTCATATCAGGAACAGGCCCTTGGACCATAAAGCAGTTGAGCAATTTGCTTCCAAAAGCAAACCACCACCAGAGTAGAAAAAGATGCTGAGAACAAAAGTTATTGTTTAATGTCTTAAAGAAAATCAGTGTTGAAAACAGCTTCCACTGTATTCCATTTCCTACAGCTGTGTCATTCAAAGACAAAGATTCTACTCTCTCTCTCTCTCTTCCACAGGCTTGACCTAAAGCTTACCTTTCTCCCAGTTATGTGTCACCTGAATTCCATCAATTTTACACTCCCTCTCTGACTTTGCTTCTCGGGGCCACAGAGCAGAGACACGTTTGTTAGCCACTTGCCAAAGCACAGCAGGCTACTGCTCCCTGATGCAGGCACTATACCAGTACAGATAATAAACAAAGAGGAAGATGCCAAGCCATACAAGAGTTAGAACTTTGAAGTTTTCTCTCTCTGTTTTTCTCATTGTAATTTTAATGGACTTATTTAGTAGTTAATATATTTCACCCTTGGTGCTTACTAAATATCCTTGACTCAGTAGAGATCTGTAGAGTGGCTGAACACACTTAAAGCAAGGAGAAAATGATTGCCAAACAGATGTAGAATATTATTACTAATTTCTTGGTTTTCATCATTCCTCTCCAGTCAAGAAAAAAAAAATAAAATCACTGAAGTCTGAAACTGGTAACAAACCTTGTGGCATTTGAATTCTGAAATAAAAGAGAAAGCCTGTGTCTGCAGTCATCCAGCAATTTGTCCTTAAGCCTTAATGTGTTTGTTGTCCTTGGCATTGATTTTAAGACATCTCTATTTCAAAAGTGATCCTCTGACAAGTGGGGATTTCTAAGGTACTGGTGGTGTCCCCTCTCTGACCCTGTGGAGGTAACAGTCTGGGACATCTCTTGGTTTCACTGACCAGGCTATTGGCAAACACAGGCTTAATTACCCTGCCTTTATTCTCTCTTATTCTCTGTGCATCTGATACACCAAGCGTGATGAAGCCACAACAAATATTTTGGTCCTGTCATAAGTACAGATTTCACAGTGATGCTCCCTGAGTGTTAGGGGTGCTGCCAGGAAGAATTTGGCTTTGCAGATTCCATGTATTCACCTTCACTCCCTTGTCTAAATATAGGTTTCTAAGGATGGGCACCCTGTGGGGCTGGGGGGTAAAACACCAGACCTACAGGTGATCCACAGCTTCCCATGGTCATGTCTAGGGACCACACAACATACACTACTGCACCTTAGGCAGAGGCTTGTGTTTGTTTAGGCATCTGAGTCCTACCTCTGGGAAGCAGCAGGAGCCAACACTCAGGTGTTTGCCTAGAGCTACATCCCTCCCCCACTTCAGGGTGAGATTAGTATTTCCACAAAACCTGTCAATTTCTTTTCTTTGCATCCACCCAGGAAATCCATCCAGTTGTGCTGCAGGTGCTGGAGACCCCTTGTCTAGGAGAATGCTGTAATCACCACCACCACACAGGTGAACATTGAGGAGATCTTCATGTTTGTGTGGCAAAATTCTTTGGAAGTATTGATTTCTTTCCAAGGAAATATTTTAGTCATTTAAGGCAGGATGAACAAAGGGAAGTGATTTTGTTTGTTCTAAAATAAATATCAGGTTGACAAATTTCTTTAATACTGACTAGCATGCATTTCTTTCCTATTTATTTTTGAATTCTGCTGGAAATTTTGTGACTGCACATTCACTCCTCACAGTGACGTTAAAGGCAACCGGTGCTATAGGCTGAAACCTCATCCAGCCAAAAAATGGTGGAAAGTCTCCTGTGAACTTCAGTAAGGGTAAGATTTTACCCCTAATTTTTGTGGTCAAAATATTTCCATGGACTTTAGTTCTCCAGCGTATGATTGTTAGCTGGACTAGATCAGGCACCACAGCAAAAATTCAGACAAGTTGCCCTGAGATCTCAAAATGGGGCAGAAATACCCTCAAAGATCACAGGCTTGCACAGGGATGCTGCAAGGGAATTTTAAAGCACTAGAGCAATAAAAAGCTGCAGGAAACTCTCAGGAGTAGAAGTTGTTCTGGAGGAGGTCAGAGGAGGGCAAGGTGAAAACATTTCTCTGAACTGAACTGTGTGAGACTGCAACTTGAAACTCGGTGAAAGTTCGGGGCTGTGCTGCCTTTATCCAAACCAGATTTCCTAGATTCACTCTCTGTATGCAGGATTATTTTTTGGTTATTATTTCCTAGCTTTCCTGTTGCTGTATGTAATCACTCCAAGGAATTCTCAGCTATTTTCAAAACTCTGTGCTTAATACCCACGGTGGATTTTTGAGGAGGCCATGACTTTGTCTGCACCAACACGCAGTGTAGCACAGTTGGAGTAAGTCTGGGAGTGGGTCAGTGCTGAGGACCCACCTCACATCACTCAGCTCTCCTCCAGCCTGGTTCAGATACCATGAAGACTCCCAGGGATCCTTCTCAGCCTCATTTCAACAGCCAGTCTGAGTTCCCTGAGGCCAGTCTGCAGTAGAAATCTGCAGGCTGTGCTTGGGGAAGGCAGATACCTCAAAAACACCCTTCTGTTGCAACTGCTGGTGTCAGCACAGCCTCAGGTTTCTGTAATGCAGGGGCAGCAGAGTAACTTCCCTCTGCCCCCATTACAGCAGACAGAACCACAGTGCTCCCAGGCACAGCCATGCTGCTGAGGAAGGGTAAGTGGCACCAGAAGTGAAATGAGCCTGCAGGGCTGGACGTAGCTGCTTTTAGGACATTAACTATATTCAGCTCCAAGTATTTTTTCCACAAGTCACACAAACCATGCTGATCCAGCCCACCCAAAACATCTGTGAGTACAGAAATTAGTGTGTAGGAAGTGATTAACAACTAGTTAAACATTAAGATGTCATTGTTAAGAAAGAGAGAGGGAGAAACTCCTTTCCAGCAACTTCTCCCAAATCGGTGCTAACAAGCTGAGCTAAAAATGCAAGAGCTCAGCTTGCATTCAGGTGCTGAGAGCTACCTGTTGGATGTTAGTAACATCTGCCAGGGTGCTTGCCGTTCATCCAGCCTGTAAAAACATAAATCACCTAATCTCTGGACTGATCTTAAAGGGAGTCAGTAGTTCAGGCTTGTTTTAATTGTAATTTATGTGACTACTCCTGCTTAGAGAAGCAGGCACCAAAGAGGGAACCCAGTGCAGCCATGTCCTCTCTGTGATCACCGACCCATCTCTACCCCTACAGGGATGACAGGTGGAGTTAGTTCTGTGGAAGATGGAGCTGTCATGCAAGAGCACAGTGCTGCCCAAAGGCAGCACTGTCAGCTCTTAGGGACAAGTTTGCCGTCTTTGAGGACAACTCTTGTTGTGCTTGGTGTTCTGCTTGCCCTCTAACATCTGAAATCAAAGTAGCAGAAGTGTGTCAGAGGTATTCTATTTCTTGAGCCCAGCTTTTGCAATCTCATGGGAAATATTGTGAGACCAAAATGCTCCAATTCAAGAATGTAAATGAAGAGAACTCTAAATTTGTGGCTTTAAAAGATGTTTCATTTACACAACTATCTTTGGGGTGAGAAGCAGACTAACACTTGATGATTTTGCTTGATTTGCAATATTTAAATATCACACTCTAAAGCTAAGGGCTATCTAAGCACTCCACTCTTTCCTATCTCTCTTCTGAATTGCGTACTTCATATGTGCTTGTGGTCTCCTTGCCCAGGAATGGATTCTCATCCCTGAAAAGAGTTCAGAATCTTCATCTTTAATGACCTGAAACATTTTCCAGGATCCATATAGACATAGCTACTCCATTTAATTTGGAAATTTCTTAAATACAAATGTTTCATGTTCTGAACCTGCAAATGCCCATAAGTAAATAAGTCATAGAATCGTGGAATATGCTGAGTTGGAAAGGACTCAGAAGGACCACCAAGTGCAACTCCTGGCTCTGCATAAGACACCCCCAGAGTCACACCCCATGACTTGAGGGTATTGTCCAAATGCTTCTTGAACTCTGTCAGGCTTGGTGCTGTCACCACTTTGCTGGGGAGCCTGTTCCAGTGCCCAGCCACCTTCTGAAAGAAAAAGCTCTTCCTGATACCTATCCTAAACCTCCTCTGACTCAGCTTCACGCTGGTTCCTCGAGTCCTCTCACTGGTCACGAGAGTGAAGAGATCGGTACCTGCCCTTGTGCTTCCCCTCGTGAGGATGTTGAAGGCCTCTCCTCAGTTTTTTCTTCTCCAGACTGAATAAACCAAGTGATCTCAGCCACTCTTCATATGGCTCCCTCCTTCATTCCCTTCTTAAAAACCAGGACAATGTTCACCACATTCCAGGCAGCTGGAACCTCTTTGAATGTCCAAGACCACTCAGAAATCACCTGTGGAATTGCTCTTATGCATAGGTGTTTCAGATGGTTTACCTAAAAGGATATTTTAGCAATGGTCAGCAAAATGCTGGTTATACTTATAAACCTTGTGGATCAACAATGCTTGGCTGCAAATACAAGCAGTAAGAAAGTGGAAAGAATTGTAACATTTCTGCCATTAGTCAGACCCCTGAAGAGCAAAGAGCATCATGAAGTAGAAAAAAACACTGGAAATTAAATTAAACAAACTTTGCTGAAATTGCAGTCTGTAGTTGCAGACGGAAAGAATAGAATACATTACCAGAAATGGCCAACCTCTCCAGGTTCATTGCAGTCAGCCCTTCAGCAGATATGTAACTTCAGTCTCCTTGTTTTCTGAAATACAGCATGTCACTGCTCCAGGCTTCTGATCAGAGTAATGGCACTGTCCTGCTGGCTGGTGGCAACAGTCCCCCCAGGCCTCCAGGATCCTGTAAGCAGATGACCTCAAGCCCATGCAAGTGTTTCCCAAGCAGTACCATGACCATCAGTGCAAATTATGTGAAGAAGGAGTCACAGATATAAACAGTCAGCTCAGCTTGATGAACAAATACAAACATTTTCCTTTGGCTCTCACTGACTTCACAAAGCCAGCATTTCACCACCTCTCTGAATTTCTGTATCAATTTTGTGTCTTGTAATGCTGGATACAGCTCCACTATAAGCAGGGACACTGTACACTCATGTAGCTCAGTATATGACACACTTGCAAGGGAGCATGGGGGCCTCACAAGGCAGAGCTTTGAGGGAAACCTAGAAGGATGGTGCAAGTCTCTTAAGTCCCAGAAAACTCATGGCTAGTGTTTTGTGCACCAGGCACATGGATGTGTAGGAAAATGGATGAGCAGTTAAAGATTCAGGCTGACAGTACCATGGATTTTGGTCTTGTGCTAGACAGGGAGAGGAGGTGCCTGCCCAGGAAGGACTTGGTGTAGGGCTGGGAGGTGAATTTAATTGTGTGAATCGGATAAATGGCAGTTTCCTCTACATTCATCCCTTGAAGTTTTAGTAGTTAGCAATTTACAGATTCATTGGGTTTTGTGGTTCAAAGTATTTTAGCTATTTTTAAAATTAGTTTCTGCATCCCCTTGTTGCTCTTCTCCTTAGCTCATGATGAGAGACAAAGCCCAGGTACTGAGACTGAAAGCTGTTTACTCTGATCCAAATTCTGCTCTCAGGCCTGCCAAGACAAAATTAGTGACTAATTTAAGCACGAGCAAAATCAGGACTGTTCACTTGTCCTTTCTGTCCAAAGGCAGCAGAGAAGGCCAGCAGCACTCTGGGCTGTGTGAACAGAAACACAACCAGGAGATCAAGGGAAGTGTCTGCTTTTTCCACTCATGTGGAAAACCATGTGCAGAATACCATGTGGAATTTTGAAGTTCGCAGTACTAGGAAAACGTCGATAAGCTGGAGAAATTAGGAAGGCCACCAATATGGTCAGGACTAAAGCACCTGCCTTGTGAGTAGAAGCTGAGGGAGCTGTGTTTGCTCAGCCTGCAGAAGAGAGTTTTGGTGAGATCTGAGAGCAGCCCCCCACACCTTCTGGTCTAATTTGTGAAGGAAGGTATGGGTGACCAGGTTGGCTACAGAACAGCTGTGGTATGTGACATCAGTCTTACGGTCCCCAGCTGTCTGACTTCCTCTATCCTCACGCCATTCCATTACTGGACATCATTAAGGGACCTGGCCTGCCAGAGTGCTTGGGTCTACTTGACTCTCAGCAAGGAACATGTTCCTCACTCCTGCTCTGATGAGAACATCACATTTCAAAAGTATTCAAATACCTCAGCATTTCCTTGACAGAAGGTGCTAAATTCAGAACAACTCTTTGTAAACAGTAGATTCATAGTGAGACTTAATAGACATGGGGTGCTGGGGCTCTTTTGGTAATTGCTGCACTCTACAAATTTCTAAAGGGCTTGTTAAAGTACTTTGAAGTGCCAAACAGGGTATTTAATGTGGGTCTGCATTTCAATGGCATTCTAGTTTCAGCATTGTATTTATAAAATGGAAAATTAACTACAGTTGTAGAAACTACTTACTACACACACTAACCTGTGACTTTCAGGAGGCAAGGGGGCCCTGGACCTGGAACAGGACATCTCAATCACAGAGGAAAGCAATTTGGCTTGAAAAGCACAGCATTAGAGCTGCCCTATACCACCACTCTGTGCTGTACTGGCAGTCCACAGCAGACACTAACTCATCCTGGCCAGCCATGGTCTGGCTCTAACATAGATATCCACCTCAGAATGTTCTGGTTCTGTTAGGGCTTTGCACTTTCTACTCTTGGCCCTTTCTCCTGCTTCATATATTTGGGAGGACTATTTAAAACACGGATGAGGGAGTAGTGTTCTGGCAGTGGCATTAGCAGGAGCTGTGTACTTTGGAATGCCTTCTCAGCACAGGCTAAACAGTGAAACCACTGAAAACCCAAACCATGCTGATGAGTTTTCGTTTTGTGAGGGGTTTTTATCCCTGTCCCCAACATCTTGGAAATGGCAAGGTTTAGGAATGTAAAATTATTTTTCAGTGTAAGATATTAAGGACGTTTTCAATGTTCTTTAGAAAAAAAAAATCTGGTGCTTCAGTGCTTTGAAAAGTTTATTGTTGGGGGATGGGGTGGAAAGAGCAAATAGTGGCATATGAATAATGTGTGGATTACAAAAAGGGGAAATATAAATTGGGTTAAATATTTTTTCTTATCTCTAGCTCACTGCACTTTTGTGCTCTTCACAGCTCAGCAGGACTTTTAGCTAGCTCAGATATTGCCTTGGAGACACATAAAAGTTCTATAGCCCAAAAAAAAACCCCATAAAAAAGTAAAACCTCCCAGTGTGAAGTTCTGCCTCTCTCCCACTCAGCAATTAACTCTTCTTCCTCCCACTTTCATAGAAGTTGGCTTTTCACACACTGGATGCCAAGTTTTCTGTTACTTTTTTCTCAGACCAACCTCAAGAGAAGGACAATGGATTTTTAATCATCCTGTCCTTGGACTGTGCTGTGTTCTTCTCATCTCCAAATCTTTCCTGGGACAGCTGCAGTCTGCTATGGGCCTGTACCAGTTTTATTGGCCATTGAAGGACACTCAATCTCCTTGCTTTCAACTGTTTTTCCTGTGGGAATATGTCTTAACCATACCTAAATTTAATCCTTTCTTACTATCATCTGTGCTACCATCTTAGAGAGAAACACTCCAGCCATGGGAACCAGAGTTCTGGTGAAGGTCTTGGCATTTGGCAGCTCTTTTGCCTTGTGTCAGGCACATAGACATGTTAACAGTAAAACAAAGGCCATTGGTCTCAGCTAACTCCCACCTCTCCCTGTGACACAACCCCATCACTGCCTTAGCTCATATCGCTCCTTCTTTCTTAATGGCAGACATCCAGAAGATCTCTTTTAATGCCCACATTCACCATCTTAATTTGCTTTGTGCCCCTTTTATTTTCTGGAGGATGAGAAAGCATTTTACCACCCATTTCCTTTTCCTGCAGCTCTAGATTATAGTTACTGTCTGAGCATGTTTGCTCAGAAACTCTGTAAGCACAGTGCAGTTTGTTTCAAAGACCACTTGCAAGTGGAAAATATCAAATGTTGGTAGTGGTGCCAATATTTATTATGTGGCGTTTCCCCTGTAGCTGGTTCATATGAAGTATTCATCAGACAGCATTGAAAAAAGCATGTGATTGATTGACTGGCTGTTTTCAGGAACAGTAGAGTCTGTTCTGTAGCTGGCTCCCAGCCCCTCGACAGCTGGCTAGCTTCTGCTAGCTTCATAGGGACAACCTGGATAAGCAAATTCATGTGTCTGAATGTGGCTACTTAAGCTCTGTACAAAAAGCTGACAGCTCCAGAATACAAGTCTAAGCAAGCAGGACATATTCAGATGTGGATGCACCATTCCTTCAGTGCTTCCTGGAATTCAAGAGCAGGTTAAGCTGTCCATGTCAACACAGACATCAACTAGACCATCCACACATCAAGGGAGCCAAATGTAAACCTGGCATTGCTCTGTTGGCTTCTCTGTGGGTCCATTTCTTACCTAAGTGTAAGAAGTGCAATTCATCTGAGGGTTGACTGTTTCTGTCAAACCATGCCTGTATGTTCTGGCATGCATTATTTCCCATTACATCTTGAAGGAGAACCACTTCCCAGTTCAACATCATAAAACATAAAGCAACATAACAGTAGCCAAATAAACATTTCTCATATAATAGGGAAACATAGCAATAGTATGCATGTAGAGAAAGCCACATTAGCTGTGTGACTAAAACTGATGCCTAGAATCAGTCAGGAAGGGGGGAAATGGCAAATAGACCCTTATGTGGCACTGTACATTCCTTCTAAAATATTCATTTCTCTTTAGTCACTTCTGGCCTCAAAGTAATGGCACTCTCAGGTGAAGCTCAACAGAGGCATCTCTGCTGACCCACAGCATGAGTTTGTGGGCACAGCTGCTCTGCTCTCCTGCCAGCACATGGGGGCAGAAACTACAACGTGAAGCCAAACAAAAACATTAAATTTGTTGCATCTGTAAACAGTTAGTTGTCCAATTTTATATACCAATTTAAATTCAAGATCTCTATATGTTCTTCTGTGGAGGCTGAAAACTGAAATGTAACTATGACTTGTCTCCAGACCAATACTGAGTCAACTAACTACTAATTCATGCCCCCCTTTTTAGTAGGAAACCTCCGCTTTTCAAAAGGCAGATTTTGAATTTTCAAGAAGTGAAAAGGTCTTCTACTGCAATATAGGGAAGGAGGTGGGGATTAATCATTTGGTCTGAAGCCTTCAACTCCAGACTGTATCCTTGCAGCTGTTGGCAGCTGGCTAATCCACACCCTGATGACCCAAATGAAGGAGGAAGTTGCAATTCCAGCTGTTAGTTGATACCCTGAAAAGGACTACAGACCCATGTGTGTGAAATGTGTGGAGTCTGTACCAAAGTGCCTTTTTACAAAGTTGTTTCAGGCTCAGTGACAACAACAGAAACAAAAGCTTGTGGAAAAGATGCAAGATTGAAAACAAGACCCCATACTGAGGGTCTTTTCCTGTAACTGGCTTCATAAACAATGCACAAGTCTCTACAGGGCAGTGAAACTTGGAGAAACCTATAGCCAAATTTTGTCCCATGCTGAGAGATCCCCAAGACATCTGAAGTCCAGTCCTATGAAGCATCAAGAGTCAGTGAGGATTCCAAAGAGTCCCTTTTATACTTCGTAATTTCATGAAGCAATATTAAGACAATGATAATATTTATCAAGGGGTTTTCTTGTAGAGGAAACCCCTCAGAGATTGTTCTATTGACATTCTTGCAATCTCTTTTCCTGTTATTCTTTGGCAGAGTGAGAACCAAGAGGATCAGATCAGCATTGGTTTGGTGCACTGCTATTGAATGAAATGTGAAGAGTTTAAGAGAAGGAGACCTCAGGTTTATTGCATGCAAGGGATGAACAAGGCAGTCTTGGCAAAGTCAGCAAAACCCCAGAGGGCACCGGGCCATCATACCAATTCTTGCCTCTTTTTCTGTTTGGAAAACAAATGTGTTGGTTTTGATGTGGCTGAGTGTTGGAGGTTAGGTATTGTTTCCTTTGTGTTAGTTGAATTTTACAGAAAATTCAACTAACACAAAGTTAGGTTGCTAAGAAAATCATTGCTGGGTACTTAGCCAGAACAAAGGAGTGGCCAAGCATGAGTTTCAGAGCTGATATTTTCTGATAATGGGCCATTAACACTCACCAATGACATGATCCCATCACATCATCCCATTGTGAGATGCTCCGCTCAGCTGGGAGGGCCCCAAGCATTCCTACCCAGATAAAAAGGGGAGACATAAGAAACAGCAGATCGTCCTGTTTTTCCACTGGATTCCTGGAGGAAGACTGGACCTATCTCGCCACCACTGGACTTTCTACAGGACCATTCTATTCTACAGAACTGTCTGTTACTCCAGAAGGATACATCTGGACTGCTTCTAACACCCTGACCAACAGGGTGTCAGGTCACACCCCTGACTCACTCAGGGTTTTCTGTGGTTTTTGTTTGTTTTCCTTGCATGTTTATTTTATTTTCTGTATTATTACATTTGTGTTTTTTAATATTCCCATTAAAGGCCTGTTATTCCTGTTCCCAAAATTTTGCCTAAAAGCCCCTAATTGCAAAATTATAATAATTTGAGGGAGGAGTTTACATTCTCTATTCAAAGGGAACTTCCAGCTTTTGCTGTCCTTTCAAAACCAGGACACTGAGGAAGATAACAGCTATAGGAAAGTGAATGTCCACCATATAGAAGCATGCTAACCTCCACAATAATAGAGCCAAAAACCAAAGCCTTGGAGGGAGAGAGGCAAATTAGGCAATCTCACTTGTTTTACACAACAGCTATAAAATCTCAACATTCTACGTGGTGCAGATATTAACCCACACCACAACATTTTTACCTCCCAAGTGACACATTACAGGATTATTTCAAGAAAATGTTTTTCACAAGCCTGAAGCTCTTTTTCATAGCTGCAACCTCTCAGGTGAATGGAATGTTTGAAAAAATGAAAATTTGGATAACAAGAAAGATATCTGCAGTTATACACCAAGATGAGAGGAACACTCCCAAGCACAGAGAAACTAGACTTCTCTTCAGCAGCTTGCTTTTGTACACAGCAAAGATCCTGGAACTGAGAACATTTCTATTAGCAGACTGTGGTCTGTCTCTTTTTTCAAAGGAAGCCAAGGCCTGGGAGTCTCAGAAGTTTGAGGGATCACAAAAAGTGCGTCACATTTTGATCACTCAGCTTAATTAACCTCAAGCTGTTTGGAATAACTGGCAATACCAAGGGACATTCAGCCTCTTGAGAGTGCTGTAAAAGGTGAAGCAGTGAAACATTTCCAAATGTTTTTCAGAATTTTCCAAGTTGTAAGCATCATAATTCTTCTAATACCTACTTAATCCCCTTTGTTATAGACACCAGCATATTGCTAGATCTCACCAAGAATTTGCTATATACCATGTGTTGTTCATATTATATCCTTCAGTGCCATGCATTTTTCTCAGCAGATGCAACTCAAACAACCTTTATAAAACACTTTGTCCCTATTCCTTATATGCTGTCTCTTTGAAGCAATTCTGTTTTCAGGATATGTCTTGTGATTGATGTATAAAACATTATAATATACTACATAATAAACATAAGAATTCACTAACTGTATGCATAAATGGCATGTCAGTTACTCTGAGCAACATGGGGTTTTTTTCTGGTTTCTGAACCTTTTGTGTTTTAAGGAAAAACAAACACATGGTTCTAGAATAATTTTCAGAAGAAAATTTTAAAAGGAAGAAACCAAAGCAGAGTTTTCTTTGTAATCAAAGATCTTAAAGCATATTTCTAGTATGGGAGCTGAAAATCCAGAAAAAGGATATAACCTTAAAATGTAAAATAAGAGCTGCAGCAGCAGTAAAGGTAACTGGGAAATGGTTGGTCAGCCCTGACCTACCTAGACCATTGTGGTGCAAAGAGCAAGCAGTAAAAGTAGGAATTACCAGCCTTCCCATCAGAGAAAGATTCCCCATCATCTTGAGAGTCTTTCCATGTTTGTTGGCAGGATCAGTTTTGAGCCTTTGCAGGCTGAGGACCAGCAGAATACCTGGTAGGAGAGCAAAGGGGCTGCAGCATCACCACTGTTGATCTGTACAGGAGCCAGGCTGATGCAGTAGAGCGGATAAGACCATCAGTGTGCAGTTTTGCAAGGCAAAGTTTCAGAGCAGGAGAGTACCAAAAAATGAAGAGTAGATGTAATAACAAGTCCTCATTCTGGTTGGTTACTTCTCTGTTTTGTTTAGGTTGCACTGCCTAAAGCTGTTGTTGACAATACTATTCATTTGGTAGGTTTTGTTTTTTCTCACATTTAGGGAGAGGAAATTGTAATATACTCAGAGCTTGGAACAATTTTCTCTTGTTTATTCACTGGTGATTAGCAGCATAAACAAAACAGACCTCAGCTGACTTGCATTTACATACTCTGCTGTTTCAGTAAAGAACAAAAAAATACACAGTGTATCTGCTCTGGGCAGCCTCTCCTGTGTATGCTCTTGCCTTCAGGCAGTTCTGTCTGCATGGGTCCCCATGGCACAGGTTTGGGCTCTCCCTTCCTCTGAGGGAAGTGTCTCCCAGTACCTTCCCACAGATGTCTGTTGGGGTGACAGGTCCAGCTGTGCAGATGGCCTCTGCCATTCCCAAGGTTGTCCCAACCAAAGAACAGGGCTGCTGCAACACTCTAAGGAGCCATTTTGAGCAGCCCCTTCCTTCCTCTCCAAAGCTGATCTGTGAATGCTGACCTTCCAAGGATACCCAAAATGATCCTCATCACCTGGTGCGGTGGTGTGTGTATTCTGGGAGAAGGTGACTCACTGGTGACTGACTCCAGCTCATGAGCATGCCCCAAGCAAGACCTGCAATGCAGGCACTCCTGCTCAGTAGGGACACTCATGGGCGGCACAAGAAGGGCTCACATAGGAGAGGTTTTGCAGCCTGGACCAGGCAAGACAGGGGCCAGCATGAAGACAAGGATGCTGGGTGAGGGGGAGGAGCAGAGAAGATCTGAACCCCATCCCCCTCCTGTGTTTTATTGCCTCCATTTTAGTTCCTCATGATGATACTGACCAGAGGGAAGGGGGAAATGCTGCTACATTTGTTTTGGAGTTTGTGGTATTAACATCTGCTATGTTTATGCAGGAGAGAAATGTGTGGGCAAGCAAGTTAAATATCTGCTAGCAGACATTGAGTGAGACAGCAAAGATCATGCCCATGGGTGCCAGGGTAGAACACCAACCTCTGAGTGAAATTGTAAAATATTTTTGGATATACCTTAGATCATACTTTCAAGACATAGTGCTTCAAGAAAGACACTCAGCTCCAAGAAAGAATCTCCAATTACCAGAGGAGGTAAAGGAAAAATAGAAAAGGAAATGGAAAAATGAAAAGGAAAAATAGAGGTAAATGATGGAGAATCAACAAAAGCTCCTGGGATTTTATCAGCAGTTTAAACAAACACAGCCCATATTTTTAATGATGAAGAAGACCTTCACATAACAAAGACCTTTGGAAGGATGGGAGTGTGGGAAGCAATTAGGTGGGCAGAAGCACTATTGTTATTACATTCAAGAAGATTTTGAAAGCCCCCTGGAAATAGTCAGTAATGCTTTTATTCCTACTGCAAGATAAACTGGTTCTTGTTGTCCACAGTACTCCTGAAAAAATCACACTGCTTGCAACCTTAGAAAAATAATCACCTGTGAAAGCCCAGCAGGATCACACAGTGTTTTTGTACTTGTTTCAACTTAGAACCTTCCAAATCTTCTGACAGAGCAGGCTGCAAGTCTTGTCTTGTGAGGGACGGACTTCTTCCTGAAGATTCTCTCTAGGACCTGAGAATGAACTTTGCTGTTCCTGAACCAAAACTGTGTCTTCATTAAAAGAATTTTCTCACAATCTGTATGAAATGATGAATGCACACAGAACAGAATCACAGAATATGCTGAGCTGGAAGGAATCCATCAGGATCATTGAATCCAACTCCTGGACCTGCACAGGACACCCCCAAGAGTCACACCATGTGCCTGAGAGCATTGTCCAGATGCTTCTTGAACTCTGTCAGGCTGGTGCTGTGACCACTGCCCTGGGGAACCTGTTCCAGTGCCCAAACACCCTCTTGGTGAAAAATATTTTCCTGATATCCAACTTAAACCTCCACTCTTCTGTCTCCCCACTCATGCCCTGCAGCATGGAGGTGCTGTAAGACCTGGCCAAACAGTATCTCCTGCCATCTAGAGGCTTTCTGAAAACCATGAGGGTATTGCCCACAGTCATGCATGACCTGATCCTCGGGCTCAGCTGAGAGCTTTCCGGTCTCATCTGGAAAGCATGTGCAGGAACTACTCGCAATAAGAAACCAAGGTCAGAAATTCTTCATGGGAGTCTATGAGACTATACTCCTTCCCTGCTTTTGCCTTCAGAGGCTCCTTCACTTCCTCATAAATGATCATGTATTATCTGGGAGCCAGCTTGCAATTTCCAATTAGGAAAAAAAAAAACCCTGCTTTTTTTTTTTTTTTTTTTTTTTTTTTTTTTTTTTTTTTTTAATTGAAAATGTTTATTTCCCCTTTATTCAGAGTTCCACACCTGGAGTCATCTGTATTCAATTACAGATTCTCCAGTACAGGACAGATATGGACATAATGGAGAAAATCCAATGAAGGGCCATGAAGGAGATGAGGAGCACTTCTGATACAACAAAAGGCTGGGAGACCTGTGACTTTTCAGTCTGGAGAAGAGAAAGCACAGTGGAATCATATCCCTGATGTGATGGAGCCAGATTCTTCTCAGTGATATCCAGTCACAGACAGAAATCAATAGCCAGAAACTCAAATACAGGAAAATATATTTAAACAAAAGAAAAATATATTTTTTGTGGGATGGTGGTTAAACACTGACCCTGGTTGCAGAGAAACTGTGGTGTTTACATCATTAGAGATCTTTAAAATGCAAGAAGACATGGTCTTGCTGCAGCTAACCTGACTTTCAGCAGGATTGGACTAGATGTTTCTCAATGGTCCCTTCCCACCTCAGCCATTCTGCGAATTTATGATGATTTTTGTTCCAATAAATAAATCCACTGTGGAAAATGTGTGGAGATAGAGCTTTGTTTTTTGTGAAATTTTGATTCTGGTTTTGTCTGGCTGCATAATGCAGTGGTTGGTGTCATTCATAGACTTGTATTCTCTGGGTTGGAGGAAGCTTTGAAAATCAGATCCAACACACTTGAACTTCAAAGCAAGGCCAGCATCCAAGTTAAATCAGGTTACTCATGGCCCTGTCCAGGCTGGTTATGAGCACCTTCAGGGATGGAGTTTTCCCTGCCTCTCTGGGCTGCTGTCCCTGTAATTTTTGTATCATTCTCTCTGATGATACACACATTTGCTTAATATTTCTTGGAATTTTTCATGTTGTAATTTGTGTCCATTGCCTTCTTCAGCCTTTCAGTGTGTGTATCACTTACAAAAGTGTGGGTCCATCTTCTTTATGATTCTATTAGGCCATTTGAGAAATCAAATCACCACCAGCCAATCTTTCCCTTCCCAAGTCTGAACAAACCTAGTGCTCAGTCTTTCCCTGTATGTCCTGTTCACCAGTCCCCTAACCATGATGGTCGTCCTCTCATTGATGTCCTCCAGCTGGCACAGGAGGACAGAGGTACAGGAGGGCAGAAGATACTCCATGTGCAGGCTCTCCTCTGCTGAGGAGAGAAGTACATCCCTGAGCCCACTGACTGTGTCCCTGCTCATGCAGCTTGGTCTGTGGCTCAGCTTCACTAACACAAATATGTGCTTCCTTGGCATGTGACATGTGGAGGTTCTCCAGCTCTTCTTCTGCTGATCAGGCCATGTTTGGGTTTTGGGTGACACTGGCACTGGAGACACAACTGGCTCTGAGAAGTTATGGCAACTGATGGTACCTGAGCACCTGGCCCCCAAGCTGTTGTCTTTGACACTGGACTCGCCAGTGTTGACACCAGGATTTTTGCACTCAGCTACAATTCCGGTGTTATTCTTTCCAAGTGCTCATTCTCACCAGGGTCATACATTTCACTGACTGTTGTGATGCAGTTGGCAGAGTGATGTGGCAGAAGTCCTGTGGGAGTGCTTCCTACTTTATGGGACACACAAGCATGATGTGAAAGGGATCAGCAGTAGAAGGCACGGCTTTAAACATCCATGGATGCCAGTTTTGCCTCAGGAAGCAGAGCTGGACTACTGCCACATTGACCTCATTCCCTTCTGCATTTACCTCTTTCTCTTCTGCCAGAGGAAGACAGCTCTTCACTTGAATAACATCTATCTGCCTGGAAAGAAAAGAGGACATGGGTTCTGCAGACAGAAAACTGTATAGTTCCTCACAAAGAGGAGCTGCAAGGATCGTTCCACATTGCTCAGAGGGTTGGGTTACCTCCCACAAAGGCCTTCTATTATCTTTCCAAGTGACACTCTGTGCTTCCTTCATCACCAAAAGGTTCCTCTGTTCACATGCTGGGTCCACATGCAGGGCTTTGGCTGCCCCTGAGAGCCCTTGGCATTTGTCACATGTTGGCAATTGTTCCTGCTGCCTGTGAGGCAGAAATCCCAATTCTCACAAAAATATGGTACAGTGATCAGAGATTAGCATCTGGAACTGACCAGGCCAGACAATGCTTTGAGCAGCTTGCTTGTCTTTTCCTCTCCACCCCTTCCTCTGTTGTGTTTTAATCCCTTTCTTTTTCAACTCTGCACAATTCCCCACTAGGCAGGGCCCTGGCATCCCTCCACCCCGGAGAGACTTGGACCGGAGGCGATGCAGGCCCAAGCTGTGTGAATTTTCTCTCTGTGGGGATCCTCCTTCTCCTCCATCCTGTTCCCTCAAGGTCACTTAGACAAGAAAGCAGGAATGGTGCAACAGCCCTCAGAGCCCCCGAAGGGACATGGCATTCTCTGAGCTGGCGCCAAGAGCTTGAAAACCAGATGCAGATGTGGTATTGCCAGTAAGAGGGGCATGGGAGGGAGAGCTGAGAGAGGAAAAGACCCGTTCCTCTCCATTAGCACTACCCAAAGTCGTATGGAGCTCCATGACATGCAGTGCAGCCAGAAAGCTGTACAGCTACTTCAGTTGAGAGGCAGTTTAGGTCCCAAGTGGGTGTGTTGCTTCTCCTATGCTGGCATGGCAGGACCAGCGTGTCATGGGGACAGCAGGGAAGTAGGGAAGGAAAGGGGGGAGGGGGTGCCTATTGTTCAGGACACTGGCAGGGCCTTGGAGAGAGGATCTGGATTGGGACGTGGCTTTCCTGACCCACACGGCTTTTGGTCACCTCTGTAGTCCCACCACCCCTTGGATGAACAAAGAGCAAGATCAGCATCATCTCTTCAAGAAGCTACCTAGTATCACAATAATATGCTTACCTTACACATGGAGCAAAGGGTGCAAATGTGTCAATCAGGTTACCTCGTACAGAGAACTTATCCAGACCTCAAAGTGAAGTCAACAGACTGCACACCATTGTACTTCATGTGTTTTCCTGCTGTGTCCTACTGCTGGCTCTGCCCTGGTTGGTTTAGCCTCAGAGAAGATTTACACTGGAGAGGAAGAGTGCACAATGCCCTCCACCCCTACCCCAGCACCACCCAGTTCCTCCTCAGCTGAGGCTGGCAGAAAAAACACCTCAGATCTTCATTCCTAGTGACATCTCTGAATAGGACTGTCCCACCCCAAAAGTATTTCCAGCAGGGAAGGAACTATATCTCTTCAGATGAACAAATCAGAATTTACGTGTGTTCTCTGAAGCTATAATGCAGCTCTTTCACAAAGCTTCTCTCTGGAAGTCTGTCATCCCAGACTGTACATCCGAGTGTATTGCCACATGGACCAACATGTGGGACTTTTCACTTCCTGTTGCTGAACTTCATGAGTTTCCTGACATCTCATTTTTCCAGCCCATAGAATTCCCCCTTTTGAGCAGCTCTCAGTACACAAACACTCCCCAACCTCAATTCGGTATCAGTGGCAATCTTGCTGATGGTGCACTCCATCCATGCACTCCATTCCACTGTCCAGGTCATTAGACCATACTGGAGCCAGTACTGGCCCCTGGGGGTGGCGCTTGCAACCAGCTGTCACTTGGACTTTGCGCTATTTTTGATCACAACCTTTTGAGCCTTGCAACACAGTTAATTTCACATCCACCTTAAAGACCAGCTCTCCAAGCCATATTCCACCAGTTTCCCTACAAGCAGATAGTGGGAGACCATGCCAAGTGCTTTACAGCAGCCAATGACATTCCCTTTTCCCGTCTGTGTATGGCTGCAGTCATTTCAACAAAGATTATCAGTCTGGTCAGGCATGATTTGCCCTTGGTAATGCCACACTAGCTGCTAACCATCTTTGAAAGAGAACAACACATTCACATGCCTCCAGTCCCTTACAAAATGTTGACATTTAGTCCTCTCCCAAGGAGGACTTTTTGAAAGCTAACAATTTCTCACTTTGGTTACTTGACACAGATGATCAGAAATAGAAATGGAACCATGTATCATAGGTTTATTAGGGAAAAAAGTTATACTTCAAGACCATATATTTGGCACTGTACTGAAGCAAAAAATACGTGAAATAATTAAAATGTTAAAACCCAAATGACCATGAAAAAGAAAATGCTCTTTTAATTATTTTAATTCCCTTTTTTGCCCCCATACAATTTAAAATAACTACAGGAAGAAACTCAAGAGGTGTTAGTCCTACACTACAGGTAATCTGGAACAAGAGTTAAAGATGGACCAGAGAATGGATCTGTTCCCCAAGTTACTGCTACTCTCCCAGGCTGCCAGAACAGGTGACTCTTACTAACATAAGCAGAAGTTGTTGAGTTGTTACCATGAAACATTACTGCAAGCTCCCAAATGCCTTCTAAAAAAATAATCATTACACCTTTCATTGATGCCGCTTTTTACTTTCTGCTCTGCTAGGAAGAGATATTGGTAGTATTTAAAAAGAAGTGTATCCCAATTTGTCCCCAAAGTCAAATGAGCTTCCTGCTAGCTGACTCCTGTATTGGTGGCTTGGGCTTCTTTTTGGAGAGCAAATACGTTAAAAGCAGTTTCTAATTTCCAAATTACTCATCCTATGCCTCTGAACAGTAACATGAAAGATACTGACAAGGAATAAATAACATAAAAAATAAGATGAGAATGGATTGAAGGAAAGTTGCACTAAAACTTTTAAATAGTAAAGGACAGAAAGCTTAATTGATGCTGATGAACTGCTGGGTATGTGTTTTCACTGGACTATACAGTGCCACTGTAACATGGATAGAGGGGTAGAATCCCATTGAATAGCCAGCCCAAAGGCTGCCAGGAAAGTAGGACACAGGTCTTGATCAATAATTCAAATGTTACATCAACAGTACTCACAAGAAGAATACAGCTCTTTCCTCGATTAATATATTGTGCATAGCAATATTTCAAAGAATTAACAGCACCTTTTACATAAAAATTCCAAACATATTTATCTAGTGGACAAGAAGATCTCAGCATCTCTAAGAAGTATTTCTGCAGATGTACAGTACTGTATTTATATAGATATAGATACAGAGATATCTCAAAGTGAATTTACACTGTGACCTGGTGATTAGTCCAGCAGTGGGTGAACCCACAGGGTATGTCTTCAGGAGAATATACTGCCTTTGGTGGGTGGCCAGTTACATGGCATGATTGCATAGGGGAGCCCCATCGGGCAGCAAAAGACAGTTCAGCATCCCATTAAGCAAGCACAGCATGCTTAGGTCGTTTCTGTAAGATATAATAAACTTCCAAATTTCCATGGCTAATACAGTTCTAATTTTCACAGGTTGCACACGTTGCAACCTTCTCTTTGTGCCTTAAAGACACGGAAGAGGAAGGCAGGACACCAAACTTATAACCTATCCCTGCTTCCAAGCAGAAATCATGTAGCACCACAGATTTAGGCTGGTAAAAGGTGTCCATGTTTGTCTTCATGAGGCTTTCTTGAGCAGCTGGTCTTCACTGGTTTGCCCCATTTATCTTTATTTTTTTTTCCTTTTCCTAATCAGTTGCTCACAGTCCTCTGGTAGAAATAATTTGAAAAGCATGGTCTACCTAAGACAGGAAAGCAGACTGCTACCATTTCCCTGGGATGGGCACACCACACTCATACCAGCCCACATAGTAGTAGGGTGTTGTGTATCCAATGCGTCCAAATGATACAGGCTCCTGGCGGTACTGGCGGTAATACCCTGTTGGGAGAAAAACACCCATTTGTATTCCACAACACAGGCACAGCAATTTAAGAAAAGTAGCAGATGCAGTGAGAGTCAATCCCACAGCGCAAACAAAAATTTATAAACTGTCTGGCAGGGAATTGTATCAAAAGGGTATTGGCTAGCCCTGGTATTTGGCCGAGATGTTTCTTGAATGATCTAACTCTCGTCCTTCATATTTCTTGTAGTTTTGATTGGTTTTACTGCTCCAAATCTCTTTAACTATTGTGCAATGCTGTAGTCTGCCAAAGAGCTTCTGCATTTCCCTCCAAACGGTGGGCATATTTCAGTTGTGTTTATGAAACTTTGTAAGTCAGTTTAAATATATAAAGGACTTTGGAGCAAAAAATACCATCAAATCACATTATCTCACAGGGCTTAAGAGACTATCAGCAAAAGTCAGCTTTTCACAAAACAAAAAGGTATCTTTTCATGCAGTAAATACTGAGTTAAGCCCTCCCTTCCCCTTTTAATTCATCTGCAGAAAGAATGTGACTGCTTAAAGCATTAGAAGAGGTGCAGCATTCTTGTCTGCATAGCTCGTGCGTTGGAACATCTGAAACACCCATGGCTTGTGCCAATAATAAAACTTCTGTGTGCTTTCTATCTCTGTCTCCTAGACCTAGTATATACACATCTGGATTAATCATCTGTCTTCTGAGCTAAGAAGTGCAGTACTTCACAGTGATATATAAATATCAATGACTATTTTAGTTTCTTCCTGGTAACGCTACCATGCAAAGAATATCAACACACCATTTAACATGGAAACCAATAAAGCTAACTGAATAATTTAAACCAACAGACTTACTAAAAAGATTGGCTGAATTTCATGATTGGTTTCATTTTGTGAAGAAACCTGTCTTCTACCTGTTTATGTGAGGTGAGAAATTTGCTCAGAGAAATTCCTTCAAGGCAAGTATTTTCCCTTTGAGACAGATAAAAGTACTGACCTTAAGTCACTAGACATATTCCTTTGTGTTTTCAAATGAATGAACTAAGAGAAATCATTCACAAAAGCTGTATTTGCAAAGATGTAGCTGGTTGCTTTAGGCATATGGAACAAGTTTTGTATCTCGATTCAATGAAGCAGGTCTTAGCAATAAGAGAAAGGTTTCATAGACCTATACAATTATTTTTTGTTTCCTTTTTGGATTTTGTTGCTGTACAGTACTTGCATCATATGCCCCTCTCTTTCTCTCTCTGTATCTCTGCACCCACAAGTCCTCTGGGACTTGCATAATCTGTTCTCAGCTACTGCATCAGCTGTACTCCTTGGAGAGCTGCCAGCAGTTGTGGACAGAGCTCCACTCTGTGCTCTGCTCCTTACCCCTTAATCCTACAGATGGGATAACAGGCTCCTGGCCAGCATCCCACTCCCCCATTGCTGTACCTCGGATTGTGGGCAGGGCTTCAATGTACGACTGAGGTCCTGTTCTTCCATCCAGGTGTGAATCCACAAATTGGCAGTGGTCCTCACCCCTTCCCCAGCTATCCCCAATGCTGTAGAAGGTATCTGAAGAGTGATACAGACAGATTACTTAAGTCAGCAATATTTATGTTTGTGATACTCTATACCAGCAGGAAAGTAGGTGTGGAAGAAAGCAGGAAGAATGTTGCAGTGACACACACAGTATTACCAATGAACAAACAGTGACCAGAAAGAGGTAGAATGCTACCTTCACAGTATGGAAACAAAAATTATGGAAAATAAATGGGTTACAGCTCAGTAAGGAGTAGTCCCCATTTTGCAAGTCCATGGGCAGTGCATCACAGGTGACAGGTGGAGAGAATTTCAACTAGGTTAGTTGAAATATATAATGTGAAAGTAAAAAACTCTCAAAATGTCAATACCATTACTTTGACTTCAGTTTCAAACAAAAATTAAAAACTGTGGAGTGCTCTTTCTCAAACAGATAGGACTCTTTGTCTCATTATTCAAACACTGTATTGAAACTATACCAAGGCACTACAATAGTCATTAGCATAGTCTGAAAGGCCATTGAGGTGATCCCATTACCCCAGGTCAACAATATGGGTTTGTTTTTTTTTTCATTATCTCTCAGGCAGTGCACCTATGTAAGAGCTATTGTGAATTTTTCTTGAGAGGAGGACTCTTACATAGTGATCACACAATTCTGACACAAATGAAATGAAGAAAACTAGAAGATGAAGAGACAAGTAATCACGTAGCTGAAAATCAATCTTGTTGCCTACCTTTCAGGTCATCACTGAGGTAAATTTTGTACCTTAAGGAGTTGCAAAGAACCACTCCTACAAACTTGCGGTACCAAGTTCGTTTCACATACTGCTTGCCATTGCAGTCTGAGTAGGTGGGGTCATATTTAAAAGTGAATGGGATCCAGATAGGCTCACCCCCTTGGAGAAAAAATAAATTCCACATTAGGGACAGACTTTAACACTTCAGTACAAGTTTTGCAGAGTTTAACACCTAATAATATGTTTCACAAGACATGCTGCAACAGATTAGCGCACAACATTTGCATATTCAGAAATAGTAGTTCAAGAAAAAATATTATTAAAAATAATGTTAGAGACTTTATTAAATCTGTCCTAGGCAGTACACAAAAATAACTGTTAAAATTATTAAAATATGATTTCATGTACTGAACCACAGCTTTAAGTAAACAGCCTTAAATATTTCAGTAAGACTTCTTCTCTACCTAGTATTACACAGTTTCCCTTCTTAATGAAGCCTGATCTTAGGTCTGACAGTGACTTGTGTTTTAAGACTATAAAGCACAACCCTTTTACAGAAGAACAGATGTTATGAACTCTGTGATGAGCAACAGCCTGTAAAGTCTCTTCTTGCTATTTGGTTTAAAAGATCATATCACAAATGTACTTTTCTGTTTTGTTTTCCCAGATTACATCAAAACAGATTAGTTTCCAATAATAGACAAGTGAGACCTTTCCTGGAAAACTCTGTTCAGAGCATTGCTGCAGATAAGACTGCTTAATTGTATTGCAGAATAATAAATATTCCTACTGGCTTACCTAAACATTTGCTTTGTACTACCAAGACAATAGAATTTATTTTGAAATTGCTGGTTTTTTTAATGTATACAGAATGATACACAAAGCTTCCAATGTGAAAACTGGTATTTTTCCTCTCTAGCTGCAGCCGAAAGTCCTGTTTTTACTCTGCTATTTCTAGGTGGTTTACAAATGAGATTGGAAGTTTCTTTTGTTAGTCATTCTTCCTCTCTTAAGCACGTGGACCAAATTCTGCAAACACTTTCACGTGAGAAGCAATCACTGATCAGCAATCCCCAGAGACTTCTGAGGACACAAAGAAACCAGACTAGCAAGCACAATAAAACAGAGAAGGAAGGGATATACTGGACGCTGTTTTCATGAAAAGTGTAGCAAAAATTCCAGAATCAACCATTTTAACTCCTTAGGAAAGTTGATGGAGCATAATAACCGTGAGGTCTTTTTTTCTGCATCTCTTCTAGGAGCACGTACTGCATGGGGTTACACTACCAATGTTCATGTCAGCAAGGTTAGTCCCAGCAACAGGAAATCCGATCTTTTGCTTATGGGTTGAACTAATTTATTGCAAAATTGGAAATACAAAGCAAGCTAAAGAGCTTTGTGGCATATTATTCAGGTCAGTAACAAATCCTTGAATTTTTTAGCATTTATAATGGCATGATGATTTGTACAGATGAGCACCAGAACTAGACAGAAACTTGAGCCAGCTATTCAAGCTATGCTTAGGCAACTGAAGGACACAGATAGTGAAGAAACATAGTTTAGTACTT
This sequence comes from Aegithalos caudatus, assembly GCA_013389925.1. Taxonomy (NCBI): domain Eukaryota; kingdom Metazoa; phylum Chordata; class Aves; order Passeriformes; family Aegithalidae; genus Aegithalos; species Aegithalos caudatus. Next base: position 462,867 of record WEIU01006629.1, read on the forward strand.
TTTACCATCAATTAAAGCTGTTGTGCCAGGGAAAAAGATGGATCAAAATCTTATTTGAACATATCTTTACAAGATATCTTACATATCATTACAAGATTTCTTTTCAGAAAATAGAATAAGGGGTCCTAAGACAAAAAATATTTTATGAATTAGTCCCATTAATTACTACCTGTTCCCACTTGAAACTTTACCTAAACTGAGTGTTTAAATGTTTCTAATTCCTACATTCTAACTGTTTTGCGCAGGTTTTATGCAGTTCATGAATAAAACAACAGAGTAAGACTTACCAGGTGGCCTGACAATGAGGAGAGGATTATCTAGAAGAAATAAAACATAGGAAATTTAGTATTTTGTTCCAAACCTTGTTTTATAGCATGAAACAAAAAGAGTCACTAAATGAACATTTTCAGTATGGTGCTTCATCCTATGATGGCATTCTTTATTGAATACTCCCATCAGCAAGCCTTACACTTGCATTAGAAGAGCACACTGAATTAGCAATTCTATTTTCTTATGACCTATTCCATCACTGTAACTATACCACCTGGCCTTGCATTTAGTAACTGGTTTTTGTAGTTGTACCAGCTGCAAAGCCACCTTTGGCCATGACAAATGAAAGATCAGTGCTGCAAACAAAACTTTAGATTTGGTGCATTAAAGCTCACAAAGGAGCTGATTTTGGATGGGAAAACTAGGCATTCCAGCCCATGAACGGGCAGCAGCAGGAAATGGATCTGAAAGATACAGCACAGAATTGTGGAATCGTTTAGGTTGGAAAAAGGTCTTTAAGATCAGTGAGTCCACTGTCAACCCAGAATTGCCAAGTCCTCCACTAAACCATGTCCCTTGGTGCCACATCTACACGTCTTTTAAATGCCTTCAGGGATGGGGACTCCACCACTTCCGTGGGCAGCCTGTTCCAAAGCTTGACAGCCCTTCTCTAGACGCATTCCAAAGTCTTCCTTGTTGCGAGGGGCCCAAAGCTGAACGGAGGACGTCAGGTGCGACCTTAACAGTGGCGAGTACAGGGACACAATCACTGCCCTGGTTCTGCTAGCCACACCATTGCTGTACAGGCCAAGATGCCATTGACCTTCTTGGCCACCAGGGCAATGTCAAATATTATGCTTGGATTAATACTTGAGCCTCTTATTTAATGAAAACCTGAATACGTTATCCAGGACCATTGACTTATCTCGCATTTCTCTCTCCCTTCCATGATGATTTACTTCCATGGTTCTTAGTGGAGGTTCTGAAGTGAGCACTACAGAGTGAAGTCAAATGAACAAGGGCAGAGACTGCATAAACCCCATGCCATTGAAAGGGCAAAATTTGCAAGAAACAACAAGACCTTTCACTCAAGTAAAGACTGAAAAATTTGTTCTTTATTATTCAGTGGAGTTGCTGACCTCTGGCTCGATGGAAGTAGAAGAAGAAACAGGCAAAAAAATAGCTCATTTAACCTACTATTTTTAGAAGGGGGTATTGCTCTTGAATGTACTATTAGCCCAGTGAAAGAGCAGCATGCCTTGCCATAAAAAAAAAGAACAGAGAACTTTGACTGTCTGATGGAACTATTGCTTTCTGTATTTCTTCCAGAGACAACTGCTTCCAACTGTTTAGCTGTTCATAATTAGGAAACTAATTTACTAAATGTTTGTTCAATCTATCAAAGGCCTTAAACTTCCCATTGCTTCTGTATTGTTGAACATTAGCAGCCTTTTGTGTTTGAAATTCAACTTCTTGTTCCCCTGGAACTGACTTAAACATCACTTAGATTTTCATAGTGGCATTAGGAGTGCCTATTATTTTCCTAACTTAATTGGAAACAAGTAATTAAAGTTTTAAAAATCCCAACATAATATGAAAGCAGCAACTCCAGCATAATCACTGTTATTGGCATGTTAGTTTCAGTCATTGCCCTGACACATCTGTTATTACGATTTTTGAGATGAAAACAAAAAGCAAACCATACCAGATTCTGTGATAAATGAGACTGAAGAGCTAACAGGTCCATAACCAAAGGGATTCTTTGCTTGGACTTTAAAATAATACCTGAAACAAGAAGAGAGGAGAAATAATATGGAAACAGATTCTACTGCAATGGCTAAATTATAAAATAATACTAAAACAGGGTAAGAATCAAAGCAGAAGAATTCCACTGATTATCCTTTGCATTAAACGGAGTTGGACACTGAGCCAGAGTATGAGCTGGCTGTTACAGACAAATGTCTCCTTTTTGCAATTGCTCCCATGCATATTTTTGGAACACTTATTTATATATCATCTCCCTTCCAAAAACCACATACAACGACATCCACTTTCTACGAAACAACTAATGGCCAAAGACTAAAAGAAAAAGTTTTAAGAAAATCTAATTCTGATCTCAGGAACAGTTTTGAACCAGATTAACTCCTAGGGAAGCAGTGGTGTAAACTGCAAAATGAAACTGTATCAGATGTATATGAGATCAAAAGCTAAGCTTTTGACCTTTCTGTAAAAACTCCAGCACTAATATCACAATACTTGAGTAAAAAAAAAAAGCTCACATGATGTCTTATTGATTCCTCCAAAGTATTTAAATCACATGCTTAACTCAAAGCACATGAGCCACCACTAGAACTCCATTCTTTGCACAATAGAAATCCTCACCCTTAGAGAAGAATACATGTAAGTACATTTTTAGTTCATTTCCAAATACAATGATTTTTAGTTGATGCTTACCCTGACATTTTCTCCCAGATTAATGTTTTCTTCTTTTCCTTTTATATTTATATCAGTTCAACAGATACCAACTAGAATGGAAGATTACTTAAAAATTTCCAGCACTGCATTTTTTAAATTCCTGAGTTTAGGTTTTCCTTTCTTGCCTGCTTGCTCAATGTCATTCGTGTAAAGAAATTAATTTTAAAAAAAATTACTGTGCCTCTGTAAGATCCACATAGCATTTAGGTCTTGATTTAGCCTCTCATCCAAAAGCAGACATGTCCAAAAGCTCTCCACACATAACAGGGCAAGTGATTACTTGCATGGATGGTTGCCACTAAGCGCTAGATTACCTCACATGACAGTGTCCCACCTGAATGGCAGGCCTGATGTATCACAGCTGGTGAAATGGAGTCTGCTCCATCAAAAACATCAGGCTGCTCTTCTGGGTGAAGCTCTCCCCATCCTGCACAAAAACCTGCCAGTGCTGCTTCATTTGCATGGGCCACACTGGGCTGAGACACAATGCTCATGCTTTACTAGGCAGCAGAGAAATTCAACCCAATCCTATTGGAAGGACTTTGGTGCTTTTAGTCTGCCACTCAATATTTACCTTGTGCACTTTCCTGTACCATCAGCTGTATCTGTTCCTCTTGGACTTAACCATATAGCAGGGCCTGGATGTCACTCGTGAAAGGCCTAAGCACAGCTAAGCACAGATGAAACTATTCACAGCAATAAACCAGAGAGGACATGGTTAAACCAGCCCTTTGGCAAAACTGATTTTTTTTTTTTTTTCATTAGAAGGAATATCTTTTGTCAAGTAAGGTGAACTGTTTTGCCTGAAAATCAAACTGATCTTTATGAAAAGGGACAGGACACAAGGCAGCAATTCCTCACTCTAGTTCCTGAAAGAGCTGCAACATAGCACCAAGTTTTCCTGACTTAGCTCAGTGTTTGCTGTAACTGCTTCAGAAGAGCAGGAGAAAAATGTTTTCCAGTGCACACCTTTCCCATAATGCTTCAAAGCATAGTGGAATGTATGGATGCCTGACTTCCCACTGCCTCCAAAGAAATATAATCAGATACCACCTTTCAACACAGTGGCACTGTCTGAGGAACCCTTTAAATACATTTAATACACATGTATTCACGGTAGCCTCAAAGCATTTCCATCAGACATGTGAATGCAATAATCCCCCTCGAAATAGGAGAGAGAGCAGCCCAAGAATCTTGTGCACCTCTTCAAGTGGAGGAAACCACTCAAATTTGTATCCAAAGTATAATGCAGGAACAGATTACCTATGCAGTCAGGGCAACTGTTCATTCAGCTGCCCTGTTACACATGTAGAAGCCCATCTAGGGCATATGATGGTTCATGTTGCTTGCCTGACTGTTTGAAAAAAAACCTCCAGCAATGAAGTCATGAGTGCATTTTTCTTTGCTAAATTGGAAAATTGATTCCTAAGCCTTTATGTACACAAGAAGGTTCTAGTTGTACCAGAAAGAGAGCCAGATCTCATGACTTGGTGACCTGTGATTTAAACATAGACAATGCTATGACTGCTGTATTAAGGACATCAATAAAATAATGCAGTCAGGATATATTTCTTTCTCAGACATGACAGATAAAAAAAGAAATTGCCAAAGCCATTCTAGGTCCAGGAATGTGACATTTTCATTAGTCAGAATCCTTCAGCTGCTGAATTTGCCAGGAAATCTCAAATCAGCATAACTCAACTGGTTTTCATCACATAAATACATGAACAAAATTTGCAATATATAATTTGATTTACATTTTTCTTAGGCAGAACTGTATGAATTGTTACCATTAGGGACAGAAGAATCACAACAGATGCAGTACGATTTCAATACAGAGAAGAAAAAAGCTTTTCCTCCTAAGAATAAACTTCCTCTGAGATTTTATATACCAATTCTAGTGATACGTCAAGAGAGGGCATAGTGAACTGTAACAGGGCACTGAATACATAACATGTTTTTTCTTTTAGCCTACATGACTAATCGTTCAACATACCTGTCATTTGGAGCATAATTATTCTTTGACTTTATTCAAGGTGTCTCCCTTCTGTTGGAATTAAATAGCTGGCACTCACAGCACAAAGTGAGATAATCATTCAGCATGATAATTAGGGAAGCAGCTTTTTAAAAAAAATAGTTAGCTGCAAATTCCTTTTTTCAGACTTTCCAAAGGCATGCCTGCATGGATCCTCAGCCCTGCACGCTGTTCAGTGGCAGGCTGAGATGGCAGGATGCACCCCCACAGCAAGGGCTAAAATTCTTTTCCTACCACTACACCATTCCTCCACAAGAAAAATGTGTAAATCAGTGCCTGCAGGTTCACAGGCTAATGCAAAGTGTCTCCCTTCATCTAAAACAGCCCAGTACTACATCCCTCATCAATATTTACAACTAATTTTATAATGAGTCATCAGAGCCAAGGTGGCTGAGGAGCTTCCTACAGAGCTGGTGAGGCAGGTATGTGCCACACAAGACAACAGTTTCACGAGCATCTTGGCTCTTTGGTGTGGCCCTGGTGGCACAAAGTACCACCTGTGGTTGATGCTGCTTGTTGGACATACCATGGCTTTGTTTTAATGGAGATAGAGAAAGGAAATAGGAAATTTTCATGCATCTGGCCCCCTGAAACAGAAGATCCAGGCTCTGTTTGCAGTTGTAAGCCCTCAGTAAATATTTAAGAACCTCCTATGAAATACTCTGTACAACACTGGAACTGGTAACAGCCACTGTGGGATCAAAATATCCCCAGATGGAACAAAATCCAAGTGAACAGAGAGAAAGGTTTCAGGAGACATAGAGATACGGGGACTTAAATGCTTATGGCAAAGATTATAATGTTTCTGACTGCAGAAGACTGGATTTAGTGGTTGAGTAGATGCTGTCCAGCTCTTTGCATCATCTTCTTTGACAACTGAGAATTAAAGTTAGAGAAGGAATCTTTGTCAAAACTACTGGTTTAAAGACTTAATACAGTTTAAAGTAATTTTAGTGTTTACAATCACACATCACAAGGAAGCAGCTCCTGTGCCCACTGAAGCTGACCAGAGTTTCACTAATGGAAAAACTTACACTTCTCAAATGGAGGTCAGACCAGGCCACAGAAGAAAATTTATGACATGGATTAAACATGATTTCTGTTTCATTTGTTAAACCTAAATAACAGGCAGATGTTTTCCAGGATATATTGACAGCTTGAAATCTTCTCTGGTGCTGACTTCAGCCAAGATGCCAACCTACTTCTCATATACTGTGCATGCTGCAAAATTGCACCACTCATAGGTCCTTGTGGGACATGCAGTAGTCAACATAATCTGTTTACAGTAAATGACTTAATCAGACATTTCTCACAAAATGCACTAATAATGCAGACACACAGTTTTTAACTTCAGCTTTCATGCCATATTTTCTTAGGCACGGTATCTTTTTCTTGTGGTTAGGGAGTTATTTTTAGGACAAAAGGTATATGCAATCAATTCAGTCTGTGCGTTTGGAGAACGTAAATGAGAATGACTGATACATACAATTTCTCTGTTATAAAGATCCTTCATTCTCCACCACAGACCTCACATGAAGCCTTTATTGCCTTCACAGAGCATACAGGAGGGGGCAATGGATTATACCATCTTCAGGAAGACGCTGGTGAAACAATATGCTTAAATAAATAGCATTTGCTTAAACCTCCCTATCATGAAACAGAATCTTAATTTGACAAGACAGTCAGTAGGTTCATGGAGATGCATGAATCTGTAACTTTGCTGTTCCTATAAAACTCCATTCAAATACAGACAATTTCTGGCCTTCTAAAGCCAGGAGTTAATGTACGTCTCAGACATGTTGGCAGCTCAATTTCCACTAATTCCCCTGGACTGAGCTTAGAATGGACAGCAGCTGCAGAACTCCTGTGAGCTTTCACTGCTTCCACTCCTTCTGGTGTTCTGGAGCCCTTTTGGTGTTGGGTATGAGAAGCAGAGAGTTATCTCTGGCCTTCAACACTGTCCTTCGGGCAGCTGGAGGGGGACACTTGACTGAAAGACTGATGAAGTGAGAAGCTTCAGATGGAAGGTAGAAATGGCACAGAAAAAAGAAATTGAGGGCTACAGCCAGGAGAAGCTGGGGTGTAAAGGCAATGCCTCCCTGGCCTGCATGGGAGACAAAGTGAGAGTGGAGGAAAGAATATTGGTGAAGGATAAAAGGTCTGGGCATACAGAAGAGTCAGGGATGTGGAGGCAGGAATGGGTTTTAGCAGCAAGAGGAAAGTTAGGGGAAGGGAGTCCTCAAGTCACAAGGAATAGAGATGTAGGCAGAATGGTCTGCAACTGCTTCCATCAATATCTAGGAACAGGAGATCTCGAACCTCTTCTACCTTGTTATAACAGGTGAAACCCACAGAGAGCTGTGCCACATCCCACCCTGTATACATTCGTAACAATGTTTTGTAAGGAGAGCGCTAGCAGATGCAGAATATACCACTGAAGCTCTCTACTGTGAAGTAATTTTGCTTTAACACACCATGAACCAGCCTTAAAGACTGTCACTAAAGTCTAGATTGCCAATCTTCTGAATAAGTGGCCTTTTTTTAGCTCTTGGATATGTAACAAAATGCCTCATGAAGTGTGTAATTCACAGTACTGTAGACAGAACAGGAAAGAATAAGATGGACCATGTTTTCCTGTCACATCTTATTTCTGTACTTTTAACTCTGTCGGTGCTTTGAATGGTGCTTATCCTGCTTTTCCACAATTAGCATTCCCCTGCCAATTTTTCAGGTCTATGACACTGCGGGTGTCCTCTGCTGAACATGGCCCTTGTGCAACTGCATAAGGAACTGTTGCTGAAGTTGCTCAGGTTCTGGCTGTTCCAAGGAGATGTCACGTCCTCAGAACTCTGATTGGAGGGAAGTCTCTGTGGAGGAGAGAGGGGAATGCACCCCTTCTTTAAACATACTGTGATTTCTTGGTGCTTGGATGTTTCCCGGAGAGCAGGAGCAGCTGAAGGGACAAACCTCTGTGATTCTATGCTGAAGTCTGGAGAAGTGTCATAATGTGATCAGAAAAATATGCCTTATCATACTTGACAACCAGCTGGCTACACTGCACTTTTCATAATTTATTTATCTTATCATTTCATCTGTTAAGGTTTTAGATGAAGGCCATACTCAAACAACTCTATTTTCTAAAATGAGGTTCTTAATCAACTACTTTTAACTCTCAGAACCTTCCCTTTGCCTATGAATTGTCTTGGAAACAAAAGATACTTTGGCTGACTCTTGCTTTTTTTTGTGTTGTCCTAGTACAAATCCTATGTGCCTGTCCAAGCAGTCAATCCTCAGATCTGTAGCTCACCATCAAGTAAGGCATGCTAATTTCAGCCTACAATCCCAGTGCATTTCTTCACTGTGTGAGCAGCACCTTCCACCAGAGCCTAAGAGACTGCAGACAGCAGCATGTGAAGGGCCTAGCCCAAGGGAGCACCAAAAGAATTTCAGGATCAGAATTTGAGAAACAAATATGTGAGACACTGAACATCTCTCTAAAGGAGTAATTTGAATGTGGTCCCTCTGCAGCTATTTACTTTTCCCCCAGTCACCACAAATTATTCCAGTATTATGTGAAGCATGCATTCTTGTTCTGCCATTTCAGTCAGACTTTTTGTAAAAGACCTAAAGCTCCTGCTAAACTGACTTCTGAGCAATTGCCACAGCCTCGCTTTATACCACCAAGCCTTCTCTTCCAGCAGTAGTAATGTGAACAGAAAGCAAAAACAGATCAGTGGGCAGCACTTCCACAGCAGCCTTGAGGCATCAAATCTTGGCCACACATACTTTGGAATGGCCCACATCACATCAAGTCACATCATGGGTATATTTCAGTATATTTTAGTATACTTCCTCCCCCACCCTGCCCCAAATTTGATTCAGTTATGCAAAACAATAGAAAATGCATTTTAAAACAACATTTTCTTTGTTACTGATATGTGTTTTCATACACACAAACATATATACATGTACACACTGCCATCTGCTCCAGGGTTAATATGGTGAAGATATCATGTTGTTGTGCAGTTTACAGAACAAACTGCTGTCCAACAGAATGAGCAGAATCTAAATCAGATGTAAAAATGTATACTAAGACCAAGAAAAACAACTGACAACTCTCAAAATTTGTTTTATTTCCTTAACAGAACTGAAAAGGAGTGGATCAAATCCTTACCGTGTGTTGGGCTTCAGGTTCTCAATTGGCAAGTGAGTAGAGCCTGCAGTCCTGGTTGACCACTTATTCTTTAAAAAGTCATCATAAGATGCACTGTAAACCAGATAGCCTGTGAACAGGAAAGAGAAATAGTTGTGAGGATTCTAATTAAATTTGAAATAAATGATCTCCCTAGGTGTCATGGTAAATTTTAAGGATTAAAAGGAGTTTAAATATCTTCAAATATGAAAATAATTCCATGCCTAACTCTCCTGGAAAATCCTGGCCTATAAGAATTTCTTATCATTAGCTAATAATGATGGAGCATTACATCAGAGGACGGCACCCAGTTGTGAATTCTGATATAAAAAACAGTGAAGGCAAAAAGATGACAGAGGTAACCTGTGATTCACTGTTCTAAGTGATACATTGTCTGTGCAGACACTAGTACAAATGCTTATTTAGAAAAATCTTCCCCCTCTCCACTCTCCCATGAGGAGAGAAAAACTCAGGAGAGTACCTGTTACCATGTCTCCTTGAGCAGGTTTGGCCCAGTCCACAATGACAAAGGAGTGACAGCCTTCAACTGCCACAACTGTGATGTTGTGAGGGGCTTTCAGGGGACGCTGATCTTTCACTCTGAAGTCATTTGGAATTATTTCATCAAGGCTCTCCACTTGGAAATGCTCCAGGGCCTCTGTCAAGGAGCAGGGGGCTGCTGGATCCTTGTTGAGATAGGTCACATAAGGAGCTAGAAAAGACAGGGAAGGGCAGCATTTAGTTAGCAGTTTGAGGTATCCCAGAGTAGCACACAGGCTGGCAATTTTCAAAAGAGAGTCAAGTTTTGTGGTGCATTTTAAAATTCCTCACCTTCCAGCCCAGAGACTGCTGCCAACAAAGTATGGCTTACAGCCAATTTGATTGATGAGCAGGGGAATGGGATGCCAGCATTCAGGTTGACCTACCCCACACTCACAACTGTGCCAAACTATGCAAAGATAGAAGGACTGTCTTTGCTACAAGAGGCAGAAGAGAGCAGTCTGATTGCAGCACTCTCCACATGCTACCTCCAGCTGCTCTGGAAGGTGGGATGAAAATGTCACCCAAATTCTGCCTTTCCAACATGGGAACAGATCCCTGCCAGGGTCTTCAATCATCTAGGACTTTACGGGTCTAAGTGGTTGGTTCTTACACAAACATCCAGAAGCTGGAGCAAAACAACAAAAGAAAGGTGAAGTCCAACCAGTTTAAAGGGATTGCTGTGGCCCCTGCGTACCAAGGGACCAGGAGCCATGAATCCCTACCTTCCAGGCATGTGCTCCTAACCTGCAACTTCTATTTTTAAAAGCTTTATACTGACTGGAATTGTACTTCAGTTCAGGAAAAGATTAAACCATCTTTTTATTGCCTTAAAAGTCACCGTAACATTAAAAGTAAGAACTATAAAATTTGCTTTGGAAATGTTTATTCAGTTGCAATAATACAATTCATTGAAATGGTAATATTATTTCCTTAGTGCCTTGAAATATTCATAAACTAACGTTTCTTGGTTTATCTTACTGGATTTCATGCCCTAAAGGAATTTTTTCCAGCTCTTGCAATGAAGTTAATTTTAGCCTCTCCAGCTAAATGAATCAAGAAGCACTGTCAGTGAGAGAGCCGAATAGAAACATCATAAAATTGTTTGGACAGGGAAACTGAAGATGCACTGGAAAAAGTTTTGGCATATATAAAAACAAATATTTTACTCCAGCAGCAGAGTTCTAGTCTAAGCCACATGAAGCTTGTGGATATTGGAAGGGAAGCCAAGACATCTCAAAGATGATTCTCCATCCCCTGAAGTCTATTCTAAAATGCTAGGTTGAGTCAGGAGCTGACCTGACCTCAGTTCAAGTGCCAGAAATATGTAAAGGGCTACAGGGGTGTCACCAGCCTGGGGTGGAGGCTGGAATGCAGTGCACTATAATCTCCATATCTCTGTTCTGCCCCTCAGCTGCTTCTCTGACAAGGAAGCAGAGCAGCTCTGAAGTCAGTGCTGCAACACCAACCTACACACTCAAATGTCTCATGTACACAGGAGACATGGCTCATGTAATGGGGGCTCCTTCACCAAATGCCTTCTACTGAGAGAACATTCAAATACCAAAATCATGTTTACTGGATTTATTTTTTGGAAAGTTCATATCCAAAATACCATTCATTCCTTGACTTTGAAGCATATACCCTTTTGACATACATGCTTGTGCAAGGTGGATTAAATCACTGGGGCTGAACACATTAGTGGAAAAGAATCAGGTCCCCCAGAGGAAGACTCACACCTACATGGAGACTTGCCCTGCTGGAATTACTGGTGTGAAGCCAGATGCACTTAAGCTGAACTAAGCACTGGTGTAGACACACTTGCTCTCTTACTAACTACAGCTAGACCAAACACAATGCAGAACATACAGCAGAGCACTTACACTGAAAGAGTACAAAGAGCTTTTTACTGGTTCAACAAAATCATTGTGGGCCCACACATACACGTGCAATCATTGAAGCAAGGAAATAAGTACTGCTGTTTGGGTTTCCAAGGTGGCAATCCTTAAAAGGACCACACACATATCTACTGGATGTGTTTGTGCAATGGCCTCAGCTTAAGGGCTGCCTTGCTGGAAGAAGAATTCTTTGCAGCACAAGTAGCAAGCTACATAAACCAAAAGACATCCTTACCAGTGAAGCGTTTCTTCCCAGCAATATCATACTCTGACACAGGGCCAGTGCCAACAACACTGGTCTCTGGATAGACAGCCTCCAATTCTGTCATTGTAGAAGCAGTGGTGGTGGTGACAGTGGTGGTAGTTGGTGGCAAAGTGCTCTCAAAAAACTCGTAGTCTTCAAAGGAAACATAAGATGAAAATGTTAGCATGCTTCATCTAATTTTGGCTTAACTATGAGAAAGGAAACAATTCTGTCACCAGCCACAGTCCCAAAGAAGTGCTACACGCCCCACCTGGGCACTGCACACTCCTTACAGAACTCTATGTCGAGGTTGGTCACACTCCAGCCTTGCAATGATTTCTACCAAACTGATGGACAGGGAGAACAGTCTTTGCCCCAAATACTCAGATCACTGATCACTCGCACAGTTAAAGAGGACAAAAATTAACAAATATATTTGTACAGCAATATCCTGAATGTGCATCTGCCACCTCCTCTCACAAGCCCCAAGAAAAGATGCCATAGTAATTGAATCCCTAGCCAAAGCCTCAGATGCTAAAGGAAGTAGAGGAGGGAGAAAAAAATGGCTAAGAAAACTATGTTGCTATTCTAAAGCCCTAGAGGTGGTTCATACTGCTCTCAAACTCTCCTGCAACTGGAGGTGTGGAGTCCAATACTTTCCATTTGTGGTCCCTCCAGGGCCGTGAAGAAAGGCAAACTGTCCCACAAGATTCTCATTATGTTCAGTCCTATCAAATTCAGTGCTCTTTGAAAAGTTACTCTGCTACCTGATTAGCACACAAAATGAAGGGAAAGTAGCATTTGGCATCTCTGCCCTGACCTCATGCAGGCTGGGGAACTCAACTCATGTCTGAGTGTTTTGTGCTTAAACTGCTGAAGCATTGTATGCTTCATACTTCATACTGAAACTGACATTTAGAATGTGGGGAGGAAGGGATGAACTAGAAACTGCACAAGACATACATCCCATATTCCTTACATCTCTATGGATGCAGAATACCCTGAGTGCACAGGTCTTTTGCCAGGCTTCCCCTTAGGTACAAGTCACCTGCAGAAAACATGTGTGCACCTGACTTACAATGTTCACCTCTTCAGAGTCAGCAGTGAGAAGTACCTCCAGAGAGCACCTGTCTCTCTGCATTGACTGTACAGTGAATTAAGACAGCCTGTCCTTTTGGCACAGACTAACTGTGGTGCTTTGAATCAGGTGGTGTGAATGGAGGTTCTTCTCTGGCTCCCTCAAGTAATTTCCTAGTGTCACCTAAATGCTACAAAGATCGCATAGAAAGCTGGGTAGAGAGAGTGCATTGGGGCCACTGCCATCTGCCCAAATATACTACAGGGGATATTAATAATAATTTCTTCTATTGGAGCTTGAGGGGAAAAAAAAAAAAATAATCACTTCAGTATGAAGTGATCAGAATTAAAAGTACAAATGTCAATAATATCTTCCACTCAGCTGCTGCACTCTTTTAAAATGTTTTTCTGTTGTTGGTTAGACTTAAGATCCCAGCACTACAACCACAAATAAAAAACTTTCATTGTTCTAGAACCATAAATTCTATTAAAAATTTTTTTGTTTAACTGAAATCTGTATTTATTCACTTCCATATGTGGGGGCAGGAGCAGGAATTTGAGGACTAAAGGGGATAGAATGTCAGATGTCACTAGTGCTAGAAAGTGAATTTCAGTTCCAGTAACTGAGAATTTGCATTTCCTATGCAAACATACAATTAAATGCTGTGACTTGATACTTCCTCTTCAGCTGTTTTGTATGTCCTTGATTATAATATGATGGCATGAATATAACTTTGAAAAAATATTTCTCCCTTTCCTTTCATGGGATTTCAAATATCTTTGATTTAAATTCCACATGAATTAAGCAGATTAGTTAATTTATATGTAGGTGATCCCATTCAGTATGAGCATGCTTAATTGTCTAAATGCAGACCACACATTAAAGAAACAACTCAGTAAGGTATTTCAATTATTCAGAGCTTGAAAGTTATTTGGATTTTTTATTTTAGAGGGGGTAATTGACTTTGACTGGGCTGGAGTTAGAAGTTGTACCAGAGGAAGTGAATCTAGGACTGAAGCAGTGTCTGTATGACACAGCTCTGAAAAATAATTTATTTCCCCAATAGGTTCCTGTTAGATTGCAGATCTGATAGAAAGGGATTTTTATGTCCAGAAACAAATGGTTTTGGACCCTTTCTCTTCACATGTAATGCATAACCACTTTCCAGCTCACCATCACTTGCTTAAGCTCCCATTTACCAATCTGCCTCCTTAAACCCAGTTCCAAGGAAAGAAGACAGAGAAAAAAGCAACATGACACTTGCAATAGACTTCTGCAGTTAAACCGTACCATCATCATATATCACGTATGCTTCTGGAGTTGCTGTCACATCTGAATCCAGCCCTGAGAATGTGTCTATTGACAGAGAAAGAAAAAAAATGTTATAAGAATTCAATAAAATAATTCTGGAATAAAGTTTAAAATAAAAATATTTAGCCAGTTGAATTGTAAAGAAATAAGATAACTTCCTGGTTTCCAAATAACACAGTGAGAGTCCACTCTGCACATTGGGAATAAGAGATGAGAAGCTAAGTGCAGTAGTCAGGAGTTTTGATTGGAGAACATGGATTCAGGGCTGCTATACAAAATTAAGAGTAATCACCTTCCAGAAGCTCTGCCCCAGGCCCCAGCTGCTCTGGAGCAAAGGTAGGCTGCCAGCAACTACATAATGATCACATCTGGATTTGACAATATTTTATAGTCTCAGAAGCAGCAAATGTGAAAACATTATATGCCAAAGAAACCAACCAAGCAATTAAATATTTCTACCCAAATATTTTTGTGGAGGTATAATAACAAACAGCCCACAGAGCCATGACATTTATAGACCATGTCAATGGTCTTGCAAGGAATGCAGCCCAAAAGGAATGGATTTGTAGAATTAAGTAATTAGTGCTGGATTTTCTGGGGTTTTATTCTGCACTAGCTCTACTCTGATCCTATGGAATGGCTGCCTATTACAGGTTGAGCCACATAGGTGTAATCCTGAAGCACTGCTTCTGCATAAGTTTCATCCAGCATGAATTCAATTCAGGAAATCAGAGTGAGATTGCTCCAGGGTGCAAATGAAAGCATAGCAAGGACAGAGGATCGAGCTGCACATCAATAACACTGTACTGATCCACCCCAAAATCCAATGCAGATGCGCCAATAGACTTCCCAACTGAATATTCCTTTATATTATCTCATTATCTCTGCAGGGCATGAATCCAGCACCAGATACATCAACAATCAAGTACCTCATCTGTTGAATCCCAAAGGCTTTCCTGCACACTCTGAGGAAAGCGTTTCTCCACATTATTCAGGGAAGCTAAAGAGTACACAAAACTCAGCACAGTCATAAAAAGCCATGCAAATAAAGCAAAAGCATTGTGCAGGTACCATCAGATGTCTCCAATGCAATGCTGGGGCTAGAGAGTGGCCAGCATGTGAACAAAGACAAGAGAAACACAGTTTTAACCTCAGGACACTTCACATACATTGCTCATGTTCCTGTAACACTCAATATGGAAGAAATTGTGTTATTTTCACTAAACCAGAACTGCAAACGGTGCAAAGTTTCAGTGTTAAATAGTTCACAAATATAATCTGAATGATGCATTTTCATTTTGCTGATTTTTTTAGAAATAACAATTACTGTAAAACTGCTTTTTTCTCTTAAAATAATTTTCTTTTAAATACATTGTGTTTTTAATGCCAAAATAAGCTTTAAAACATGGGAAATGAGTTTACTCTTATTAGACTTTCATATATTAGAATCTGACATTTCATCATAGTAGACTTCCGCAGCCACTCTTCAAGAGATGATCCCCTTGGAAGTCACTTGACTTTTCTGAGGGTAGTGAGTCACAAAGTAGATTCTTTATTAAATTCTGCAGATCTACCCACAACTGGCCAACATTTATAATGTATGCACTTACCTTTGATTGCCTACATCCAATAATCAAGAGGATCAGATATGCAGAAATTGAAAATCTTTCATGGGCAGATTTCAATTCATCCATGCTTATTAGCTAGTAATTCTTCGGCCTACCTACAGTCTGGCAAAGTCAAATTTCATTTTCTATTTTTGTACTCAATTTCAGTGTCTGTGCCTGTTTAGCATTAGCCATGTCATGGTGACAATAAGAGTACTTCCCAACAGACCTCTCTTATTACTTTCTGGACATACTCCACCTGCAGTTCTTCACCTTGCTCCATCACCCTTTGCTGAAGCTTGTGAGTAAACTTTGCCTGTAACAAATACGGCCAAATCTTCCTAGGACTACTTGCTGCAGATTTTTGGCATTTGTAAGGACAGCCTTGTTGTCTTACTTGTCTTACAAAATCCATCACTTGATTTTATCACATGAAATGTGTGGTTAAGTCTCCACTTGTTTTTTCCTTTGCGAGTTCATGAATAAAGTTTAGTTGATTTCACTGACAAATCACACTTGTGTGGCCAAACTCCTCCTTGAACATTAAAGACTGCTGAATCTAGTGAAAAGCTGACAATAAATTCTGCTGGATCGAGAAAAAATCCTGCCAGAGATAAAAGAATTTTCCAAAGCTTAAGTAGAACATTTGGAGCTGGGTTTTGGCACTTGCAGCCCCTGTCTGTTTGTGAATAAAACACTTAGCAACAAATATCAAGCTTTGGCAGAAAAAGTACTTCACTAAACAATGTGGAGTAATTTCTAGACTCAGATTAAAGGGAAAGACAAGGTAAAAATATAATTTAATATAATTTGGAAATGGTCAAGTGAAAATTGCATTGTTTTGATAATTTTGTTTTGATAATGTTGATAAAGTTGTTTACCCCACTTGAAATATACACTTCCCTTGTTAAACAATAGCAGCTATCATTAAATAAATACCAAAAAAAATCTTTTCTCTTCAAGCAAGTTCCTTTGTGGAACAAACAGGCTGTTTTGCTGTGTTTATCTAATCCTGAGGCAGGTCACTAGGATTAAAAAAAATAAAATTAAAAAAAAAAAGACTCATCAGAGAAGCTTCCAAAATTCCCAGGTACCAACTAATATTGCTCAAGCTATAAGGTAAGAAGCCTTAAGAACCAGGTAAGAAGCAGAAATCCAGCACCATATTGTCCTTTTAGTCTTCCAATATGAGGCATATGCAGACATACTGTCAAACTGCCAGGCAGTTTATGAGTTACTTAAAGGTCATTCTCATTGAACACACAACCTGAATAAAAACTTAGTTTTCATGCATGCCTCTATCAAGTTCAAAGACTCAGCAAGTCCATCTGGTAGAAGGCAAAGAACCCAAGCAGAATTTTTTATGTGTTCAGAAAATCACATGAAAATTCCCCAGCCAACAACTCTACTAAATGTAATACTACAAAGGATTTTGTTGCTCAGCTTCTGCAGCCTGCTTTCAGTTTAACACCAGATATATGTCATGAACTTCTACTGTCATACAATGTGTATTCTCAGAAGAGGTTGTTCAAACAGCAGAGGCCAAAGAAGAGAAAACATTACAGGATATAATCAACATTTAAGATAAGCAAAGGAGCTGGGGGCTGTGGGAGGGATTCTAACTAGCAAAAATCATAGTTCCCTTTAGGCAACTTTGAAAGTATGAGAGTGACTACATATAACAAGATCTGTAACACTTTTGTAAATACAATTAAGAACTATGAACTCTCCATAGGGAAAAGAAAAACTCTCCATATTAATATTTAACAATTATATGATTTTTACATACATATGCTTGTGTGTGTACACATCCATGCATATCTACACATGCTAGCACATTTCTGTAACTGCACACTGCCAAACGTGGCTAATTAATAAATACTAACCCTATAACTCATTCTAATTTCACCTGCACAAGGAACTGACATCTCTGATGCATTAGTTACCTAGGGCCACTGTAAGATCTGAGATCTTCTCCCAAGATGTCATCCTTAGACTCACTGTCAGTTGCTGAAGCCACACCTTTCTATATCACTGTGATGCCTTAAGTTTTAGCTTTCATATTTTTCAGATTCTGTACTGCCTTAGTGCATAGCTCTGAACTTCATATAAAATATTAGCAAGCTCTGTTCACAGTTTAGCTTTTCCAGCCTGAGAACCAAGGACATCATTGCAGCTTCGAGCCCAAAAAGGTATAAACAACAGTGAATTGAGGAGAGCAATCTGGGAGGATGGGATTTCATAACCTGAAGCTATAACTGGACAATTAACCCTGATATGTAAATGGCCCCAAACTTATAAAAGTGTGAAAACTTGTGACCGGTCATCCATCTTGAGTCCATCTTGGGCAGAGCCACAGCCAGGCACTTGTACTGCCCAAAGTGTGTCCTTGGAAGGCTTTTTAATAAATACCTACTTTATTCCTTTAACTCTGTCTAGCCTCTGCTCCAGGTAGCCTCTCGAGGCATCAGCTGCCCTTTTCAAAGTGATAGTTCAGCTTCCTAGGCCATGGTTTTGTGACATACTTGTAGACCTGCTTTGACTTAAGAGATACAGGTATATGGGAGAAAGGTAAAGGGGCTTCATTACCCATTAAAACTGGCTGCAGCAGTTGTCAGATGTCTGACTGCAAACAGGCTGGTAAAGTTATGGCTATGCTGCTACTGCCCATTAGTAGACTGAGTTGAAGGGTAAGGGCTACCATGGTGCTCCTTGATCTGGTTTGGCAAAATAAGCAGCTAACTTGCAATGCAACATCCAGGTGCTGAAAGCATAAAACATGATAGGGAACAGGCTCAACACCCAAAGACTTTAGGGTATTTATATGTGCTTACTTTGAATTTCAGTTTGGCACCACAACCTAAGCTTGTATAACTGCAACAGGGAAAAATTACATGCATTGAAACTGGTTTGTATCTTTAAGTATTAAAAGAATCAGTGTACAACTCTGCTTTATCTGTGCAGAACCTGAGTTGCCTTTCACCAGCTTCATCTGTGCTGTGCTGCATTCTATCTATCTCCAAGTGCTGGCAAGAGAACAAGAATCTCACTTTGCAAATGCTGTTTCCACCATGGCTCAAAAGAGAGACTTTTCAGAATTCACTGTGATAAGCAAACACAAAATAGACAAAATGGATAGCTCCCCCAGGTCCTACGCTGGGCAGAGACAGAATGAGAAAAACTTATATGTAAGTGCTTTGGCATCTCTGTGAATGAACATATGAGATAACAGTGGACCCAACACAATGTAAGAAATTTACTGAAAACAACACAGTTCCATAAAAACCCTCAGTTTTAGTGAAAGTTGGCATTTTCCAGTGAAAATCCATTTAACACCCAAACCCTTCTTCATATGCTCTAAGTTCAACTCCTACCTTATCAAATAGACCAAAATCTTTAGAGGTAGATTCTCTACCATTTCATATCTGTGTAACAGCCATGGAAACTCAAACAGCACAAAAGGAAATTACCTTCTGCATTGCACTCTGGCAGGCCATCAAACCCCAGGAGCAAGTTGCCTTCATCATCATACTGCCCATAGGTGCCTGGAGGACAGGTTGGCGCGGGTTTCTCAGTGGGTGGGTCAGTGGTGGTTGGTTCAGGGGTGGTGGTGGTTGTAGCAACTGTTGTTGTAGTGGTTGTGGTAGTTGTCGTGGTAGTTGTTGTTGGTATTGTTGTAGTAGTAGTTGAGGGAGTGGTTGTTTTCTTAATCATTTCAAGACCAATCAGAGGCTTTCCTCCAAGGCTTATTATTGGTTTGTCTTGCGCGTTCGCTACAGGTTTACTAAATCTGCTATGCCCAAACAAAGGCAATCCATCAGGACTTACCATTGGAGCACCTTTTTCATCTAAGAGAGAACAAAACCAAAAAAATCTCACCATTAATCCACTTCAGGCTTGTAGCATTAAGCATTACTGTGTTTTATCACAGTAGATGCCACAAAAGCACTGAATACAGTGAATATAGCCTCCTGTAAGTAAACTGACAGAGAAGGAGGGTGTTACTTAAAAAAGAGCCATGGCTAAGGAAGCTGGAAAATGGTTCAGAAGAACCTCAGAGAAACCACAGTGGTTGTTCACATTTTTCAGCTGTTTGATAAACACTCCAGGGAGGTTTCATTTTAGAATCACAATGTGCAGACAATGACAGCATTTCATCTAAGTCACTCTCATAACTGTTGATGAAATTTATGATGAATCCATACTCTGATCCTTAATGTCAAACATGTGCAAGGAAAAACTGGGATGAGCTGGCAAGATGCTGTCACTGCAGATAAACTTGTGTTCCAAATTCTGGGTACTGTAAATATTCATGGTAGCCAGGTTAACAATAGGCACTGAATTTGTATTTGAGAGATCTGTACAGATGGACTGACATGCAAACAGCAGTGTCTTCAGAGAACACAAACAGGGTTTCTTACTATTTGTGGTCAGTTTTAGAAGAAGAAATAAGCACATCCATATGGCCGGTATGGTGCTAGCAGTGGGGAATAATTATTTCTATGTATACAAAGATAAACAATCATCAATCCTTATTCTAATCATCAATCCTTATTCTGGCTCAGTTCTGCAGTCCTTTCTAATGTTGATACAAGTGAGATGGACTTGAGTGATTCTTGCTGCCTCATACTCTGGAGTCCCACAGGGTGACTCAAAGCCTCCCCAGGTCCTGCAACATGCTGAGAGTCTGGTGGAGACTTGAGGTCCAAATGGCTTGCATGGGACCTGGGGATGCCTGAAGCATTCAACAGCTCAAAGGTTCATACTATGTGTACAAAAACTGTTGAGTTTTTTCTGTAAGAAGGAAGCTGTAACTTACCAACAATTGTACGTCCATCCCCTCCTAATTTCACTCGGAGAGGGTTGCCTTGGGAGTCTTGGAGGTATTTTCCTTCAGCATTTAACACTAGCCCTCGGTCAAGATCTACAATCTAAAAGCAATATATGGACTCATGTTTATCTAACCCAAGAGGAGGTGAAATGCAATTTCACAGCCATGGAAATCCTGCGGAAATTCAGACACTAAATGTGATGTTCAGGAATAGCTACAACACGTTTGAACTTTTAAAAGTAACTAGGTGTATAGTAATCACTGAAATATAATTGCTGAAGAAAGCAAGATTCACAGGAACTGGGCTCCAGAGCTGCACAGCCATATTCATATCACCTACTGTAGCTCTTGTGTGGAAATGAGCAAATCCCTTGATTTTCTTGGGCTGTGTGACTCCTAAGGTGAATTCCTCTAGTACTGATTTCAGTATGTCATTTTGAAGATGGGATTTAGAATTATGTCTAACTGAAAGAAAATTAAATATTAGACTACTTACTTTATATTGAAATAGCAGTGAAAACAAAGTAGCTAAGATTTTAATTGGAATAGGAGACTGAAGAAAAGCCTCTGTCTCATAAAGCAAATACGTCTGAGAGTCTGGACTGAATTCCAGAGCTAACTGCAGTTAAAATTCAGTCCTTGCTGCTATTTCAACCCAAAATAGCTGAACTGTATGCTGTTTTAACCTGAGGTAACAAACACTGAGCCACAGAACACAAAAATGAGAAAGGTGTTAAGTGCTGTGAGGAAACTGGGAAGGGGACAGAAGCAACAATTCCAGGTTGGCAAGACAGACTTACATCTGGTGCTGAGGAAAAGACTGCAGCAGGAAGGGCAGCAGATGATGACATCAGTCTCTGAAGCCCTCCAGGCCCCAGATTTGGCATAGATCATCTTGCTTTACAAGGTTTTCATCCTGCTTCCAGTAATGCCTTCCCCTCGAGAGGCAGAGAAATGCCCCATGGCATTCCAAGGACATTTCTAGCTCCCTTTCTGAAGTCCTTTTGAAGGACTTTGAGCATGCTTTTCAAAATGCCCCCCTTGAATATGACACACCTGATGCACTTTGTAATGCTCTTCTAATGAAAATGGTAAGATTGAATGGCCATAAAATAAATGTCTTTGTGTATCATGCCATGTGAAAGCAGCCCTCCTGATGCCAGGGAGGCTGATCACAGACTCCTACTGCTCAGCACTTGGGAAAACAGGAAGTGCCAGTTCCTTCCCTTGCCTTCCTTGGTTAAAAACTCATTGTAAATGATTCAAAAGACAAGTTATGAGCATTTTGCAGCTTGTGGGGCTTTCTTATCAATGGCATCTGAGCTCTTCTGCGTGTACCTCTGGAAACATGTCTGTAAGAATGGCAAAACCTATGTAAGTACATTTAAAGCATTGTGATAGTTATGGAGTCACTTTTTATTTCTGAAGTCTTGCTCAGGAGCTTCTAGCTGGAGTGTGAGTCTGGGAGAAGCATTGCTGGACACATCTTTCACAGCAGCTATCCCAGGCAGTCTCCAGTCACACTGCACGGCAGACAAGAGCCCGCTGTGTCAAGAGTTCCTGAGTCACTGGGGGGCACAAATCTCACTGGGTTTGATGAAAAAACGTTTCTCTAAATTTTATAGGAGTAATTTTATAGTTTAAAATTCAACCCATCGGGCTTTAAATTTAAAAGGTTAAAATAACAAACCCCAGAATTTGTCATTACATTTCAGTGAGACAGTGGAAACTAAACCACCAAGCATAGCTTCACTTTACAGCTGCATTGACTGAGGACACTGCTTGCCTGTCTTTTCTTAATGAAAATACAAGTACAATAAAAGGCCAAAACATCTTGAATTTAGAGAGAAGGTCACCCTACCCACTTTGCGCCTTGAGGACCATTGATTACTTTCTGTCCGCTTGGTTTTCCATTATTACCAGGGATCGCTTTTCCATTGCCATTTTTTGTTGTAAGATTTGGTCTGCCATTATAACCTGAAATAGGGAAGAAAACACACTATTCTGAAGAAAGCTGTGCAACCTACAAGTCATATTTTAAATTGCAAGTAAATGCATTTTCTAGCTGATCTGAATATAAACAAGAACAGAAAGAGGCCTCACCACACTCCACAAACCAGGCACTCCATTTCTTCTTGGAGCAACAGTTGTTACACTGTCAGATTTTTGCAGCTGACACAAGAATCTGAAATTGTTTTTTTCTGAAGAGGTTAAGCACTCATTAGGGCTTTCAATGAGCATTTAGTGAAGTCATTGCTCAATAAGGAACTTTTCCAATTTAGCCCCTAAATCTGTCATCCTCTCTGTGGATCATGGGATCCTGTACAGATCAGACCACAGGAAAAAGGGTCTGGGGCACCACATTACACCAAATAGGCAACGTCCTCAAGAACTGGGCTTCCCAGCAACACCCAAAATAAAAAGCAACACGTTTTACTAATTAATTGAACCTGCATCCTGCTGGAGGACTTTTCCTCTAACTGCTGATCTTAGGAAAAACACAGTTAGTGACATTAATACAACAAAGGCAGAATACCTGGTCTGTAAGGAGGTCTGACAAATTGCCGCTGAGAAGTGCTCCCTAGCTTGGAGTTCAGTAGTCGCTGACGGGGAGACGAAGTGGAAGAAACTGCTGGAGAAATGGTGTGTGCAGTGGTAGATGCAGAAGAACGTGGCCAGACAAAGCTTGGTTTAGATGGGGTATGTTTGTTAGAGGACTGAGTAATCTGTGATGCTATGGCAGAGCTTCTTGGTGATTCAGGAGAAGACATTTTTAATATTGAAGGTTTTTCCATCTCTTCTTCTTCAGAACTTATTTTGTGAGGTAGAAGAGTGTCCATAGATTTTCTCCTATTGCTAGCAGTATCTTCATATACGTTTTTGTTACCTCTAGAAACAGAAGGGGACCGTTTTGCTGCCAAAGAGGTTGGTTTCTCTTCCATTTCTTTCTCATCATATTCACTGTAATAATCATCCTCTTCATTAGAAACTGATTGATGAGATTTAGATGAAGAGGGGGAAGGAACTTTTTGAGGAAGTTCAGTGTTAGACATTTTTGAGGGCAACAGGCCATATTTTTTCTCTGTTTGGGATGCTGTTCTTGTAGCAACTCCTGAGCGAGTAGGTAATGAAGGACGAGCTTGTCTTGAAGTGGGTGACAATCTCTGATTATACTGGTTGTCAGTGGCAGAACTGGAGTCTGGCTGAGTATGTTTTGGTCTGTAGGAAGGTACCTGAGAACCTGGATGCTGTTGCTTTGATTGAGATGAACTTGAGCTTCCCTGAGAGAAAGACGCAGATAATCCCCTAGAAGAGGACACGTCTTTAAGAAACACAGAGCGCCTGCTTGCTCTGTCACTGCCTTCTGTTCCATCCTCATCATCATCTTCTTGCAACTCTTCATTACTTTGGGATGAGACGTGAGATGGGAGGCGCCGGCCCCTTGAATGCAGTATGGAAGAACTGGTTTGTGCCCTCTGTGGTGGCTCTGAGTGGGAGATCTCCAATGGAAGACGAGAAGAAAATGTCTTTCTAGGCAAAGACTCACTTGGTTTTGATCGAGCAAGTGCTTCTTTTACCTCTCGATTGCTCTGCTCTTCTGGCTTGTATTTGGAAAGAGAAGACTGCAAAAGAGAATGCTTTTCTGGAGCAGCTGTTTGACTTTGTTGTTCTTCTGAGTCAGAGTGGGGTGATTTTTCACCATGTGTCTCTCTGGGGGGAGAATCAGAATCGACCTGAGGATTTCTTCTCTTGGAATGGATTGCTGAAGAAGACTGCCTGGAAGAAGGCAAAGAAGGAAATAAGGGAGTTTTGTCTTGCGAATCCTCCCTATAATTCTTATCAACATCCTTTCCCTTGGATTTGGCACTGGTGGAGGGGCGAGTGTGAGGTGAATTGTAACCAGGAACAGCAGGCCTTGATGAGACTGCTACTGCTGATTTCGAATCCTTCCATGGGCGAGAACTGGAGCCTGAGGACAGCCTTGTTTGCTGTGACCTAGAACTGGGCTGCCCTGCTCTGTCCTCTGCTTCTTCACCATCAGACTCATTATGGCTGTCATGAGCATGGGAATCTGCTGACTTGGAAGCAGGTTGATGTGAATTTCCTAGAGAGCCAAGTCTACTACGATGTCCTAAGACACCCTCATGAGAGACAGCAGACTGCCGATTTGATGGCAAGGCCCGGCGACCAGGCTCTGAAGTTTTAGAAGACACTTTCACAAGCATGGGGTCAGGCTTCCCTTCCACATTACTTGCAAGACCATTATTTTTGGCAGGCAGAGGATGGGAAGAGGTCTTCGAAGGCACATTATTGTTGCTTTGCCTCAATTGTTTTGTTTCATTATCTGTGTATCTGGGAACAGACAAGGCAGAAGAATGTTGTGCTGATGATGGTAAAAGTGCTGATGGCTCACGTTTCTCTGTGCTCATCTGGCTTGACACCTCAGATGTGTGAGTTTGAACAGACATCCTCCCTGAGGCAAGGACAGGGTGGACTGGCCGACTAGGGGACAAGGGTTTAACATTCCTCCTCTGGTCCTGTGCTTTTGGTGGTGACACTGTAGCTTCCTGGGAGGAATCGTGACTATCTGTCACCTCAGTGGACTGGAGGTCAGGTTCCAGCTCTCCTGTCTTTCTAGAAGGTAACTGAGATTTACTTAGGACCCCATGAGTCAAGATTTTGTTCTTATATTCAGAAAGAAGACTCTTTTTATCACTAACACCAGGTGAATGAACAGACAACTGCTTAGAAGAAGGCGACAGCTGGGCTTTTGAAGAAACAGAAGAACTTTGAGAAGGAGATAAGCCAGCATTCCCAGTCTTTTTGGCCTCTGAATTATCTTGAATATTTGTCTTTTGCTGAGCAACTGAATCCTCATGAGCAGCTAGGGTCAAAAAGAAAAGTGTTTATTCGCAACAATAGAAGATTCACAAAAACTGACCAAAAGCAGAAACCACCCAGGTAGCAAGAACAAAACAACTTATGAGAATATGAGAAAATAATTATTTCTGTATTAACCAGGCTATGGAGTCTAGCCAAACTAAGTCTTGGGTTGTAGGAAGGTACTTATTTGGAATTACTGTAGCTTGGGTAAAACATAGACCAATCAAAATCAAATATCTAAAATCAGGGACTGCAACACCCTTTTAGGGGAACCAAATCTTCAGCAGAATTTAGTCATGTTGATGGCATGGTGCTGTGGCTCACCTTTTTAGCTAATCCAGCAAATATTCTGCTGCTACAACAGTAACTTTTTGGCAAGAGCCAAACACAAAAAGTAGTATCTGAGTAAGACACTAAGTGGCTTTCAACAGCAGGAGCTGTCAGGAACAGAGCAGCCAAAGACCCAGAGCATTACATTCTTTGGCTTTGGATAACAAGAGCACATAACTTTGTCATCGATTATGGCATGCATTTATTTAAGAGGCTAAAATGTCCATAAAGATTTACTTTTACTTGCTGAAGAGTGACAAAGACTTATTTGGACAATGTAATGACAAAAAGAGCAAGAAAAAACAATATTAAGGAAGTCAAATCCCACAGGTTAGACAGAGTGTAGAGGAGCTGAGTCATAAGAGTTAACACAACTGGGACCAAGGCAAGAGTGGGTGGACTACAGCATTGGTTCATGGCTTGGTGCTCACCTGCTGGGATGGCAACACTGAAGGCTTTTGACTGAGGACCCGGTCCCCTCCTGTTTGCTGCACGAATTTTGAAAATATAGCGCTCCCCGGCCTGCAGACCATCTATTATGGCTGATGTTGTAGCTCCAGAGTAGGTGATGGACTTTGCTCCAAATGGCTTGAGAGCCGGGGCGTATGAAAGAATGTATTCTGAAATGATTTGGCAGACGGTTGGAAGGAGGAAACTGAAAACAGTCCTGTTTCCAGCGGACAGACTGTATGGGTAGGATGAATTAGAACGTGCATTACTAAAATAAATACACTAGCAATGCACGCCGAGTCAACAGCTGGAGTATAAAGACATGAGAGATACACGTATATATGTAGGTTAAGTTGAATATTTGTTCTTATTCAGAAGAGATACTTCTACCAGAAAATATCAGCACTGCGTATTTGCCAAATGGTAGCAACATCATGTCTGTCCAACAAAATCAATATATGACACACTGTGTTTAACCAGAGCTAGGGCCAAACACCACAGCAGAGAAACCAAAGGAAGGTCTGGTTGCCACTTTGAAGCTCACCCTGCTCTCACCCTCAAGTTTTGAATTACTGTGATAGCTGTGCTCTCTCTTAGCCTTCTGTATTGAGAGAAATTTCACCCCTATAGGAACAATTCTGGGCACAAAGAAGAATCTTCCCATTATACTCCCAAGGAGTGCAGGTGAGATCTCAGACATGTGCAAGCTCTGTTTTCTTTTCAAATCCTCTGTAAGAGGCACAGGTATCAGACAAAACCAGGGTTTTGATAATAAATTTCATGGGCTGCCAGCTTTCTCTTTCTCCACAAAAACCCACAATAATACCTGAGGAGCCACACTGCCACAATGAGAAAACTCTAGAACATAATGGCATTTTCTTTCTGAAAGTGAGCCCATATTCATTGTGTTAAGAAATAAGCCACGCAGTTTATCAAAATCGAGGAAAAAGATCATCAGTATTTTATAACCAAATATATTTAATGCTCCACTGAAAAACAAATCAAGGTATCAGAAAGTATGAATATTTTTTCTTTCAATCTTTTTTCTTTGAATCTTTCTTTTTTTTTTTACACAGGAGTTGATTTCATGACAGAGACACTTGTGTAGCTGCTGAAAACTCTCAAATGGCTACTGAAGAACATTTTTTCTCATTATTTTAATATGTGGTCTAAATAGATAAAAGGACAGGGTTGAAAAACAAAAGGATCAAAAGATAAAAATTCCTGATTACCACATGATATCAAAATGACCATGAAATGCTAATTCAGTGATTTTAGTTAGCCAGTAAAAATATCTTGACATTTATTTACTTTAAAAATAAGACCTCTCCTGTAGCACTGAATACTTAAACAATGATATATTAGATGTGTATAAGCATTTGGCCCTTGAATATTAGGTATCTTTAAAACAATTGCCTTGGATGAATCATCTAATAACAATGCAGACAAAACTGCACAGACATACAGATTGGTAAAAAATAGGAGCAGACTTGAAATATAAGATAATGTCCCTGCATGACCCTTCTTACAGAAATAATGATTCTTGGACACAACTGCAGCTCCATTGAAGCAATTGGCCAGACTTCTACTGACTTCAAAAAAGGAAGGAATTCCACCCCTGCCCTGAAGAACACATAAAGTAGGTCTTGCAGACTAGCTGTACCTCCCTCCAGGCCAATGATTTTTCAAACCCTGAGATGCTGTAGTGCTGATAAAGGACCTCCAAAAACTTGTGTAATTTGAGAACACAATCCTGTTAACCAGGGAAGAACAGGAGGCTTAAAAATCAGCCTCATTTTCAGAGAGAAACAGGGAAAAAATCCCAGAAATAACTTTTTCTTTAATTCTATGCAAAAACTTAGCCAACTGGCAAATTATGACTATGACTTTATGACTATGTACAATAACACTATAGTACACAAGATTTATGCATGATATCTGCTGAAATCAGATTTGTGTTTGCTTCTTAAGCTGAGGATTTCCTTTCATGACAAACTAGAAATAAAACACAACATAAACCCACTCACTTTCTTGGCAACTACCCAACGTTTTCCTCTTCAACTAATTCTTAAAAAATCTTTCTGGAAACTTTCTTCTTGAGCCTCATTTTGACCTGCCTATTAATGGAAGAAGAGGTAAAATGTGAATGCATGATACCCCAGGAAGCTCTGTGACATGCCAGGCAGACAGTGACGGTGGCTTCTCAGTGGCACTATGGAGACACTGGGCTGGAAACATGAAAATATTGCTTGGGTTTAATCAAGTGAAAGAGTCGTGGCACAGCCAAAGTTCCAGCTTACTGCAGGGCAGCAGTCTGCCTTTGAGAACGCTTCTTGAGGGAGTTAGAAACCAACAGTGAAGACTCACCTCTGACTTTTCCTTCGCTCTCTGGAAGAGCATCCCAGGATGCTGCTACAGAGGTTGGTTTCCCCTTTAATGGCCAAACATCCAAATTTTCAGGTGCACTGGCAGGAGCTGGGAAACAGCCATACACAGAAGAGGCAAGTGAGAATCAACACAGCATACACCTTTTGCTCCATAGCAGAGATTCCTATACAGCTACTTCAAAGATAAATGTGAAGAGTACACATGGCTCAGGCCCATGCTCTCTGTCACATCTCTCTCTCAGACTGCCATAATGAAATTTTATTCCATATTTTTAGGAACGGGAGGTCTACAGAAGACTGCTACTGTGCCTTAGCTGAAATGACACGGTAATTTGGTTGTTGTGGACCACTTCCCTGTACCAAAGGGGCTTGAGAGCTTCTCCATGGAGGGGGGAGGATCTAAATTTGCTATCCACAGAGAGGAATGGAAGCCAGGTTACTCTTCTCAAAGGAACAGGCACATCGAGCTGCAGGGGTCCAAGATGTTGACCCATCCCACAAAAATACCTAAGCTGTCTCCCTGGTTCTCCTTGCACCACAAGAGCAGCTGGGTCTGCTTCCCTGGTGTGCTTCTCTACCGCAGGGATGCAGGCAGCAACACTGAGGCCTTTCCCATATCTCAACCCTCTGCTGCCCCAAGCAATCACTTGGCTCATTCTGGCTTTCCCTCAAGTCAGCCCTATTCCACAGCTCATACCCTAAGACTTGTGTTACCCCAAGGACCATTTGAATGCATACCTGCCTCTGGTGTCCGCTGGTAGACAGACACGCTCCATTTGCCTTCCTTTTCTCCCTCCAAGATTTGGATGGCAAACTCATACATAGTGTCTGGCAGTAGGTTCTCCACCAGTGCCCGCCGGTTGGACACCTGCTTGTAATCCCACCTTGCCGATTCCCCCTTTTCCCGATAGCGAACATTATACTGCCTGGCATCAGAAACACAGGAAAATAATAGTTTGCAAAGAAAAAAAGAGGCATGGAAGCCTAGAATTAGCAGAACCAGAGTGGGACAGGGATGCTTTGCCCTCAAAGTAGCCTGCTGGGGCTTAGGGAGGAACCTACAGAATTACAAACAACAAAGTACTAACAACAAAAGCATATTTTCTGTGATTGCTTTTGCCTCAAAGAGTGGATGGACCAATCTTTCAAGACTCTTACTCAAAACACCTGCTTCCCTGGGGGAAGGCTGCAGGATTTCCTGAGCTGAGCGAGGTATCCTGGGGGTTTCCACATCACCACCTCACTGCCCCATGGCCATGAGCAGGGCTGGATTTCTGGCAGGCTCTGGCTCCCAGAGCAGCACCAGCGGCTCAGTTCCCACCTATCTGCCTAGATAACTGTTTCCACAAAGAAACAGAGAACATTGAAAGTTACTAGTTTTCCTGCTGTGGCTCTCAGGGTATTTCAGCACCAGTTTGCACAGCTCTTCAGCAACACAATCCAGTGCTTTCAGATCTTTGGCAGTTTCCAGCCCATTTCCTTGTTTGTTTTGGTCTCCAACTGCTGCAGCGTGCTGACACAGGCCAAGCTCTCACTCACAGGAACCCCAGCCTGCTCAGGCTCAGCTGCACAGAGCTTTTGGAGGGTCAGGGGATGCAGAGTGCAATGATGGGTGTCTTTCCCACTGCAATGATGCTTCCTCCACCCACAATAAGGTTATCTCAAAGCGGTAGTGTGTTTTGACAACTCAACATCTCACCTGTGCGGGCTGTGCCTTGCCCCCCATTCCTTTCCCCATGCATCTTTGGGGATTTGCTGACTGTGGTGCTATACCAACACTGGAACAGCCAAATACCCAGGCTGGTGATGGCAATGTTTCAGAAGAGAGTTAAAGCCGTGTAGTACAAGACTCACACAGATCTCTAAATGCTAGCGAGCAGGGTGCTAGGAGGTAAGCTAAATTATTCTCATAACCAACAGCAATTAAATAAATGCAAAAGTATTCAGTAGAGCATTGGCAGCAATTCCCCTTCAGCACCCATGTAAAAAACCCAGGGCTAAGTACCTATTTGCTGCAACCTTCCGCTTTTCATACAGTGGGTCTGTCCAAGTAACAAGCACAGACTGAGAGGACATAACTCGAACAGTTACGTCTTGTGCCACCTCCACCTCTTCCTCCTCTGAAATGGCAAAACAGAACAGCATATCATTAACAACATTGGAGTTCTCATAAAAAACAGCAAATGTCCTCAAATGACACTATAATATTCACACAGCATAGCTGATTTAGAAATACAAGTGGGAGTGGAAAACTAATTACATTGATTACTGATGGTATTTCATGGAAAGGTAATTTCTTTTGTTAGCCGTGTGCCTGGAAGACCACAGTAGTAATACATTCTATGGTCCTTCAATATTCTATTTGTCCCCAAACTTACTCACAGCAAATGTTTTATTAGCATACTGATATTCACCATCTCTGGCAAATGTACTTCTAGAGGTACCTGGAAAGCAGAAATTTTGTCTTAAAGAAAATTCTGAGATTTTAAAATCAGGTTTTGTTTTGAAGGGCAACAAAACCTTCTTCATGTGAAAATTTTTTCACAAGGGAGAATTAGTGTATATTTTATGGTTTTGAGTCCTTCAAACAGGTTGTTTGAATTCACCTTTAATTTTTTTATTGTATACAAGAAAAAAAATGAAAAAACCATTGAAGTGAGCTGTTTTGACATATCAGAGTACCTTTTGCAAATAATTCCCAAAATTTTAAAATTAAGTTAAACTAATTTGATATTTTGAAGTCTTTAATTTTGATGAGGTTCTCTTTTCTATCTGTCCATCAGTTGTTTTAGTCTAGTCTAATTACTGGCCAATGAAAGATTTATTACTTTTCATTACTAGTGTAATAGTAACTATTTCCAAGTCTCAGAGGCACAGAATGTACAAGGCACGACCTTCCAGACAGAGTTTTATAGACAAGTAACATTGGAAAAAATATCGATGTCTCATGAAAGGAAAGGAGCCAATAAACTCTGGAGAATGATCTCATTCTCTAGGGATCTTACTCATCTATGCCTGAAATGCAGTGTGAGATTGCGCTTCTCTTCAGCAAGTGGTACATTAGCCCAAAACCCAGCACTGCCTGCACAGATGGCAGGCAGCAGGGAGGCACATTTCCCCTCTTCCAAACAGGTTTTTAACACAGAGGGTTTTCAGACAGTTCCAGGTTTTCTAAGCCAAACAGGTGCTACACAAAAATGGCCAAGAGGACCCATCTACTAACCACAAGTAGCTTAGGGGGCCTATTTACAAAGCCTTATATGGAAGCACCTGAAGAAAGAGAGCATGAGAAATGGGTGAACGTCACCTCTCCACAAAAGGTGTGAGATGGGATTTCAATACAGTTCAACCACAATTTTCAGTTCTGTTCATCACCATCAAAATCTCCTAAACACTGTCATTCCCATGCCATTCACATCACAGTGTGAAGGGGTGAAAAACCTCACTGGCATAGAGATGACTCAGAATCTCAGTCATCCTTTTTAACTGTGGCAGCAGCATGTAATAACTTCTTTCCAAAGAAAGTGAAAACTTTTGCTGACCAGGTTGACATTTCTGGTAATCAACCCTTCAGAAAAGGGATCTAAGAAAAAGAAGGCTAAAATATCATTTTGGGGGTCCTGGCTTGATTTAATTAAATCTTCTCATGCAGTTACTGCAATGCGTAACATTTGTCAGTAGATAAAGAGGAGGAGATTAAAGGAAACAAACAAACAAACAAACAAACAGGACCTCAGAAACTCAACCATGTCACAAAGTTGTATTATTTTATAAATCCTGCTTGAATTAGAGAAATAGAGATATCCATCAAGCTCTTTACCACACAGAGAAAAACCTAGTAGCTCCAGCACCAAAAGACTTCCAGTGTAAAAATCACAAAGCTATCTCTTTGCATCCAATTGTCTCCAGTCATTGACAGTAGATGTGAAAGAAACATACCTGTTACTTTTCTTTTAGTTAAAGATGACCTATAGACAGGTTGGCTCCGTCCTTGTGAGCTCCGTGATGACAGTGAAACCACATGAACCGATTCAGAGGCTGTGCATGCAGGGGAAAAGAAGAAGACTTCCTGTAACCTTTTCCATTTAAAAGAAAGAATGGATTTCAGAGGGGTCCCACCACATGCAAGCAGAACCTGAGGTATGGTTTTCTCTCCACTCTTTCCCTCTGCTGTCAATACGACAGACTTGCAAATGGTGTCTCTTCAACATAGTATCAAATTCTCCTACAATTCCTACCCTATTCTCTATGTAATACCCTCCCTCTGCTAAGATACAGAACACAATTATAACAAGTATTTTAATTCATAGGAAGAAGGGTTTTTGATAGCTAGGATAGCATGTGATTTGTGCTCACCTAGCATCCACAAGGGACTAGAGAAGTTTGCTAGCTAAGCCAGGTATTATTAGGAAAATTTGACTCACCTAGTTTTTTTGCTTCCTGGTTCTGTCGCTCTTGTGGCATCGGAGCATAGCTCATCCTTCGGTTGCTCTCTCCATATCCACGGGGATAACCTTGGGATCTGCTGTGTGGACCTCTGAAGCCTGCTCCATAAGGTGGTTTCCACCGAAAAGGTAACTTGCCATCTGGAGACTGGGCTCGCACTCTCAGAGGTCTTCTTGGCATGTCTTTCTCTTCACAAAATAAGCAAACACACACACAAACCCCATGACAGTTACTATCAAGCACATGACACATACAGCAGTCCACATATGTCTGTTGCAAGCACATCTATCAAGATGAGAATAAAGGGCATAATTTTACACCTTTTTAATTTTTTCTGTAAAACCAAATCGGAGTAACAGCAAGCTTTCCAAGTGGGATGTACAATACTCAAGAGTGTCTTTTTCCAAGCCCTTCAGACTGGTGCAAGACCTTGAAAGTGAAAACACATCGTAATACAAGGATTCCTGCCAGAAACAGCTTTCCTGTTTAAATCTTTTCCTTTTCCTTTTTTTCAACCCCTTTTCCCTAGTTCAGGCACACCAGTATATTATTTTTTTGGGAAGAGCAAAAGTTCAGTGTAAAATGAAGCTCAGAACAGTTTTACTGTTAAAAGCAGACCGTTTTCTCCTACACCCATCTCTAAATGGTTCTGCTCCCCAACAGAGTCATATCTAAAATGTCTGTTCTGTACATGCCTCAATTCCTGACTTCCCAGACTCCCATTATATGATCCCTTGAGCACTGTAAAAGGTATTTCACGCAAGTTAGGTGTTTTTTAACATTAGCTGACAAGTTGGCAGCGTTCTTTTAAGAAGTAACACTGACGCAAGGCTTGACAGCTGTTTCAGTGAAAAAAAATTTCCTAGCATCCAATCTAAACCTCCTCTTGGGCAACTTGAGACCATTCCCTCTTGTTTTGGCACTTGCAACATGGGAGAAGAGACTGGGTCCCACCACACTACAACCTCATTTCAAGCAGTTGTAGAGATTAACAAGGTCTTCACTGGGACCTTTTCTCCTTTTCTCCAGGCTGAACAACTCCAGCTCCCACAACATTCCTTTTTAAGACCGGTGCTCCAGATCCCTCCCAACCTTGTTGCCCTTCTCTGGTCTTCCTCTAACACCTCAATGTCTTTCTTGTGGTGAGGGCCCCAAAACTGGACACAGAACTTAGAGTAGTTGAGTATCACTGGTTCAAGTACAGGGGTATGATCCCTTTCCTGGTCCTGCTGGCCATGCTATTTCTCAAACATTTTCCTCATGTCCAACCCAAACCTCCCAAACAACTGCCTGCAGCTGCTGCCTAGTGTTACATGTGCCTTGTTCCCACCAAGAAGTGACATTCTTTCAGCCTCCCATCAAACAGCAGCTGAGAGATGTTTCCCTGCCCTCCTGTTTGTCAGACTGGGCCAGACACATTCCCTTAGGCTCTCACTGGAGTCCATGTGACATTGGTAGCCACCACACCCCCAGATCTCAACATTTTTCCCGAGCATCCCAGCCCTGGCTGAGGGGAGTAACATGTCCCCTCGACTAGCCACACTCTCCCAGGTGCCTGCAATTTTCCAGGCTGCAGTGGAAGCACACTGTGCTGGTTTTCTCTCAGCAGCCCTGTATGTTCTGGGAAGAGCACTGCAGCCCAACATCTTTGCTCCCCCAGCCAAAGCTGCAGCTTTCATCTGCAATTAAAATAGAGAGTTGCAAGGGATGAAGGATACAAAAGGAACCAGCTCAGCCAGAGAGCCATATGGAAAGTATTCAGTCTAAAACAAGTGTGGTTTTAGGCAAAGAGTATTGTATCAACCCTAAGGCTGAATGCAGGGGCTCAGCTGACATTTTAAAACCAGGGTTTTCCAAGGCTTCAATTACTTTCCTCGTGGTAGTACCACACTCTACTACCCACTGTTCCCATTTCACTAGTTAGTTGCAGTTTCTATTTATCATTCTCGTCACAGTTTGACCGGCAAGAGTCTGAAGGCACCCAAGATGGAGTTATCAGCAGTTGTTAAAATGGCATTGCTGATAACTGCTAATCCATCAAAAACAGCATTTTTGTGTAAAGTCTGTTGCAGGCTTTACCAGAAAGGGACTTCTTACTAAAAATGAAGAGCAGCAGCAGGAGCTTACCACAGCCCAGGAGCCATCAGTCTGGTCTGGGATAAGGCTGAAGGCCCTGACCTCAGCCACACTGGGGAAGATGAGGCTGGATTCACACCTCCCCACAGATACCAAGTTGCCGTCCCACCAGGTTCAGGCATGCCAAAGGGTTGGCACTTCCCAGTAAGAAGTCAATTTCACACCCAACAGTGTCACTATCTTCTGCAGTCATAGCCCCTGTACCTCAGCATCCCCTTGTCCTGGTCTCCTGCTTTCATCTTGGCTCTGGGAAAAAAAAAACTGAATTTCCACAAGGAGGATGACCCTGGGACTGTAAACAGTGAGCAACAAGAAAAACTCATTGTATCCTAAAGAACAGAGTTTTGTCCTCCTGGCCAGGCTCATTCATGTTCAAAAAAATTCCTCAGAACCACCACCACCACAAAAAGAAATCACACCAAAAAGTCAGAATTGTTGTAAACAAGCTACACTCACTGCAGAAGGGATGGGAGGAGGAAATAATAAATCCCATGCATCATTTAAGTCATTCAGCTCCCAATGTAGCCCCTTCTTGTGGGGATACTGAACTCCCTAGAAACAATAGTCTCAAACAGTCTTCAGAGAATTAGATACCAAGTACTTGACTGAACTTAAGGTTGAGTCTTCCTCATCTGCCCATTATTTACCCCTGTAAACACCTCTAAGGATTTTTTCTCTTTTGTTCCAAAACTGATTTAACAGCTTTCTGGACTTCCACTCTGATCAAACTAAATCAACTGGTAATCATCTTCAGAAGTCATCTAAAGAGCTACCTGCAATTACATTAAAATAAAATGTTTTTCAATATTCTGGAAAATGAGAAAGAGTCACTCCCTTGTAATCTCTTCAGTCTAGAAATCCAACATTAGAACTGCAGGAATCTGTATACAGTATCTTGGTCCCAAAAAATCAGGCCAATTAAAGCCTTGGTATTGACTTTTCCCAGATGAAACATTCACTAGTATTGCCAAAATTTCTCTGTATTTCAGTACTGTAGGAAAGCATTTTACAAATTATGTAAGCCCAAAGCACAAGGTCTAACCTGAGGGTAAAACATCCTCTGAACAACCACACATGGAGGCAGCTTGCACTTGCCAAACTATACAGATTCTTCAGGGGGTCTCATCATTTTTCTAGCAAAGGAAAACACAAAATAGTTCCAGAGAAAAGGGAAGTACTGACCCCTAGCAATCTATCTATAACTGCAGGGAAAAATATACCAAGCAACTCAAACCTATTAAGATAAAAGCAAAAACAGCAGTTGAAATTTGAGGTCACAAAAAATCAGGCACTTGAATTTACCACCACAAGTCTAGGTACAAATTTTTCCTTTTGCCTTTCACAGTCAACAAAAACTTTGCTACACTTTGTGCGCCATAACTTCAGGATTGGAAAACTGGACCTATGAAATGTGTTCTGCTGCAGAGATGACACATAACTTAGCACAGTCAGTAGACAACATCCATATAATTTATAAACAACTACCAGTCTCTCTTTTCACTTCAGGCAGAAGTCTGGGAGATTGAGCACAGTGACCCAGCCATGGCCAAAGTAACAGCTTGGAGGCAGAAACTGTAGTTGCTAGGAGATAACAAAGTCACCAGAAAATGCCAAAAATGGTAGCTGGTAAATGAAATCCTGCAATGGGCAACATGACCAAAAATCATCAAAATCTGCACTGCAATGGCAAACTGGTGGCTTTTTCAGGGGAAAGGTGGTGTTTGGGTTTTCATTATTATTTTAAATTAAGTTCTAAGTATCAAATGAGACTCACTGATTCTGAACCCTGTACTTGAGACTACTGCTGCTTTACCAGACAAAACAGTATGAAAGGTTAAAGGAGAATGTACTGAACTGCTCAGTCCATTCATCCTTCTCAAAACATAGATTCCTGTCTTAAGTCCTTAACTGCTCCCTAAGCTTAACCAGTTGTCCTCTGAGGTAAGAACCTTGCACCAGTGACAATCTCCAATCCAATTTCAGAGCTGAGCAACTCAGTTTACAGACACCCTGCACTTTTCCACTCAAAGCCACCACCAGGACTAGAAAAGTACCTCATCCAGATGTGGTTCCTAGACCTCTGAATTATTTCTTTGGGAAACAACGCTCTGTATACTATGGACTTCCATAAGCATCCAAGCCCTATCTCCATGAAGATGTCAGCTGTACTTGTAGCAAATAATGATAGTTAATTAATGAACAGGAAAAAAGAGACACTATATTTCAATTCTTTAGCTGGTAATTCTAAATTTAATTCCATTTGTGAGGTGAGACTCTTTGTAAAACATTCATGAGGATTTCATTCTCACAAAACCCATTGTATTGGCTACTCCTAAATGCAACTGCTTGAGTGGTGACAGGTTCAGGACATGCACAGCAAACACATCCTAAGCCAACTCTCCAGGTGCCCTTTTTGGGCAGCTTGTGAAACCAAGACAGGATTCTTCCCAGGGCTGCAGAAAGACTGAGGAATGTCAGCACCGCAGAAAACACCAGGGAAGTCAGAGAGTAAAGTCCCACACTCATGTGGCAGTGTTCATGTACTGGCTGTATCATGGCCAGACCTTCATCAGGAAAAAGTCTATTGTTTTCAAAAATACTTTGCAACATGATCACTTCTTTCTTCTTCATGCCCTCAATAGCTGCTTTTTTCCATATGGTGTCTTACCATCTTCCAGCAGGTAAATCACTTTGTACATTGGCTTTAAGGGTTGGGGTAATGCAGATACACCATTTTATTTTTTACCTACTTTGAAATAGATTATGAAACAGTGTATTTGACAAGGTTCAAAGCAGAACTTTACCAGCAAAGCCAGGCATCTAAGCTCTGTAGTCCTCTGTTCAACTTTAGGCTTTCAACATTTGTTGATTAATCACGAACAGAAGAAGAAATGTGTCATTTTACCATAACTGAAGAGCACAGGGGAAAGAAAACATCTCATGTTTCTCATCCAGCAATCCACACAGGGGTGGCTGCTCTCCTCCTCACCTTCACATACTCTGACTGTTAGCTGTCACCATACAGCTATCCCCAAGCCACATCAACAGAAAAGAAAGGAAGAAAGAGGACAAACAAAATATCACAGGAAGATAGTTGTTTTTCCCCAAAAAATGGATGTCCCTGTCACTTTAGCTAAGTGTTACTGGATTTTTTTTTTAAGTTGATGGTTTGACCCAAGCTTAGTTAAGAAAATGTGAGCAATTCCACCAGCTTCAATGAGGGCTGGACTGGGGCCATCCCAAGAAGAGTTCACTCTGCAAAGATATTTCCTGAAGTGGGTGAGCCAGCTCAAACAGTGCTGATGTGGCCCTCCGAAATGCGATGTGCTGACTGCTCTCAAAGCACAAGACTCTGGGCTCAGTGATTTCCCCCAGACCTGCCCTGGCACAGAGCAGAACACAAGCTCTAGTGGGGATCTTCAGAGTACTGCAGCAGTTAACACGTGTAAAAGTCAAAATGTATAACCAGAGAAAGTAGGACTGAAATGGAAAAACAAGTCCACCCTTAGGCTTACCGGTTCCATAGGTCCCCTAGTATTTTAAAATACACTGTTAAATTTTTCCCTGTATGGGCTGATCAACTCTTGTAATGCCACTAATTTATACATTCAACATCAGATCTCCTCCAGGAAATAAGTTAATCAGTTAAAGCAGTAGAAGCAAGCGACATAAAAATCCTTTGTTCCTTGCTGAAAAAAATAAAAAACCGTTTAGCACATTTCCACACACTTCTGCTTGGCACAGAAAACAGGGACTGGAACACTTCAGTTCCTGCAAAGCACAATGGAATCTGTGCCATAATTCACTGGGCTCTGGTCAGGAGTTTTGGGCAGAGGACCAGTATCCAATGGTAATGTCTGACTTAAGGAAAGCAATTCATTATACATGTGTAGAGGAGTTACCTGGCATCCGGAGGACATTCTTTAAATTGACAGCGTCAACAGAAGTTTCCATTGCTCCCTTTGAAGAGCCCTCTGAATGCTAACCACAGCAGACCAGGGCATTTTTCAAACTCAGGAATGTAATTCTACATGATTAACACGTGTATTACGACTTAGGAAAAACCAACAGTGAGTTATTGAAGGCTTCACGTTCTCCCATTGACACCAATGCACAGTTTTCCTTCTGCACCAGTGACCTTTGAAGGGACCCCACTGAGGCTGGGCAATGTCTGTCTCTCACATCCACTGGCTTTGGATGCCTCAGCTCTGGGCTTCTCCAGTGACCAAACCACCGTGCAAAGGCCTCCAGGAACCTCACAAATGCTGTCAGAGCACACTGCAGCCATGGCCCTGGTCTGCAAGTGCCCATCCAGGGTGTTATCCAACACCTGCCTGTTCATTGAGTTGGAGAAAAGGTGGTACTGGAGTGACAACAGCTTTGGGGGTTCCTTGGGGGGACAGAGCAGGTGAAACCAGCTGGCAAAGGTACAGGGTTGCCCTCACCATAACTGGCTTCACCTACAAGCTGAGCTGGGGAACTCCTTTCCATTAACTTATTGGGCTATAATTGTCTGTCTGTTCTCCCTGAAGACTGCACCCTTAGTATCTTGCCCTAATCATGATGTTGCTCATCTGCTAGCATATTTATACAGCCAAAACCTTTAAACTGCAAGACATCATCAGTGACCATGTTGCTCACCAGGCAGGTATGGGCACTACAAAGAGCTCCAGCATCAAAACAGATGAAGTGCACAGTCACTGCAGCCACATGTGAGGTATAGACAACAGGTATGTGGTTGTGCACATTCCTTGGCAGGACATCCTCCTCTTGTCAGTCACCATGAGGACAGAGCTGCCCTCTAGCCCTGCTGCCTTGTAGGTGAGACTGGTTGGCTTGAAGAGGCATCACAGGTGATGGAAAAGCATCATTTGTGTCAGTGCAACACTTCATACCATATACCTGGGCAAGGGCTTGTCAGTCAAGACTTCCAGAGAAAACCAACAATGTACCACATGGAGAAATGCTGGGATGAATTAAAGCCCACCTGTGGTTCCCTCTAAAATGACAACTACAAAGACATGGATAGTGTCTCCAGCCAACATGACAAGGAGGTAAAATCATGACATTTGGCAAGAGAGAACTGAGACTCAATAAGCTGTGCTTTGCTGTATGTATTAATCAAGCAACAAAAAATTTTGGAAACAGTTCCTCCAACTGGGCCCAGAGCTGCAACAGCAAAAGCCATCTACTCTGAGCCATACAGCTCCCAGAGCACCAATGTTATAATTCTAAAACTTGTATTTTCCATCTTTCTCTTTCCACATTCTTCTCAAGAGATTCTGTGGACAGCTATTCCTTAAAAACAGCCCCCTTGCTTTATTTTACATAACTGTGCCACTACAGCATACATTTTTCACTCATAATTGTCACTTGGAGACTGGCATTAGTCTCATGAGCACCTAAAGTACTCAAATGCACGTGGTGAGGGATATTTTTGATCCCAGACTGCATTCAAAGTTCTTCACTGCTCTCACAGCTTAAATCTTTGTAGTTCCCAGCTGAAGCCTTGGTAGCACACTTTGTCTCCAACTCATTTGGAAACCTATACCTGCTCCAGAGGCAGAGGCATCAAGTCATTGCTCCTTTAGGTCTAATGAGAGGACAGAAACCCCTGGCAGTCCAGAAGAACTGAGCAGGTGGTTTTCAAGCTCTCCTGGCTGCACAGCTTTGGCCCTGGGGCTCCTTCTTGCCACCCACACTAATGTGCATGGCCTGGGCTCCAAAACACATGGTTTATATCAGGCCACTGTTTCAGTTCCTGGAGAAATACAGCCCACTGCTCAACTCAGCAGCCACTTCTGGGAGAGCAAAACATGAAACCTATTCCAGCAGCAGGCCTCCTGAAAGCCTCCAAACATCAAGCAGTGAGATGGATATGGATGGATATAGCATAGTCTGTAAATCAGGCACAGTACGTAGGGGTGTGACCCTTCTAAAATAAAATCCTCAATGGCTAACAGAAAAGGGAGCAGCATTTATGAAGAATGTACTTTGTATGTCATAAAAACTTTAATTATTCCCAATTCCCTAATAAGTAAAATATGGAAAAAGTTGAACATTTGGCAGACCCATTCTGGAAGTGTTTTTGAAACCAGCTACTCCAAAACCAGCACTGAAAGGTGGCTTTTAAACCTGTCACTCAAACTATCCCTTTGCCTAGATACATTTCCTCCACCTGGCTGTCTAATACTCACATTGGTATTAGTCTATTTTGCTTTGGGATTATCATCAATGCACCTTTCAAGGTCCTGATAATATTAGGTTGCTTACATTTGAGGTCTTAGAAGTTCTTCATCTGGTGAAAATAATTTTGTCTCTGGTAGATTGCTCTCTTTTACATGGCTTAACTGCATCAGCCAGACATACTGCCAAAATTAATGACAACATGAGGATTTTTCTTCCTATGCAGGACAAAGTCATAATTCTGTCTCCAGTTGTTCCAGAAAACTGGCAGAGGATTAGGTGGTATCATCAGCAGAATTAGGCTTACAGCCTTTAAGTTTTTGATAACAAAAATCAGGTCTATAATATTTGACTAAGTTTCAAATGTTAATACAGGTATCCTTTCAATCTTTGTTTACTGACTTCAAGTATAACCTTTTCTAAACTTAAAAACAGAAGACTGTAAGGAGGGACTGGATGCCTGTGATACTCCCATTTGACCTGAAGCTCCCTGGCTTCAGTGGAAACTCCTACTTTATGAGGCCTGTCACTGGAAATTTGATTTGCAAGAACAGGAGCTCACTCATTTTACAGAAAAACAAGTTTATAGCGAAGCTCACCTATTTTTTTTACATCAACAAGGAGGAATAGCGTGAGGTGTCAATGGATCTGATAAAGCCATTGATCCCAAATGATTCCATACACACCCCTTCAACTCCTCATCTGCAGTATAAAGTGAATATTAGTGCTTCTATGCTGAAATGCACCTGAGATTTCCCAGTGCTGACACCATACTGCCTCACAAGACTCTTGGCTGTCTCATCTGGTAGTTCCTGTGACACTCCGATTCTCCCTAGTGTGCAAGGAACTCACATTTCTTGGCTTCACTGGACATTCAATTGTAGAAATAGCACAAATATCAACTTACAACATATTAAGCCCTGTTTCTGAGATAAATCAGAGCCCGAGGCTGCTTTAAATGGTGCAGTCTGATTTTAATCTGAATGCAATCACAAACATGACAAAAGCAGAGGATGAAGTTAGAACCAACCTTGTTTTCCTCTAGATAATCCTTGTACAAGCTGTCCTCTAGCCCTAGTCAGAGGTTCAGTGACAGGAAAGAAACTTGCCTGAGAAAACTAAAACATTAATCCACACCAAGCAACGCATGCCATAGCAAGTCTCTGCACAAGAAGGTAGAAGACGAAATCCCTGAGAGATTCCAAAGGCAGCAGGATCCCCCTGAGCAACTCCATGGCTCCTGAGGGCAGGCCCAAGGGCACTCACACATTCATCTGTCACTGGTGCCTGGGGCAAACTCATGGGTTTCAACAGGCTACTCCATGCAAGGTCTCGGAGAGCAGGGCTCCCCTTTGCTCACTACTACTCCACTACTTTGAGGGATTGCTTGTCCCTCAAACATTTCAAAGGCTGTCAGAAGCATAGGATACTCTAAGTGTCACTTGGAACCCAGGCAGGATTTTGGCTGCACAACCCATGATGAGCAGCAACACTCTTATTTTCCTCTAACCTGGAAATTTTGTCCATGACAACAGCAGAAGGTAGCATGAAGACAATAAAAAGCTTGCACCAGGATGGATATTATCCCCCTTGTAAAGTATACTGACTTCCACACTGTGAGCTGCCACCTCTGCGACACAATCTCTACATGTGTTTCTGTGACAAAGAATTGACTACTGGTACAAATGCACATGGTAAAATCCAGCATGGCAGTAGGAAGAAATAACATCAGCTTCTAGGACTGCTCCATTTAACTGAAGTTTATGATGGTTTAATGAAAACCTGGAATTGAACAGAATATTTGCTCAGACTGACTTAGTCTCAGTGGCTTTCTCTCATTCTGTGAAGCTGCCACCGAGGAAATGTTTCATTTCCACATAAGGAAATATATGCAGAGCTTTCTTTAAGTTGAAGGTGAAACTCTAACCACAGCTGATGCTCACACAGGTATGGCTAGATGGGAAAGATGACAAGGTTACAAGCCCACAAATGCCCTTCTCTCCAGCACTGACACCAGCATGACACGATGCTGCTCTGCCCACACTGGATGTGGCTGGGTCCTGGGTGTGTGTTACTGCACTGCAGTTTACCCACATTTATTGTCACCTCCACACAGGCTTGCAGATGAGACAGCTTATTTCCCTCTAGCTGGACCTCAAAGGATGCCCACAGGCGAGGTAGTAAAAAAAGAGTATTGTTTCTAGGCTGTCAGGCATCCCCTCCACCACTGCTCCCTCCCCCTGTGCCCGCAGCCTGAGGTAGCTTTGAAGTGGGTTGGCAGGGACACAAGTCAGAGCCAGGGCATGCGTTTCTGTGAGCCAACCTCTGTCCTGCTCCCCACAGCTATGGTCATAGATCACCAGTAAGGAAAACACACCTATTAAAACTGCACTGCTTATTAGGAGGCTAACTAAACCGTGGCAGGACCTTTATGCTGTGCACCTGGATCATTTCTTAAGAACCTAAATCTTCGCTCCATTGCTCTCCTTTCACATCCATGCAATCTCATTAAAACCAATGGCATGTTATAGAAGCATTCAAATGAAGAATGACGCCCTGCTCGTTCAAAGGCTAAAGAAAACAGTGTATGTAATTATCCTGATGGAAGATACGGACTAGGCTTACAGGAAGTCACAGCAGGAAGCGCAGTTCGCTTTCTGCACCAGCTTTCACTCCAACCTCATCAGCAGCAGTCACCAACATCCATAAAGCACAAAGCTTTGCATGCTTCCTTTGTATTATTCACTTTATCTGAGAATTTTATTTTTAATTAAATACTTCTACTCAAACACCTAATTTTCTCCAAATTTCTCTCAGCAGCTGGTTTCTGGGATGTTTCATGGCCCATTCTCAAAGAGGGAGACAAATGGTAGCCTACAGCCTACTCTGTATTGGTTTGTTACAGACTGGGGGAGGAAAGTAACAACTCTCAGTCACCT
Organism: Aegithalos caudatus; assembly: GCA_013389925.1. Taxonomy (NCBI): domain Eukaryota; kingdom Metazoa; phylum Chordata; class Aves; order Passeriformes; family Aegithalidae; genus Aegithalos; species Aegithalos caudatus. The sequence continues at coordinate 507,106 of WEIU01006629.1, forward strand.
TCACATCCCCTGAAAAACCTGTTAATCTCTAATCTCACTGCTTTAACACTCAGGAAATGGATTACATCAGTCACTTGTGGAAACAGCAACAAGTGTTAACCAAGCCACAACTAAAACCTCATGACTTCAACTGTTACTCAGAAATCTAGGACTTTGAAAATTTCAGAAAACTTTCTCTTATACAAGAAAAAAATAAGAAAAAAAGAAAATAAAAAGGTGATCAGTAAGATACTTCTGAAATGAAGATTGAGTTTGAATCCAAAGTGTTGGCAATCTGGATGCTGTGGCTCTGCTTTTAGTTCATTCCTTTATGCACATCACAGACTTCACCAAATCATCCTCAAGCATCCTACTTACATTTGGGGTGGTTGGTTTACACCTCTCTCTGAAACCACCTCAATATGAATAAATTTTCTCCCTTATCCAGTGAAATAGCACAGATTTTTTAATCTACTGGAGATTCATATGTTTATGTAAAGTCATTCCATTCCATCTCTAGCTGAAGTGCATGTTCAACTTTCCATTCGAAACTGCCAAAAATGCCTCAGACTCACAGAGTCAGAGAGTAGGAATTCAAGCTTCATCATGCATTGAAGGAAAATAAAAATTTAAACTCTCCATTTTTATTTCACATTTCAAAGCCTTTTATAAATCAGAAAAGTTAGTTTCCCAAGGTGCAGATTCACTAAGAGCAAAACTCAGGCTCAACATTAGTCTCTGCTTTCATTAGCAGCTCTCAGAGATTAAGTTTCTTTACAGAGACTGGAAGACATAAATCTTAAAATACCATAGCCTTTGCTGCTTCCTCCTTATGGAAAATGCAAATAAAACCCACTAAAATACTATTTATCTCTAATATAAAACGGTTCACGATTCCTGTCTTGAAATAATACCCACTCTGATTCTTCTTTGTTCCACATTATTTATTGCAAAAGTTCTTTCAAAAAGTACACATCTGGCATTGTACCCTAAAAGGGAATCTGGTGGTGCACCCTCCAAGGCTCCCAAAATACAAAACTCATAGAGCCTAGACAAAGTGCATGCCAGGGAAATGGACTGAATACTATGATCACTATTCTTAGGAGCTCTGTATTAGGTTGGGCTCAGATAGGCACAGATCTTCACTACTGATAAATAACTTTCTTATTTCATTGCTTTTCCAAAGAGCAACTTTCTGCAGTCACATTCAAAGCAATGTCTTCATGCAAAGCCCTGGGCTGTCTCACACATTATGAGCAGACACAACTGAGACACAGGGCAGCAACCACTTGGATTCACCTCATCATGATTTGTCAAGTACTGGGACAGTTGGCAAAGATTTTACTGAATTTATAACCTTGAAGAGCATCTGAACATATCAAAAAGATGCAGTCACAGCTCTGCAAGTTTGTAAAAGAGGATCTATGCCATCTTCCTTGCACTAGCCCAGGGATATCTAGAAATGAAAATACAGATATCTACATTGGTTTGGTCTCCAGTATTGAAGTTCAAGACTTGCAGCTTCTCCCCACAGAGCACAGAATACCCCTGACCAGTGGGATCTACAGCAAAAGGAGCCTCTGGGAAAGAAAACCAATCCTTCCTCTTAACAAAGCCTCTGCAAAAATCAAAAATCCTGATCAAGTCTCAGGAAGGACTTCCAGAGCCATTAACACTCCATAGCTAGAAGCCTGCTAGAGCTATGTACCAATGTACATGGACTCCTATTTTATTGTATTCATGTTTGGTGTTTGAACACCCAAAGTGGGAGATTTGAAAGGAAGGATGCAGTGGAAGGGTGTGTTGATGCAGCCCACTCTGACTGCAGCTAGCAGACCTGTGAGACCAAGCTGGCACTGGTGCATTTCAGAGGAATAAAGCTTTCTAATACCAAAACACCTGCCCAGCACTGCCTGCTTTGATTTTGTGAGTTCTGACCCACCCATCACCAATGCTGGTGACCTGGTGGTGATGAACAACAATTCCACCTCTCTTTGAACATGAGCTTCTGAGGAAAACCAACCCTTACTTCTGTGGCAGTGGTAGCGTCACAGGGCTTTGACTAGATCTGCACGGCAAGGTCAGGTTACCCAACAGTTATGGGCAGTCTCAATCTGGGTGTTCCATGTGGCCAGCACTGGGGAAGCAGCCTTGCAGCAACAGCAGAGACAAGGTCCAAGCTTGGATCTCTCAACCCAAGGCTGGCTGCTAAGAGCAAGGCAAGGAAATATGCACTATTTTACAAGTAGCTTAAGCAACTTGCTACCGTTTTGTGGGTTGGCCATCTGCTACCATTCAGTAGCACAAACATTCTGCTGAAGCTGCAAATCTTCTTGAAACACAGTGAGTTCTTTCCATACAAAGAGGCCCAAATTATTCAAAACCTCCTACAGACATTTTGAAGTTTCATTACTTGCCTTCTCAGTTTTTATAGGGACTACTTGCAAGCATAACAAAAGTTTAGGGGTTTTAAAAATATATTTATACAGCACAAGCAGAGAAAAAATATATTTGCAAAAGGTTCAACTGCTGAAAAATCCAAATGGTTCATTTCACATTGCAAAAAATCCTGCAAAGTCTATGCTTAATTTTATTAGGCTCTTATGTTTGGATTCATAGCGTCTGTTTCTGCCACCCTTACTACAATTACTAGCAGCTTGTTCTGTAGGGGTCCAGTCCTAAGAAAAATCTTACTTCTCCCAAAGGAAAGCAACAGGTAGAATGTTAGGCATGTGCTAAAAATAATTCCCCCTGTCTTCAAACACACCACCTTCTTTCAAAAACATCCATACTAACTCATCAGATACTCTGGTGTTTACACCCACCAGACCCTGAGGGCCATCAGTTATCTGAGCTGTCACTTCAGCTCTCTCTACTCTCCACTTCCTCTCTCCTTGCTGGTGTTAGAAAAAAAATCTTTTTTTTTTTTTTTTTTTTTTTTAAATTTTTTTTTTTTCTCCCTTCCCTCTGTTGACACACACATGGTTCCTTCCCTCCACTCCCAATGGGAGTGTGGACACCATCTCTCCCAGACAACTCCTACTGTGCTGCTGTGCAGGCACAGCTGTGCCCACACCACGCTACTTGTTAACTACCCTGTGCAAGCATAATGTGGGACAGCTGGTTTGTCACCACCACAAGGAAAGACTGAAGCCAGTTCAGAGCCATTTCTTTTTTAATTTCACTTAAGCAATGGTTTGAAATCTGTTTCCAACCCTCCAAGGTTTCACACTCATTCCCATGTCACATCATCAGCTGCAGGTTTCCAGCCCAACCTGCACAATGTGATACCAAACACAACCAGAATCCCACAATGTTTCATACCACTCATCATCCCTCCCTGAGGGTAATTTAAACAGCTGCTTTTGCAGAGGAAAGAAAGTGTGTTTGCAGAGGTGTCTGGCCCTCAGCAATCAGCACTTCCAAGGAGCATGGCACATCCTGCACTGGAATCTGACCTGCTGGGAGGGCAGATGAGGAGTACATATGATCTAAGACATCTTGCAGACATAAATTTGTGCTCAGCAACTAAAACCCAGCAGTTCTGACCTGAATGGGAAGGGCTTTCATGAAAACATGTACAGTGCCACTGAGCATTCAGTCCCCTGGCTCCCATTTAAGCATGTAGTCAGGCTCTTGGAGGACTGGTTTGACTTACAGTAGCCATTAAGAGTGAAGAAAAGGAACTCAGAATCCTGGCAGAGCAATCACCACATTGCAGACAAAATAATACATCACTGTAGGCATCTAACATGGAAATTTGGCTTCCTAATATTGCTGTTTAAGGTTTAAACTTTCTAGGTTTTCAATACTGTTGCTGTGCTATCACAGAAGAGCTTTTCTGGTTAATTTCATTTGTGTTTGGCTTTGTTTCTTTGTAAAAACAGCAATTTTGCTTCTGCATACATTCAGCTTTGGGTAACTGGGCAATTCACAGGACATCAGTCATTACTTCTTGTTTGGAAAATTTCAAGTGGAAGAGAGTAGGGTCTTAGCTTGGGCAGTTCTTCAGCACTGCAGCATGGAAAAAACATTCAACTTGTTTTTAAAACAGGACCAGTAGAGCTCGGGAAACGTGAGAGATGTCACTTTCAAAGTTTGTCTTAGACTTCTGAATGACACCAGGCCTTGTGATCCCCAACCCACCTCCCCAATAACACAACACATCAAATACATATATTAAAAATACATGCAACCTGAAATCAGCCTGAAGTTTCAGAGCAGCAAAGCCAAACAGCATTTCCATCACTTCCATTTGGTTTTAAATTGTTTATAGCACCTCTGCTTTGGGAGACCAGAATCATCAAACCAGGGGCACAGCTGGGACAGAGGCTGACACGAAGCTCAGCTGATGCAGACAGCAAGGCTGCAAACACATAACCCAGAGCACCCACTCCTGCAAATGCAGCGAGCCCTTGGCCAAGTCACCAGGTCAATGTTGGCTTCACGCTGATGCAGCCTCTTGGCACATGAGCTGAGGGCCATCTGCAATGCATCCCATGCCAAAGACCACACAGTTATGTCACCGAACTCAGCATGGCTTCAGAAGGTGATGAAAGGGAAAGACACGCAGGCTGTGTGGAAGTGCAGCTCAGTTACTCATGCAGGGGCAGATTCTGATGCTGTTAGGTACTTCCATGGGGCTGCCACATGAAGCAAGACACTACCCAGCAGGACTTACAGCATCTAAATCCAGCTCTCCGTCAATCTGGCTACAGCCTTCATTCTGCAGTGCTCTCAGACCTGCCCCAAGATCTCAGTAGCAAAGGCAAAATTAAACTCTGTCTTCCTGAGGCTGAAAACATGATGCCTGGCTACTTCTCAGGCTGCAGGATGGGATTGGGAACTGGGTGGTGCTCCCATGGTCCCCTCCCTCAGCAGCAGGAGCATCCAGGGGCTCTGAGAGGGCTGGCCAGGCAGGTGGCAGGGCTTGGGCTGGTCTCTGGGTACCACAAACTTCCAACCATGGCAGCATGTTTTGCCAGATACGTTTGCTGCTTTCCATTGCGGGAATTTTAAGGCACACTTGGTAGTTTTTCCCTGATACCAGTTAAACCCTTCTGTACACCTTTCCAAGGATACAGCTCTGAAAGAAGGGATTAAGCACTTCATAATAGAATACTAAAACAAATTACTTTGACTATTCAATTTCTCTTATTTCTGTCCCTTTTTTTAGAGACAAGGAAACACTAACATTCCAGCTCCACCAGTCCTGCACTTTTTCCCAAAAAGAAGTTTCAGCCAAAATATTGCGTTCAACTCCACAGTAAACATGACAAATAACCATTTGAAGAGTGGCCTCTTATTTTACAGCAAATTAATATGTTAAGAACAACCAACTCCTTCAATGGAAAAATAATCAGTTTAGCACAGGAAGAGTACAACAGTCGGAAAGATTTGCTGGATGCCCAAGTGGACTTAATAACTATGTAACAGTGGAATAGCAGCACTGGAACTGTGAAATATGAACACACTCCACAGTCCTCAAAGACCAATTTACTCTGTTTAATGAAGAGCTGATTTGATGACTGAGTTACTCACTGAAGAGGAGTGATTTAAAATGCACACTTCTCCAGACCACTTTTTAATGTGTACATAGTTAAATTTGGATGTACTTTTTATGTGTTCTTCCAGGATGAGGAGAAGCTTGGACTGCCTTCCTTACCACTGGATTTCAGTACTACATTTGAAGTACCTAACAATTTCTCTTTGTTTAGGAAAACCTCTCTGTTTAGAGTGCACAATTTCTACATGTCTTAGGTCTTTCTTCCACTTTTCCTTGCTTCTCCACTCCTTAAGACTATTTGCTTAAAAACAGACCTGCCAAATACAAGCACCCATACCAGAATGGAGACACATGCAGGCTGATTGCAGAGGCACTGAAGAGTGCTCAGCTCTCACCACAGCACAGAGATATGACACAGCCATGGTACACAGCCCAACACAGCACGTGGGAAAAGCTGCCGTGTCCCACTGCACAGATGCCATTTTTGAAGAGCTAACAGTGGGCCAGAGGTTAAGTTCAATGAGATTTAGGTACAGTGACTGCTGCTTGAGAAAGGTACAGTTTAACCCAGAGAGATTTAAACCATCCTGAAAGCGCTGTGAACAGTACAAAATGTGCTGAAGTTTAAACACACACTTGCAGAAACTCTGAGTAGGAGAAAAGACCTTATATGTCATCTCAGACAGCAGTTCCAGGGGACTGGGGAGGAGAATTTGCCATTTCCAGAGCTACATGACCCAGCAGCCATGTGCCTTAGGAGGGCAGGACACAGGACAAGAGGTCTGGAGAGAGGTGGGTACCAGATCTCATCCAGCAGAGAGGAGGAAGAGGGAGCTCAGCAGCCTGCACAGGTCTTGCTGGGGACCAGAAGCATATGAGCTGCCACAACCTCTGATCTCCCCAGGCAAATCAAGACCATGCAATGAAGGGGACACTGTGTAAATACTGTTTCATGTTGCTTTTGTTAACTCTGCTACTGGTATAGCAGTTAAGCACTCAACCATGTGGTACACTGTGAAAAAAAGTTATTTTTCATTACAAGCTTGTCTAAAGTTTAAAGGGGAACCAGGGAAAGCAGACACTTTCCAGGTGCTTGTACATCCCCCAGAGGAAATGAATCCAAGTACAGAGGTGCTGAAGGCAAAAGCTGCTGGTGCCTCAAGTAAGAATAAATGTGAGAGCTGGGATCAGTGTCCATAGTCAATGTAGCCAGGTACAAGGGCAGTGCAAAATCCCGCTGGTCTAAATGCCTCTTTGGTAAGAGGCAAACAGTGTAGATGCAGGACTAAACCACTCCTCTAAATCCCTAGGCATCCAGGGTGTGGAGGAAAGTTAGCAAACGTGTGTCCCGAGACTGAGAGGACAGCAAAGCAGAAGTTCTTCTTGGTTTTCTTTAAATCCTGTGCAATTTAAGCCACTGTCTTGATCTTGGCAGTGCTTATTTTGGCACTTCAGTTTGTGAACATTCAACACATACCATAGGTTTTGCAGCCAAAGTGCAGCAGAATAAGCATTAGTATAGCAAACACATATAAGAAAATGCAAACATTATTTCAAAGGCTTTCTACTGGGTCATGTACAGCGAAGGATCTTTCAGACAACCTCACATTTCTTCAAGACACCCACCACTCCTCTACTGACCTGAAAACATAAGCCATACCACTCCTCAGGGGCTATGATGTTAGTGCAAACGTAGTCAAAATGCAAGTTCTCAACTCATATGGAAGCAAAATATTTGGGCTTCTCAAAAGACAGAGGGAAACGATCTCCCCAGCTTCAGTATCTGCTGCTCTCCTCTGGATTTCACTGCCTCACAACCCAGCAGTTCATCCCTCCCTCTCATGCTGGGCAAGGGCACTGGCTGCAGAGGTGAAGCCATCTTTCTCATCCTGGGGAATAATGAACACAGTCATAGTTTGAAGTGAATTAAATTTCACATGCATTCAAAGTAATAAAAACAATCCCACAGTGCAGCACACCAGTGGAAGTGTTGCTGTTTTAGGGCATTGTAAAACAAAAATGACACAAGGCAATTTCAGGGGTGGAAAAAAAACAACAGGGAGTACTGGCACCTGCCTGAAGGATCAGTACAGAGTCCGCAGGGCTGGGAGAACCCTCTCAAGGCTGCACAAAAGTGTGGTACACCTGCATCTTGGAGGAAAAAATAGCAGCATGGAGCTTCCCAAGAGGAAGGCACATCAATGTCCCCACCACTTCCTCTGGAGAAATGACCACTACTCTTGCTTAGTACATTAGCAGTCTTTGGGAGACCTGCCTATCATCCATGCTCCTTCCTCTTTCTCAGCAGAAAGCACAACAAAAGGCAAATGTTCCCAAAGGAATACTAATTTATGAAGACAGGTAGTTCAAGTTAAACAAGATAAGCAGATCCTGACACTTCAAAACTAAGGCAGGAAAAAAATACTGATTTGGCTGCAGTTTTTTGCATATTTGGATCACACCCAGGCTACTAAACACAGGTTCACTCTAGAGGTCTCTGGTTAGGAAGAGGTTCCAGTCCTGATTATACTTGGGCTGCAACAGCTTAAATTTAAGAGACCTAATGCCTGGTGCCAGCACATCCAAATGCCAACTTAGCCACAGTCCTGAGCACTTCCTCAGTGACAGAGAGGTGTATTACATAACTCCCAGCTAGAGAAACCATGGGTCTTTGACATGCACCAGAAACTGAGCCTGGTGTAAATACTGCTGTGCTTCTTCCATGTGAAGACAACAGCCCACCTGCAGACAGCTGCATACAATATCAAGCACATATAAAGTCCAACCTCTTCTTGAGAACTTAGTCACATTTCAGTGTCCTGCATGGGAAATATGATCACTGAATGTGTCTGAGCTCTATTTTTTGGCAATTGAATGCTCACTCAACACACTGGATCATAGACAAAAGATCACATTCCCCCTACTGGCGTGTCTTTGTCCTGCTGCATCATCTACTCAGCCCCCCCCCCTCTAATTTCTTTCTGTATAGATCAGCTTCTGAAAGCATCTTCTTAACCACACGTCCAGCCAAAATCAGTCCATGTGCTGTCTGAAGATCTGGAATCACAGACTTGGACAGCACAGGAGCTTTCATACATCTGACACACCCAGAGGCTGGTACAGAGCTATACAGTTAAGACCATTACAGCACTGTCCTAAATAACAGAAGATACATTCCTTAGAGCTAAATAAAGTTGAAAATTCCTTTGGAGACCCTTCCAAAGGAAGGGTTTCTCTGTTTATGTCAGACAGTCTAGACAAGGAAGGAAAACGAGAGTTAGTGCTGCTGTCAGAAAGGCTCTTGCTCTGAGCATAGCCTCTTCTTAATGTTTCTCCCAAATTTCTCCCACTGGCCGCAGGTGGTGCTTGAATACTGTTTGTCTAAGCTAATAAGGTGGGTGGGTGGCTACTGTTTTCTGTAGTCAGTATCTATTCTTCCTCACATGGGATCTGGCAGCAAGCAACAAATCTCTCCTGGCAGTACACAAATAGCTTCTGCCCCCTAAGTTGGCTCCAGCACAACACCCTTCTCTTACGCCTTCTTGGCCCGAGAACTGCCACAACAATCCTGGGCACAGGCCCCATGCTGACTTTCTATTTTGATAAACAGAACACAGTCAATTACAGCACCAGCCCAATGCCAGAGCCTTACTGGGGAAAAATCTTTCCTTTCTTTCCACAGACAAAATTTGAAGGGCTCTTTCACTTCGTTGGAGCCTGTCTGCTGAGCCAAGGCAGCCTCCCTGTCTCACAGACATGGTACTTGGACAACAGCTCCAAAGTGCAGAGTGAGTTTGGGACAGGTCCCTAGACAGAGCACATGCAGCAAAGGTGGTCAGCAGGACCATTTCAAATACAGCTAGAGTGTGAGAAGAGCAGCAAAAATGCTTAGCAATGTTTTTTACACCATGAGAAAGAATTCCAAAACACACCAACCCTCCTGCCTGAGACTGCACTTGCTCAGGACACAGCCTGTGTTTAGAGGATTACAAACTACTCTCTAGACCAAAGAAGGAAAGTGGTCTCCACTCAATGTAGCCAGCACACCAACAAGGATAGGGAGTACACATGCAGCCCACATCCAGTCCTGTCCAGCCACTGTGGGGTTAACAGCACAATATTCCCACTCCAGCAGGTTTTGGTGTGCTCCAGAGTTCCATAGCTGGGAAGCACGCAGAGTTCTGTGCAGCACTATGCCAACACATTTGGGTTTGTTCAGAAATTGGCCTAATTTTTATAGTACATTGGTGTGGACTGCAAACAAGGAAAGACTATATGGATATTACATGCAACGTTTTTAGTGAAGTATCACAGTCTCCAAGAATCACTTTTAGACATTGCACAGTCAGGGAAGCAAGAGCCTGCATGCACTCAATGGCTAACACTTTTCCTCAGAGGCTATGACATTTCTCACGATGTTTCCCTCACTAGCAGAACACCAACTCCCCTGCTCCCTTCCCTCCTCCCCTCACTTGCCTGCAGGCAGCCCTAGAGATCCAGTTTCCCCTCCATTTACCACCGCCACAAGGGAGCAGCACTATTATGAAACCGCTTCCAGGAGCGTGATCCCAAGCTTAACCTGGATGGGCACAGCAAGTTGCAGACAGACTACGGTTCCAGGTCAAGCAGATCATTCCTTTCGGTTGTTTGCTGCACACTAAAACTCACGGAGAGCCACGGGTGACATGAAGTCCCGGACTCTGTCGCACAGCCCAGAGCTGCAGGGAGGGTTGAGGAGGGTGCCATCGTCCTTGGCTGGCTCCTCTGCGACTACAGCACGGGGCTGGAGATGGGACAGCCATCACAAACGGAGCCTGGGACAAGTGTCCCTGAGCCGCTCTGGCTACTGTAACCCCAAGAGATACAGTCTGGCGCTGAAATGCCTCCGTATGTGCGTCCATACCCTGTCTTTAGCCGTGCTCTGGTGCAAACCTTGTGGCCACAAGCCGAGGAGATTCGGTTCAGCATCGCCTGCGGCGCAAAGAGTGCCGCGGAGGCTGCAGTGATGGTACGCTGCTTCCACAAGGGAAAGGACAGGGCAGACCTGCCGCTGCCTCCCACAACGCCACCTCCAGAGCAGCTTAAACCTGAGCCTGCGGGCCCGGGGAGCTCTGACAGCAGCGCCAGCCTCGTCCAGGCTGACACGGGGTTCGATCCACGGGACTCCGGCGGCGGGAACGAAGAAAAGAGGGATCTCTCCTGGCTTCCCGCGGAGATGCAGCGCTGGGCTGCCCCGCGTCAGTGCCGCTAACCACGCGAGCGGGGCTCCTCAGCAGAGCCCAGACGGGACGATGGAACCAGCACGCGGTTCCAGGGGGGAAAAGGCATGCACGGGCTGAAGGCAAGCGGGAGGCTGTCACCCTCCGGTGCCATCTGCTCACGTCTGGCCACGAGCTTCCTTGTGGGCTTCAGCCCGGCGCTCCGGAGCTGCCCGAGACGCAGCAGAGCAGCAGCGGGCTAACCTGCGGAGGGTCCCGGCCGCTCTCCGAGAGCCGGGAGACCCTCGGTGCCGAGGTTTGCCCGACTTTGCAGCTTTCCTCCCCGCTAGGGTTTCCCTCCGCCCCCGCGGGGGGCACCAGCCGCCCGGCCCGCACACACAGGGGACAGCGGCAGGTGCCTCCGCCGGGGCAGGGGGCGGCCGGC
>WEIU01006629.1:518541-579837 GCA_013389925.1 Aegithalos caudatus
GCCCGCCCCGGCCGCCGATGCCCGCAGCATCCCCTGCCTTGGCCAGCGCGCACCTTGCTCCTTCGGGAAACGTCTCCCCAAGGAAACTACCAGCTTCGAGGCTGCCCCTCGGCACCAGGGGAATTTCAGCTGGCCCACGCATGTTACACGCACCCTGGTGCTGCCTTCTGTCTTGTCTCCTTGTGCTACTGTGCCGTCCCAGCTGGGGTGGGTATTCAGTCCTGCGTGGCCACAAGATTCACTATACAGAACTTCCTATACCGGGTTGTCTTTCCTTCTTTACATCATCTTTTGTTCTTTCTGAACTTCCACCCCATATCTGGCTGGCATTTTTGCTTCAGAAGCCTTGCACTGGAGAGATGCACTGTTAGATCTGCCAGGCATTTCGCAGTCCGACTTGCCTGGCTCTTCCCACAACTCTCCAACGCAGGTCACCTATCTACTTTTTGCTGCATTGCTACATAATTGAAGGATATTTCTGCAACAATTAATAATGGATCCTCCTCTGCTGTGGAAACGAAGCAAAAATAAAAGCAAAATAAAACTAAATGGGGCACAAAAGTTCTTGCCTGCTATGAAGGGAGAAGAAAGACACTGGGAAAAATAAACACCATATTTTTGAGGGGAAAAAAACAAAACAAAACAAAACAAAACAAAACAAAAACCAAACAGACCAAACAAACAAAAGCACAAATCAAAGGAAGGCAAATAACAGGGGCAGGCCTTGCACAGGAATCTGGCTCCACACCTCTTCTGCCCAGACATCGGCCTTGGCATGCTGCCGCACAGCTCCATGGCTGAGCGCATGGAGGGCTGGCACAGAGTGGCTCCAAAGTCTCACCTACATCTCTGCTGCTGGACAGACCTGCCTCTGGGACTCTGGCCCTACTCACCACTCTGGCCCTCCTGGCCAAGCTGCTCAGGGTCCCACAGCCCACAGGAGCACGTTGGCCACATCCCCACTTGTATCAGTGAATACACACTATCCTTTGTGGCCTGCTTTTTATGTATTTGCCTTTTCATCGTTTGCAATATCAAAAATGAGGTGCAGACAGTGTTAAGTGATGAGTGTGGGTCCCCAGCAGAACACAGTAGGCTACGCACCCTATGATGTTACAGTGGGATGGCGTTGGAGTGCTTTGTAGGACATAGGGAGCCAAACCTGGCAGCTGCTCATCTGTACTGGGTATGGGGCAGCCTCCTGCAGAACTACACCTGAGTTTTGTTTCATTGCAAGGAAACTGCAATGTAAGGAATGTAAGGAGTTCACTGCAGTCTGTAAGGAAGCCTGGGAACAAGCTGAGCATCAGCAGTTTGTTTTCTGGATTTCTAGTAAACTCATTGAAAGAGGCCTTTGTTGTAGAAGGGAATACAGGTGACCTTTCCCCTGATAAGTAACAGCTGTGTTAATTACCCAATTACGGCCCCTGATGAGTCACAGCTGTGTCCAATTAAGGTAAGTTGATAAAAGGGAGTGGCTTAGCTGGTCACATGCATCATTAAGGAGCAGGAACCTTGAGGAAGACGGAGCAAGAGGATGGTGAAGAAGAAGGATCCTGAGGACAGAGAGTCACTGCTGTAAGGTCAGTCTGGGTCTGTGGTTAGAGCCTGTTGTTGGAACCTGCAGTCACAGTCTAGCTGGGTAAAAGCCTACATTCAGAGTTTGCAAACCAATACCTGCAGTCATAGTTCAGCAGGAAACAACCAGCAGTCAGAGGCTATGAGGGAAACCTACAGTAGGAGCTTGCTGCAGCCAGAGTCAGTGAATGGTTGGGGTCAGGATGGCTGAGCTGTAAAGGGGAATGGAATAAACCAGGATCCATTTCATGCTGTGATAAACAAGAAGTCTGTGTCTCAGCTCATTTCTACCCTCTGCCAAGAGGGCTGCTGCAATAGGTCTTAAGCTGGCATACTCTAGCACATTTTCTTGCCTCACCTCCTTTCATTCTCTGTGGAGCCCTTTTATTTATACCAGCTAATGGAACAGCTTTTTGCATTTGGTGAACAAACTTACTGACTATTGACTTATAGAATGTTTGTTATTGATGCAAAGGAAAGACAGCTGCAGCCTGTGAGATAGAAATGGTACTCCCAACAATTTGTAGGGGCAGGCTTGCAAATGGAAGACACAGGCAGACAAAGACTTATAAAGGAAGAATTTTAGTGAGCTAAATTGTCCAGATACTTGTAAGCAATTTCAAGGGCTCTGTACAGAGAGATTCTTACAGCACTGGCTGAAGCCCACTTGGATACAAGCAAGCAGGGATCAGCCTAGGCATGGCTGCATGGGCTACAATACAGGCAGGGTTCAGCACCCAACAGCTAAAGCCACATCTGCTGCGGAGTGTCTTCTACACAATCTGCAATCACTTCAGATCTAAGTGAAAACATAGCAGCCTTTTACTAAATTCCAGTGACATTTGCTTTATTTATGCACAAGAAAGGAGGAATGCCACATTAAACACTGCCAAGAAAGTTTCTGACCACTTAATTCTAAGGGCAACCACCATTCCACACAATTTTGTTTAAATAATTGTGTTTGTTTAGCATGGAGAGCAAAAACCAATTAGTGGCTGGCTTAGAAACTGACAACCAGATTAAACATTTAAATACAGGGACACACCTCTGGGCTACACAGGCTTAAAAAATCAGGAGAATCCCAGGAGAATTCCTTTTCCTTCTGGCCCCAGAAGAGGTAAGAAGGCAGCCCAGCTCTCTCCTTGTGTGGGGGGCCTGCCTGGCCTGGTGACTCCCAGGTCAGGGGAGGAGAATATACCCCTGTCCTAGCCCAGATCAGGTTTCCAGCAGCTGTAAAACAACCTGCAGCTAAACTGTGGGGACCAGGCCCCCAGAGACTCTGGCCCAGCCCAGTAAGGTCTGACCCTACCACCTTTGGTCACTGCCAGGAAGAACCATCATGCCCTCTGTAGACCTGGGAGAGATGTTAACTCTTCCTTTACAGATGAAAATCTAATCCCCCTTTTGAGTAAAAAGAAAAGGACAGAATGAAATGTAGAGAAGACATGGCATGAGACAGAAGTCCATGAGGAGAGAGTGAAAGACTCCTTGGGGAAAGAATTGAGGAGTTGCCTTGTTTAGGCTGGACTTCTCTTATGAGCTAAGGTAATGAACTGTAATATACCAGAATATCCCTTTAAACTATGGGAAAAATATGCATTTTGGGGAGATGATTATTCAGATTTGTGGACTTGAGCAAAGGTATCTTCAATTGACTGAGTGAACATTGAATTAGTAGCTGTGATCCTGTGATCCCATGAGATGTTTGAACAGAGAGAGACAAGATAATAAGCTCTGTGCCAGTGAAGAAGTGAAAAGACATCTCTGTTCCATGAGATGAAGAACTTTGCCTTCAGAGTTGCTTAACTTTAAAATGGCACCCTAAATCATCCATGACCTATATGCAGTTGTGGGAAAGCTGCTAATGGGAATGGAATCCACAGTTTGCAGAATTGATTTCTGGGTGGCTGCAGATTCATGACATGGGAGCCACCAGAGGACTGTTTCTTGTGGCAATGTCTCCCTGGAGGTTCTAAGAGAGACTCCTCTCCCTAAGAACTGATGAAAGATTATTTTTAAATGGTGAAACTGACTGAAAATCACAAATTTGTATCTTTATGTTGTCAGTGGAAAAGTGAAGTGTTGGGGGGGGGGTTTGAAAGTTTGATTTTGATTCTCATTTTCTTTTTTTAATGTGTGTTAATCTATCTTTGTACCCTTAAAGATTTGAACCTGCTTTGCTTTTTTTCTCAAGCCAATACACAAATTGGTGCAATTGGCTAGGAAACAAAATTGGTGAATGTGAAACTATTACAATGATCTAAGACCCTTGTCTTGTAAGTGTTTTGCATCTGTTTAATGCTAAACCTTCACAAAATGCAAGGAATATTTAAATGTATAAGCCTAACTGTTTATTTTACTCCAAAATACAGAAACAGTTTTAAGCATGCTAATCATGTAATTCAACTCAACTTTTGAGTTGAAGTGTAAAATTTTGTTGAAGGCCACTAACAGAGAGAAAAGAGGCTGAAAGAGAGCCAGGAAATACCTTCCAGCAATGTAAAACTATGTGCACCTGGTAAACACTCCTTTTCCTGCAGTTTGCCCTATTTCAGTGTGAGCTATAGGTTGGTAAAAGCACAAATAGCTGCATCATGTAAAATAAATGCTCATTTTAAAAAAGTAAGATAGCATAGAGAATATACTTGTTATGGGCAAATCACAAGTAGCCAATAATTTATTTGCTGAATTTTGCCTTGGTTCTGGTTTACTTGCCTGGAAACAGTTTCTTTAATGTATCTACTAATTATTTACATTTGTATGTTTTGGTAACCCACTTAAACCAAAAGACTCTTTTTTTAATAACAAAATAGTTCAGGCATGTGTTTTTGAAGATATGTGGGGTATTTACCCAATCCAGCTTCTAGGTAGAGATTCTAAAAACAAACAAACGAAAAACACCTACCAGAAGAAAATGAGAAGTTGCTTAAGTTAAATGAAATTGCCAGATGAGTGTCAATGGAATCAGAATTCTTGTATGCCCATCTGGTAGACTCATTTAAACAAAAACTAAAGAAGAGGAGATTATGTAATTAAAGAATGCTGCAAACAAACAAGGAGTAACTAAAGTTTTTTAGGCAGCTGTAGAGCTGGCATGCCTTGTTTCTTGTGTTACGTCTGAAAACATGTATTTTCCATGCCATTCTTCTTTAGAAATGTCAGTGTTTTGGATTTGGTTGAACTTGATCATAAGGGTCTTTTCTAAACCAAATGATTCTCTGATTCTATAACTTATATGGACAAAGTGCCCAGCACTACTTCTGTTGAACTCCTTTTAGCAGCTCCTCCTGCATGCCAGAGCCACTCTATCACTCCCCTCCTCAGCTGGACAGGAGGGAAAACATAGCAAAAGGCTCATGGGTGGAGATGAGAGTAGGAAGAGATCACTCAACAATGACAGTCACAGGCAAACAGGCTTGACTCGAGAAAATTAATTCATTTATTACAAATCAAATCAGAGTAAGGTAATGAGAATAAAACCAAAACACCTTCCCCCTACCCCTCTCTTCTTCACCAGCTCACTTTACTCATATTTTCTCTACTTCCGCCCCCACTGCAGCACAGGGTTGTGATCAGTTCAGCACATTTTATCTGCTGCTCCTTCCTCCTTAAGAGAAGGACTCCTCACACTCCTCCAGTGTGGGGTCTCTCCCCAAGGAGACAGTAACCCATTAACTTCTCCAATGTGAATTCTTCCCACAAGCTGCACTGAATTGGTCCAATGTGGGTCCCCTCCACACGATACAGTCCTTGAGGAACAGACTGCTCCAGTGTTCTGGGGCTGGGTCACAAGTCCTGCCAGTGAGCCTGCTCCAGTAGGAGCTTCTCTCTCTCCCCCCATGGGTCCACAGTTTCTTCCAGGAGCCTGCTCCAGGGCGTACTTCCCAAGGGGTCACAGCCTCCTTCAGAGCATTCTGCTTTGGCATGGGATCCTTCATGGTCTACAGCTGGATCTCTGCTGCACCATGGACCTGCATGGACTGCAGTGGGACAGCAGCCTCACCATGGTTTTCACCAGGGGCTTCAGGGGAATCTCTGCCTGAGTGCTTGGTACCTTCTCCTTCTGCTCATTCACTGACCTGGGGGCCTGCAGAGCTATTTTGCTCATATATTCTCACTTCTCTGGCTGAAGTTGCTGTTGTGCAATTTTTTTCCCCTTCTTAAACATGTCATCCCAGAGGTGCTGCCACTGTCACTCATGGGTTCAACCTTGACCACTGGCAGATCTGTTCTCGAGCTGGCTGGCATTGGCTCTATCAGACATGGGGAAGCTTCTAGCAGTTTTGCACAGAACCCACAACTGTAATTCTCCCACTTCTTGTCACATTCCACAGATAGAGGGTGGCAGTAATGCTGCTCCTCTCCACTAAACTGCTTCAGCTTCTGGAGCAAATTAATATTTTCCTTTGAATGCTTATGCATATGGAGAGAGCTGTGTTATTCTACCATGCAGTTTTGTCAGAACAGTGAATGTAATAATGCCATGTCATGATCCCCTATTCCTCATCTCTTGGTGAGACTGAGTTGATATAACTCAGCCATTGCTGCCTTGCCAAACACCTTTCAACACTGCAACTAGCCGGCATTAAAATAGCAGAATATAAGTGCTACTTATGAAAGTCTTTGCCTGATTTGTATTTAAAGCCTCAAGAACAAGTTCCCTGTGTTCCTGCCTGGCGTTACAAAACCCAAGTCCAGCTTTGGAAATGACAACCTAATGAGAAGCAAGGTAGGTAAATGAAGAAAGCCCTAAAACATGTCAAACCTGAGTGCTGTTGACTGCCTGAAGCACGCAGTCCCCAGTGGTACGGGATCTCTGCCAATGTGATGCCTGGACATCAATGTTCACACTCTGGGAACTGTCAGGAGAGAGACTGATTGACATAGGCTTTGATGATGGGCGCCATCAGAGATGCAACACTGTCTGTCCATGTTCCAGGCCATTTCAGCTGCTAAAGCTCAGTCAGCACAATGAAGTGTTGAGTCCTGAAAGCTTCATCATGGCAAGCAGCAGTCTAATAAAAGGTGTGTCAGCTTGGCCACTCTTACCATGGGTTTTTCCAAATTAAACATGATTGTGGCTGTTTCTAAATCAGGAAAAAATGCCTCATCCCTCTGTACTGAGCCCTCCACAGTGGAAGAGCACTGAACTAGAAAGGCATGTGGAGCAATTCTAAGCATCCTGCATGGTGCTTGTACCCTCACATTGCAGATGGTGGTAACTTTAAGACACAGGAAAAAAAAAAGCTTCCAGTAGAGGCTTGGTGCATTTGAGGCTCTACACAAAACCCTGACCTTTGCCATTTTGCCAAAATAAAGAGATTTTCATGACAATTCCAAGGGGTAGAGGCCATCTCAGTTGCATGGACAGGCCCTGCAGCACAGCCTGTCTACATGATGGAGCGTTTAGGACTTTTAGACCCCCATTTTCACCCTCTCCTTAACCCTGACAGCGGTCAACCACTCTGACAGAAGCTAGGAGCATTAAGGACACAGTCCAGGAGGGGCTACCCTTACTGCTCCTCTTTGTCTGATGAGACCATGGCCAGCAGCTCAGAGCAGTGATTGCAGGGATGCTCATATGCTGGCCCAGGGAGGGTGACTGGCATGGGGACGGAGACAGAGATGGGGAGCTCTGGTCCTGTGAGGAAAGAGCTCTCACCAAGCTCAGCAGTCACAGGATTGTGAGAGGATGTGCTTTGTGAGTTTGAGAGCCTCAGAGAATTCATCTCCCAACTAATAAATGTCTGCTGGGCCCATAAAAACTCCACTGATTTACAAAGCTGTCCAAGCTTTCCCCTTGCCCCACCACTAGGCGCAAGTGACAGCCCATTTTTGATAGGCACCTCCATGAAACTCATGTTCCTGGAAACTCAGCAGTGAGAAGACAACTCTAATTTTACAGAAGTAGAGGAAATTCCTTCTGTGAGATCCTCTGTTAAAAGAAGACTATTGTTATGGCTGTATTTGGCAAGAAAAGAACTAGGATTGATCAACAGTTTAGGCTTATTGTTTCCTTAATGACTACGACTGCTTTGCTCTCACAGTGGTTTTTTTTTTTAGAGATATTGTTTACTCCAGCTTCAGCCCTACTCAGGATACTTGGAATTCAAATAAACTGCATTGCACTGCATTTTCTGGCAGGCACCCAGTGCAATGAATTTCAAACTAGTGTTTGATTATGACAGCTACAAGGCAGAGAGGCATCTCACTAGTCAAGACTAATTCTTCCAGTTGCTACACAGCATGACCCTATGAATTTACTGTCAGTCACATTGCTGAGGTCACGTTATCCCTCAGTAACAGTACCCTGAAAACATGGTAAAGTGCAGATGGTGATCTGCAGAGTTAGGTGACTTTGCATCTGTGGTATTTCAGATATGAAATTTACTGTGGGTGTATCTACTTATATTTGGAAGAAAGGTAAAGGATTTTCAACCTTTAGGGTGACTTGCACAGACTTAAAATATTTGGAGTTATTTGTGGCTGCAGATCTTAAAAAGATAATTGAAAAAGTGTGGGAGAGGCATGACTTTTCATTAATTAAATAGAAAAGAAGAATCAATGAACTTTCTGAGGTCAAGAAATCATCCCCAAAATATTATTCACCATCCCCCCCCCCCAATGTTAGATATATTTTCAAGTCAAGGTTTCTCAAAGAGCTTTACAAAATGCTGCTTGATGAGTATAATGTATCACTCTGAGCTATTAAATACTCTAACCCATGCACAGAGCAGGCTATTTAAGATAGCCTTTAAAGGGGAATCCTGGCCAAGGCATCCTCCCTCCTGCTCATTTTGTGTACAGGAGTTAGCCAACGCCCCACAGGTACCTCACACGTTCCAAGCAAGTCTCCAGCAGCACTGAGATGTTTGTGCATCCTCTTCTACTTCGGACAGGGCCCTCCTGCCGAGCAGCTCCTTTGCCTGAATCTTCATGTCAGCCTGGTGGCTGGAAACAATGCTGCCATTGCACAAGCAGATCCTCAAAACACTGAAGGGTTGTGCCTAATTTCTTTATGAATGGTCGTCTGTCACCAGGCCCATGAGGAAGGCCAGATCCATGTGCAATCCTGGCTGCCACCCTACAAGAGCCGGCTGCTCCTGCTCCTGAGCTCAGCAGCAGGCACTGTTGATATTTGGCTCTTAGGACTTGTCACCTGAAGCTGTCCCTGAGATGGATGCCCCCAGAATGGCCCAGTGTAGCCTGGCTGATCCCATGGGGGCAGCTCGTGGGGGCAAGAACTGTCCCTAGGCACACCTAGGGCTGCCCAATGGGGCTGGAAGACACTACCAACACAGGCCAGCTGTGCCTGTGTCCCAGGCACGGAGGATGCTCTGCTGAGTATGACACTACCATGTCATATTCAGCAGGGCACAGGGCACAGCTCTCTTGCTGTTGCCTGAGAAGAAAGTTTTTTCAACGCATGGTGGCTCTAAATACTTGAAGCACCAGTTTGGAAACACAGCACAGGGCAGAGGTCTTCTGGGGTATTTGTGTGTACTATCATTAAGCTTTGCATTGATGAAGTTCTTTCTCTACTTCAGGAACAAGGTATTTTATTTGAGACATGTGGCATGGGACTGTGGATGATGGACTGTTGGGATTCAGGTAGCACAAAAAGAGAGGGAACTCAGCCTGTCACACAAAGAACTAGTAGTGGTTTGAGCACACTGTGATTGCCAGAGTCACCTCTGAGTCACATGGACCTGCATTTTCCTCCCCTTCTGTTCAGAATTGTAAGAACCCTGGAGTCCAAGTAGCATTTTCAAAAGGCCTTTTCCAACTGCAACTTCCTCCCTGTCCTCTCCAGAACTATTGTTTTGTCTTCCCTCAATTTTCCTTTGCCTAATCATATTTCCTCCCTTTTTATTAACTTTTCACTCCTTATCTTCAAATAGCATCTCACAATTTCTTCATTCTTGTGGTAACTGTGCTCCTTCCTTTTCTTTCCCACATCTTTCTTAATAATTAATTATTCCAGGGATAAAATGTGGAAAATGGTTGCTGGGCTTTTCTCTCATCATCAATAATTCCAGCACCTCCCTACTCTTTCTCACCCTCTTCCCATCATTACCACTTCATCCAGTTTCTCTGCCTGTCCCAACCTGACACTGCTGTGCTATGATAACTCTTGGATGACTTCTCTTGGAGGTCACAACTTGGACGTCATCACCTTTTCCTCACATCATTACCTTTTAACCACAGCCTCACTAACTCTCACCTCCACAAGGGTGCCCATCTGATTACCTGGCATCTTTCTTTCATTGATTTGCCCTGCAGCTATGGTCTGTATTTCTAATTAGAAATTAATGCACTGGAATGGATTTCACCTTTGCCATGGATTACTCTCTCAGTGGTCTGCTTGGCTGCAGTGTTGATATCTGCTTTAGCACTGCCCTCTGTGTTTGATTGGTCAATACCAGATTCCTCTAAGTCCTCTCCACCCTTTTCCTGGATATCATCTTTCACTTACACTGTCCTCTGGATATGACTGTTTCTGGGTCTCAGCTTTACCTTCCTCAGCCTCTCTAAAATCTGTCATTTCTTCTCCTTTCACAGCCTTCTCCTTTTCAGTTTTGTCCTCTCTTGCACCCACTCCCTTCAGAGCATTGCTCCAAATAATTTTTTTAACTCTATTTTTGTCCTCTTGCTTCCTAGCACCACAGGCTATACCTCATCAAAGGCTTCTCTTTTTACCTTTTAGACCTTCCCTAGGTGACCGTTCTCAGCCTCTGTCATCCTTCAGCCTTTGATGTTGCTTTGCTTTCTCCTGTGTAGATTTTCTGCAAGTGACAAATAGCTCTGAAGGGCTGATCTCTGCTCAAGCCTCATCTCTTTAACAAGGTACTCAATTCTCTCATTTCTGACCCTAAGAATAATGGTTCCTCTTCCTTCTGTCCTTCCTTCTTCCAGCCCCAGCTTGGAAAAGAGAACAGTACCATGATCTGTCTACCATGAAAAACTCAAAAAAATCCGGTGGAACTCATGAAAATCGTAAAGTGAAACTGGCTTAATGGCATCAACAAAATCATCTTCACTTTGAACAAGAACACCTGTGCAGACAGAAATTAAATTTAACTGATTTTCTTTGCATTTACACTTCCACGTAATCTAGATTACCTCCACAGGCCTTTGAAAAACCCTCACCACATTATGGTCATTTCCCAGCAGTCTCTGGTGTCTTGCTCTTGTATGTCTTTCCTTTTTCTGCCTGTACCTCTTGGCAGGGTTAATCTCTTTTCTCCTGATATATAAAACCCAGAAGAACCAGACCTCCACCCTTTTGGGCTCTAGCAGCAGCAGTATGAACAAGGGCTATGGCAGGTGTGCCTCAGAGTAAAGGCTAAAATGGGCACCCCATCCAAGCCACACTGCAAGGGGAACAGCCATCAATCTTCTGGGAGAGGAGGCTGTCTGGAGCAAATCTGCTGCTGCAAGTCAGATGCAGAATTCAGTACTTCCTCATACTTGGAATACTTGGCACAGTGATTATGAAAATAAATGACAATCAACTCTTCTTCTAAAGAAGTGGGTACAAAGATAATTTTGATGAAAATTCTTTTCAGAAACCAATTTTCCCTATGAGAATACTGGCATTTAAATGCGTTTTAAGAACTAAGAAAAACACTTAATTTATTCTTTCCTGCCAGACAGGAACACTGTGTTTCAGATTTGTCTCAAAAACTTCCTGAGCAAGTGGCTTTGCCTTGTTAACCTCACTCTTAGTTGTGGTTAGCTTCTGCTAGGTGCCAATAGTGCTTTGAGCCTATTGATTGTTTTTCAGAATAGGAAAGAGATGAATGTTTTGAATAGACATCAGAACTTATCTTCACCATTCAAAAAGGACACATAAATAAAATAGAGATAAAGCTATTGTTTTGAAATAAAATAGGCAGAAAATTATTTTTCATTTCTTTTTCATGAGGACACTGAACCACTTATTCTTGTTTAATGGTCAAAATTTTTGCCACCCCTCTTGGGTTTTGCTCTCTTGAGTGAATGATTTTGCACCATTTGTTGGAATGGTGCAAAATTGAAGGAACTGAATCTTCACTGATGAGTGTTGTCAGCACCTAGATGGCCCAAGGGAATCTGTTACATTCAACACTAAAGTGATTTCCAGTGGGTTCATTACAGCTTCCCAGTTGAGGTGGTGGGAATTTAGCCTTAGGACAAAGAGGGCCTGGGAAAACTGCCCACTAGAATTGTTCCAAGTCTCTAAAAGGGCAATTGAACATAAAGGCATCATCTTTAGTTCAATGAATCCAACAGCTGGAAATCACTGCTGATCAGAGAAGTACAGTAGGAGACAATTGCTATACATTTGCTCTATTCTTATCCTCTTCCCTAGGCATCAGCCTTTGGCCATTCCCAAAGACAGGACAGTGACAAAGACAGGATCGAGCTGAAACTTTGGTTTCACACAAAAAAGACATTTCTGGTGCTGTGACATGAGTAGCTGCTCTCTCCACTACAGAGAGCAGCTACTCTGGTCAAACAGTTTAAGTAGAAAGCTCACATAAGGACAATGGATCAAAATCTCATTCCATCCACATTGTCCAGCAAAAGGATCTACATGGACTTCCACCAAAGATAACTGGACCCAAACTCTACCTTTCTGACCCATAAAAGAGCATGAACAAGGGCTGCTCTGAGTCAAACACTTCCTGCATCATGCAGAGAAGACAGCTATCCTTTCTCCCAAACTAGAGCTGAGGAAAGCTAAGGGAGATGCTCTGTTTTTAGTCAAGTACTGTTCAGTATGAAATCTGAATCCTGAATACATCCATAAAACAGCTAAACAAATCTATCCAGCTTCCAGTTATCTACTAAACATGGCCAGCATGATCCACACTAGACTTAAGCAACTTGTGTATATGAGCAGAAATCCATGAGAATGCTCCTCTCCATGCAGCCCATTGGTGTGCAGCATCCTGGTAACACATGTCACTCCAGACACCCTCAGGTACCCCTGCTGCTCTGTCACAGCCTCACAGAGGATTGATTCAGGTTCAACATCTGAGACACTCGTCCCTGAGGCACTGTGGGGTTTGGGTCCCTGCTGTCCAAAAGGCTTCCTGCTACTGCAGTGCAGTGATGGCAGGTGACAAGTTAATTCCATGTCAAGGCAGCAGTGGTTTGGGTGCCAGAGAGAGTCTTCCCTGAGAGCTCACGTGAGCCTAAGATTGCCAAGGGGTGTGTGGAGCCCAGCACTGCAAACCCCCCACAGGAACCAAGCTGACCAGCTTCTGGCCCATGGGGACACAAGTTAAGGCCAGGTTGGACAGGGCTTCAAGCAGCCTGGTCTAGTGGAAGGTGTCCCTGCCTATGGCACAAGAGCTGGAACTGGGTGACCTCTAAGGACCCTTCCAACCCAAATTATTTTGTAACAGCGGTGCCTGCTGGGACAGGGGCAGAAACATGAGGCAAATACTTGTCTCTTTCCCATTCATTAGTTTCCCAGTAATCCCAAAGAACATCACTAGCATCTCCAGGGGCACAATGATTCTCTTTAGTACAATGATTCTGTTCTTTGATGTGTCTTAGGTGATGATATTTTGGCTTAATTAGATTGTGCTGGTACCAGACAGTCTGGGACCACTAAGATTCCTGAGTGTGAGGTGCTATGGCCTGAGGAGCTGTCATGCTGATCCAGGATTTCCTCTGTAAAACAGGGAGGGGAGAATACACGTTTCAAAGTCTCCAATTCAAAGGACTTTGTGAAATTCCTCCAGTTCTAGTTCACTGACAATACCTTAAGCCCCACCATCTGGTGAATGACTAAAGTGCAGGGAGAGACAATGCTCTGAGTCAAGTTAAAACGAGTTTTCAAGACACCATTAAAATAGAAAAATGCCTGATTCTTCAGGAGAATCTACTGATCTTCAATAAAGTGTTGAAAAAATAGTTTTAAAAGGCATCATAGTGGGTTTTTTAAAAGGCATCAAGTAGTTTTATCATGTTGGATTCCATTTTCTTCACTTGATGTAAACTGTCATGCTATAAAATAAACTTTGTTTTAAGCAGTTTTCTCTCTCTTCTCAGAAGTGGCAGTGAGCACACACAAACCAAAACTACTCTGATCATGACCACAGCCTGAATCATGGGATGACTCTAGGAAATTGTGACAGAACAGGAAGAAACAGGGCAATGGCCCAAGAAGATGCTTTTTGGTTGTAATGCACCCTCTGAAAAAAGGCTTCTCACCAACTTGTGCTAACCAAGAGGACAAAGCATCCATTTCTGAAATCTCTTAAAGTTAGTGAAGAACCTCAGGCACAGATTGAAAAATCTGATCTAGAGATACCACATCAAGTGAAAATCACATCAATATCTTTTTTCCCATCTAAACTATAGCAACTGCTGCTAGTCACAGTGAAGTGTCTCTGAAGTAGGGCAAACTACAGAGACACAATCTGTAATTTATGTATAGCCATTAACAAAGATGGAAGAGAGTTCCAGCTCCTTTTGGCACAATTTTTCAAAGTCTTTAATACCCAGCAGCTCAAACTTAACAAGACACTGCCCTAGTCCTGATGGAACTAGAGATGAAAAATGTTCCCAAATAACCCCAGTGAAAGAGGTTGGAAGGAAAAGCCAGATGGAAAGACAGCAAGATCCTTTTCTCTTATTGTAAAGTCACCTAAAAATGTAGCTTCAGAAATTTTTAAGTCACTCACCAATACCAAGAATAAAAATTATAACAATATGGTAACACTTTTGTCTATTAATCCTATTGGAGAGCAACTTAAAATTCCTCTCTTTAAGGTAAATGCTCTAATGATCTATGATAGTCAAGTTCACTTTCCATGTGGAATGAGGCATGAATATCTGCCAGCACAATAGAAACAGCTGGCCATATCTTGCTTAGGAAGACCATGGTTTAGACCATTATATGTTACTTCTGTCCATAATCTGACTTTGAAAGTTCCACATCCACTGCTGTCAAGAGAAGATGCTGTGAAACAGGACATAAAATGCACTGCAACCTGTGCTACCCTCACACAGCAAAAGAAAACATCAAAGGAAACGTTTCTCTTCACACAGGATGACTGCCATCTCTCAGCCTGCTCCCCTTTTACTGGGAGAAGGCAGCAGGTAGTGATGATCAGGTGAGTGTCTATGTATGGCCAGTAAATTACTTTTCTCTTAGATATAGCTGAACAAAAAGTGCACTATTTAGAATATTTGTAACAGGACAAGAAGGGTTGTGAAAGATGATCGACCTGGTTTTGTTCTCACTTTTGTGGGGAAACAAAATACAAATCCAATGGATATAATCACAGCAGAGGAAATTAAATTAAGGCTTGCAGGTCTACAAAACTTTACTATTTAAAAATAAAATACAATTAAATAATGATGTGGGACATGCTCTTTTACTTATGCTTCCCCAGTCTGTCACCTCACCTCAACTCAAAAGAACTTAAGCTAGACCCAGCTACGCAAGCAAACCCCTGGACTTACCTGCCCTGATGCAGATGATGAGCTGTATCCAAATCATTCCAGCATAGGCTCAAGTACTTTCTCAAAGGTCAGAGCTCTTGTTTATGAATCCCTCAAAGCAAAGTGTGTTCCTTGCACAGTAAAATTTGTGGTGCCACAGGGGGGAGCTTGCAGCTTGTGCTAAAGTGGCTAAAGCTCATCACTTCCAGATCAAGAGAAAAGGACAGTTCAGAAGCATTAACAACTGCAGCCACTGGAAACGCTGTTCTGGAAAGGCTGGTTGAAAATCATGACACATGCATACATATTGCACAAACACTTTAATAAAGATGTTCCTTTTCACATGATCTCATTGACTTTGCCTTGAGAAAGCAGTCAAACCCATAACTTATAGCAGAAGTCTTACACAGTCTTTATTCACTACAGTTTGGGAGAAGACTATGAACTCAAAAAAAGACCACATTTTCACCCAAACGCACCTATGAAGGTATCTCTTGATTTTCTTTGAACACTTGTAAGAGAGGGAAGCCAAAAAAGGTGTTTACTAACACCTTTATCTTCCTCCCCACCAAAGGAAGCAAGGTGGCCAAGCACAGCGCTAGGAAACACCTACCTTTTTTAACACATTATTTTCTAAATAATGCTACATTTTACTGCATGTTTATTCATTCCTTTGTGTTAGTACAAAGTGCAAGCTGCAAGATTCATGATTTTAAGAACTTGCACAGCAGCTATTCAAATCCATTATAAAAACATATTCTTATGTAAAGACTTTTAATTAGGCAAGAAATACAATTCCTTTGGACAATGGGCTTGGTTCACAGCAATACCTGTGTAATTAATGCTTTTTTATTAAAAAAGCATCCCTGAATTAATAAATGGGCTATTGACTCTGCTGCAAACCACCATGTCAGTCTGCTTTGGTACCTTTGAAAATGTAAAGCATCTAAATTTAATAGGAAAACAGATGACCTGTCCTGATTCAAGCTGAAAAACAGTGCTGTAATTGAAAAACCCCAATCCTGAGCAGCCATTGTGTTTGGTGCTGCAGGATGTCAGTGGAACAATCTTTTTTTTTCTTTACACAATACTTTCTCATGACCATAGTACAATGAGTTTGTGCTACTTGATTGTGAACTGGGCCACTATTTACAGTATTACTATACATAACCAAAGGTCAATGCAATTAACAAAATGGATAAAATTCATTCTTTTGGAAGAAAAAAAAAAAGAGTGATTTTGCTGGGGTTTTGGAGAGCTGGCTTGGCACAGAGTGTTACAATGCATTTTAAACATAAAGAAATGGCTGGCTAAAAGACTGATGGTTTAAGACAGCATTTTCAGTGGTAGTATCTTTTACTGCTGGAAACTAAGTTACCAGTGATATAACATAAATCAAGGTAGTAGTGTATTAGTTTAAAGATATGTAAGTATTTATTTGAGTGCTGCAGCATAATAGCTATCATTTTTCACTGCTTTGATATCCAAGGATTCCTAGTACTACACAAATGTATTTTATCTGCTTCATTTTTTAGTTTTGATACTTTCATTCAAAGAAAAGTAACTCCCATTTCTTTGTACTGCACTGAAATAAAGTATCTTGTTTCAGTCCATAATGCTTTTCTCATTCTTTCTGGTCTGTCTCTGTCAGTGTTTGTTTCTATGAGCACCAAATCCCAGATACTAGTCCCTAGAGTCCAGCTCCCAGTACCCTGGATCCCAGTCCTCTGTGCATACACACCCCAAAGGCACACCAGGCAACACTGACAGGGCACCTGGCGCCTCCATCCAGGGCTCTGCAGAGCCTGAGCAGCACTGGCACTGCTGCTCAGTGATCCCTGAGACTACTGGGACTTCTGCAGCGTGATCCCTTCTTCTAGCAGATTCCCATTAAGATTCTTGTTGGAATCTGGGAAAGTAGGCCCTACCCTGCATTTCCCATTTCTCAGGAGACTGCCAGAGTCATTGTCATTTTCTGTTGCTGGGACTGCTGTCACATGCTGCTAAGACTACAGGAGTCCTAAATAAATGAACACAAATCTCCCTCTGATTTCCATCTAAAAAGCTTCTAACCAGGTCTACTGCTAAGTACTTTGCTCTATGGAGACTCATGTTCCCAGCAGTTTGGATATGAGAACAATCAGGAGCAGACAATATTCAAACAAAAAGGTAAAGACTGACAGGAGATGGGAGAAAGCTGAATTTCCCAACACAAGCACTGGCCTCATCAGTGTGTGCTTCTGTAAGAGCTGCTTTCTGTTGCACCAAAAAGGCAGCTTGTGCCTGCACAGGTCACAGCGAGGTGAGCAATACCTGGCTGCTCTGTGACTCTGAACAGATTTCAGGTGCAGCACGAACGATGAGGTCACAACATGGAGAAACAACAGAAACAATCAATTCCCATGCAGAGAAGCTTTACTTTAATTCTCAAGCTACTTATGTCCCCCATTTTTTGTAACAGCTTCCAGAGCACCTCACTTTCACATTTCATATGCTTTCTGCAAGACAATCATTCTACTTGATAATTATTATTATGTCAATTGTCACAGCAAATTAAGTATACACTTAACAAAAGTCTGCATTTAGGAACTCAATATTCTTTTCACTTATGCAGCTGCACAACCATCATATGAAGTCAGAAACAAAATATTAGTTCTGTTTATAGACAATGAGATTTAATTGCTTACTGTAGTCTATTATCACAACAGTTAGTTTGCAAAATACAAAAAAATTTAAATTTAGCTGCTGACATCTATTTTCATGTTAAATTTCTTTTCCAAATATGCATCTTTTCTATATAGATATGCATGGAAATGTTCAGATGCATTCCAAGAGAATAAAAAAAAAATTCAATCCAACTAGCTGAAAAGAAATCAGCTGCAGTGTCACAGCTGCAGTGTAGGACACTGCCGCTGGACTGATTCACAGAGAAGGAAATTATTTTATCCTATTCCCTGCCTTTGATAGCATCCAACAGGATTTGCACTCCTGTGGAATGAGATTATGGTGATAGTGATATGGATGGGGCCCCTCTCCATTCAGGATCATGTGCACTAGAATACAAGGAATAACTGCTTTTTATGAGACTGCCTAGTCCTTAAGTGGCCACCTTTCAAGTAAAACAGATGATGTTTACTTACAATATTATAATGTTTTTAATAGGACACACCCTTTTCAGAGTTGATCTCCACCTCCTAGGTGGGACATACCTTTTATCAATTCAAGTAGGGCACCTCTTTTGAGTGTGTAACTATTGGCTTGTTGCACATCAAGTAGTGAGTCTGATTTTGTGGACAATGCTGTGAAGTAGGCTGCCAGGGAACCTGTCCTGGAGGGGACATGGAAAATGAAAGACACACATCCACACTGCCCCAGGAGCTACCTCCTATGGGAGAGTACACATTTCGATGTGGATCACTCACCTTTTGAGCATGGTGCACACTGAGGATCTGTGTGCTTATTTTACCCAGTCTACCTCACAGATATTAGAGGGTTTCAAAACAATTAAAAGTCACAATATTTACTGTGAGTACATGGTCACAACATGATCTGTAGTACTGTGGGCAAACAAAATTTATTCCCGTCCTGTGGTGCACATGCTGTAGCATGTTCTTGGGCTTATGTGTTACAGCTGAACTCACCTAAACAGGCTTGTTGCCTTCAAAAGAGGGGATCCTGCTCCCCAGTGTAGAGAAATTCTGTCTTCAATTCCTCCCAGATCATACTCTGGTACTCACCACATAATGAGTTGGTCCAAGTCACTCATCTGCTGCAAAACTATTCCTCTTTTTTATTGCTGAATTTGTTTTCTGCCAGATTAGTGACCAGAATTGACTCACTGTACAGCAAAATAGAACCAGCAAAGGGGAAAGGGGGGAGCAGGAGCTGGGAGTGCAGAGGTGTTTGTAGGTTGGTTGAGAGCAGGATCTCCTCTTTAAGTAGCAGTAAAAGTAATAGCAGATCTAATAGCACCTTTATAAACACCCAAGCAGGGAATTTAGTTTTTGATGCAATACTGCTGCAGGATGGTCCTGGAGACAGAGTGGGCTGGTCCTGGGGCCAAAATCTGCACTGCAGAGCATTGTGTTCTGCCTCCACATTGTGCTAGTTCTCAAAGCCATTTGTGCTGTCATCGAGTGGTTGGCAGTGTTCTATTGTTTTTGTGAGCTTATTCCCAGCCTGTATGTCAATCCACAATTGATTCAAGGCTGGTTTTAAGCCATCCATATGGCAGTTATTGACAGAAGAAAGCACTATAGCACACATTACATTTATTATTCTGAAACTTTAGGAGAGATGTAAATGGTACATCAGTCTCATGCAAGCCTGTGCTGCCTGATATTTAACTATTTACTTGCTACTCTAAATACTCTTACTTTGCACTTCAGTAAGAAAACATACTACTAATTAAGAGCAGTTTTTATCACTCTTTTTAGTCATAAAAGAAACTAAATCCAAATTTCCTTCTTCTTTACACTGGCTTCTGCCTCCTAATAATCCATGCCTGTATTGAAGGTTCAGAGAAAAAAACAGCTTTTCACAATTACCTAGAAAGGTCAAAGACATCACTTCCAGCTTAAATAAAAACCCAATGAAAAACCCAGCACTTCTGGCACACAGCAGCTCAAGCAGTAGTCAGCCTCAATACCATATACTTAAAAATGCTACATATCCTAAGAATAGTTTAAAATGTCAGGAAGTTCACTGGCAGACAAGCCTAAAAGCCTAAGAGCCTCACAGCTGGGCCCAAAGGGAAAGCCCTGTTAGGCTTCCAGCTTTTTCTAGCACTGAGTAGCTCCTCTTTCAGCCAAGGACAGTTCACCTGTGAAACTGATCATAAGTTATTTAGTTACTGCAAGGAATTTTTCTATTTACATTAAATAAAACTGTTATGACATCTGTTATGCTCTGAGACTAATGAAAGCTTTGAAATTTGAAGAAAACAGAAATACTTGAAAGCACTATTAGTCCATCATTTTTGAAGTTTTTATTAAGTTCCAGGAGAATATAAAGAGAGTAAGAGAGAGGACTGAAGAAAAGAAGGTGGAAAAGATGGGAAGAAAAAGGAAAGAACAATGCAAACAGAGGCAGAAGGAAAACACTACTTGATAGGTAGTTTACCAGGAAACTTGCAAACAGATGAATAGGCATTCATCTACTATTCCATTTCAGTGAGATGCTAAACTCCTCAAGGTCAGCTCAGAACCCAGCCTGAATTTTGCTGAATATATAAATTCTTCAGATCAGGGAGGGATCTTTGCTTCCCTCCATTTCAATGTACCCTGATAACATTAATTATTATATCTCTGGTACATTTTGTAAACATTTGAGGTAATGAATCTATTACACAAAACACTGTACTATTCTCCTGCTGGAAGGCAACCCCTACTCTGATTTCTAGAGAATGCAACTCATAGTTAGGAATTCTGGTGATTTAAACTTCCTCCCACCAGCACATGCAAATGACTGCAAGTACTGACAGGAGCTGCATTCTGACAGCCCTCATATCCCAGAACGTGCTCCTGCAGCCGTCAGGAGAGGCAGCAGAACGCCGTGTTGAGGAGCTCATCTTGCAGTTCTCTGCCTCATGAGACTGCACAGGGAACAGATCCTTCCGTTTAAACACAAAATTTAAAAAAAGATTAAACACAAGATTAAAAAAATAAAATCTTGAGGACGAGTATGCGAGAAATCAGTTAAACTAGGTGATGGTGAAGAGATCTGTTGGAAATTAAGATGCCAGTTTTTATCCCTTCTTCTGTTACTGACTTCTGTGGATATTACAAAGGCAATCAGTCATCTTTGTTTTTTGTGATCTCTAAAACAGTAGGAACTGCTGCTGATAAATGTGTTTAGGGATTAAATATTTGAGGGCTTCATGGAAGTGTGTGAAACATACTTCACAATATACGACTCTCTTAGGCCTCATTTTCCAATGGCTCGTTCCTTGTGCCAGATGTTTGTATCAGTGTCTCATGAACGTGAACTGCATACAAAATAAGAAGTTTCTGTGGTTTTTGTGATTTACGTTCCTTATCAACCAATAGGGAGTCACAGAGCAATGTAAAATCAGATTGCTTCAACATGACAGCTAATTTATAGCATTATTAAAACCTATCTAGACAAGGTGCTCATATATTTGCCATGCTTACTATTTTTGCTAATAGGTAATGGCAGTCCTTCCTGTCGCAAGTAAAACACTTGTTATCTTTAAATCCACTGAGGACCTGGTGGTCCGGCTTGTTTTCTTTGTCTTTGCCTGAGACTTCCATGGTTTTGACTGCCACTACTAAGTTTCCCTCTGTTTCTCTTATTTAGGATGATGACCTCTAGCTCTTGAAAACTTTATCTTGTGCTTCCTTCCTTTCCGATGACTTTTTGCTCCCTTCTGGAGTGCTCTGCCTGCTTTTGCTTTCCAGAACCCTTTCCAGCAACGTGGTGCTCAGGGCTCAGCCCGGAGCTGCTCCGGCCCCACGACGCTGGAGACGCAGAGCAGGCGACAACAGCAGGCGCCTCACCGGAGCCTCACGACACACGCTGGCCATTTCACAAACAGCTGCAATTATAACCCTATCTACACGGGTACCTCTCTTACTGCTTTCAAAGGCTGCACTTGCCTATTAAGCGTGACGGGCTCCTGTAGAAGCAGCTCCGTACTCGCGCCTTATTCCGCAACGCCGAACTCGGGACGTCCCGGCGGCGGCTCTGCCCGGCTACGGGCAGGGACAGCGACAGGGGACGGTGACAGGGACGGGGCAGGGCCGGGGCAGGGCCGGCCCACTCCCGCCGCCTCCCCCGCTTCCTCCCGGCCCCGCCTGTTGATGTTTCACTTGCTTTTAATTCCCGGGTCGCAAGATGGAGGCGGCGCTGGGATGTCGGGAGCTGCTGCCGCTGTCGCTGCTGCTGCTGCCGCCTCTGGCCTCCGCTCTGCTGGGCCCGGCCGCGCCGCTGGGACAGGTACCGCCGGGGCCAGCCCATTCCCTGTCCTGTCACTGTCCCTGTCCCTGCCACTTCCCTGTCCCTGCCCCGCTCCCTGTTCCTGCCCCTGCCCCGCTCCCTCAAAAGGGTGAGCCGGCCCTGCCGCGGGACGACAGGGGTTCCCCTCTCCCTTTGCTGGTTCGTCTGTGTAGGATTGGGGGTGCCGCGTCTGACGGGTCTGAGCGGGGACATCGTTACTTGTGTGCAGTGTAGATGTGTTTACATTTTCAGGCTTGTCCGCCTACATCTCCACGGTTCGGTGCCGTAGAAGTACGCGCTGCATTAGGTTCACACTTGTGCCCAGCCTACTCGTGAACTGAACCAAGAAAAGGGTTTTGGCGTATTGGTATATCTATAAATACACAGGGCATTGTGTTGTCTGCTTTTCTATTCCAATATCTATGCTGTATCTTGGTGGCATCAGTTTTAAATTCGGTGGCTTTTTTAAAGAGTGGAAGGAGTGTATTGGGTGTTACTTAGGAGAACTTTCCAGTGGGAATAAAAAGATTTGCCACAAACCAGGTGAGCTCTGACCTCTAGAATTACAGAATAACCGGGTACTTCTGCCTGAGCTTGAATCATTATAAGATACATCCTCGAAAATTGTTATAATTGTGAACCCAAAGTTTAAGAATCACAGAGGGAAGAGTTGTGAGGGAATTGTAGTCAACTTGTCTAGCCAGTGTGAAGTTACTGTTATCTGACCAAATTTATTATGTCTTTTTTTCCCTCCAGAGTTATTTATTTCTTAGTATAATTTAAGTAAAACATTTCCAAGGAAGCCTGACAGAGGCCCTGCTCTGGCACATCCTGTGTTGCGAAGCAGGATTCATTCCTGGCCTTACTTCCTGGTTTCTGCTTCTCTTTATGAACTACTGAAGAGAGACTTCCTTAGCTCTGACTTCAAAATGAGGATCTAGGTCTTCAGACACGTATAAAAGTGCCTGAAAGCCTGAAGTGAGGTGCACTAAAGAGAGCAGAGGGAGCTCAATCCTTGGGTACTTTGCTTATCCCTCTAAGAAAGGGAGTGCTGGCATGAATTTGCCGAAAGGCTCATGAAGTGACAGTGTAATACAGGCTTATGCTCTCCTCACCTTCTACCCAGAAACTGTCACACTTCCACACTACAGCTTGGTAGCATTAAAATTCTTTGTCACTGCTGGCAGTTTTAAAGGACAAGGAGGCACATTTGTGTCTGCTGTCTTTGGATGTGAAAGCGTGAGCGTGGCACAGGAGTGCTGGGGCAGTCCCACGTAAGGCAGCTTGGGGTCAGAGAGAGAGCAGGTGTGTTTTGGAGTGAGAGCAGGGCTTGACTTAGGAACTGTAATGCCTTAAGGGCACAGCTGTGCTGTTTGTGGGGTTGAGCTTGTCTATTTGTGCCATACTGCTCAGGTGATCTTGTGCGCTTATGATTTGCATGTTTGGAAGTGTCTGCACTCTTTTAGTGTTACGTGGGTCTGGTGGGCTAAGTATATGCAGAAAATTTCTTCCAAGAGTCAAAAGGGACATACAAATTTTTACTTTAATGTTTTTTTCTTTTGAAATGTTAAACTTAGCAAAATAAAAACTTGTGTTTTCTCCTGTGCTATTTAGTTTTGTACATACAGGGCCAGTTTTGATGCAAAAGGAACAGAGTATCTTGAGAAAGTTTTGAGTAGAAGAATCAATGGATTTTGACACTGAGCTGTTTTGTGGTGGCCTGTTAGGAACAGCAGTGCCTAGGCAGTGGGAATGGGCAGGGTGGGAATGCCATGCTGTGGAGTTGCCTTCAGAAGCCATGAGCTCAGTGACCATGGACGATGGGGACAGGATAACTGTGTTGTTTCCTCAGGATGGCTTGGGACTGCAGGCTGGTTGGGAGCAGGCAGCGTCAGCATGGTCAGCTTTGCTTTGGCTGGACACCACAGCTGTGCTCCACAGTCTGTGAGCCCACTGGCTGCACTCGACTGACAGCTTCACATTTTGTTAACTCTTCCATGTGGGGATTAGAGCTGGAGTTAAAATTTACCTCCTTCTTGATGGCAATGGTGTTACAGAAACCGTAGTGGAAGGACTGAGGAAAAACCTTTTGATACTGGAACAGCATTTTGTAAGGCTGAAGTGCTGTTGTTCAGCTCTGGAATGTGAACGCCTCAACTGTTGTGCAATACTTGTAATTTCTTATAAAAGCTGTTTTGAAATCTGGACTTCTTTTTTATTTTTTTTCTTTTTAATATTAGCATGTCTGTTATGGTTTTTATTTCTCCTCATAAAATTTAGATATGCAAAACTGGACTAAAAATTGATTGATTTTCTACAG
This sequence comes from Aegithalos caudatus, assembly GCA_013389925.1. NCBI lineage: Eukaryota > Metazoa > Chordata > Aves > Passeriformes > Aegithalidae > Aegithalos > Aegithalos caudatus. The sequence goes on from WEIU01006629.1 coordinate 542,843, forward strand.
AATTGGGAGTTTGTTGTTATTGTTTTGGGCTTTATTTCCTTAAAAAAATAAAGGGAATGATGCAATAAGACAGCTGACTTTCACATTAAAGTAATGTTTCTGATGCAAGGTCAGGATAAGGTGTGCTTTAGAGTATTTTTTTAATGTGCTGATAGGAACTGGCTAAAAGCAGTGCTAACACCATATTATTTGCTTATGCTGTTTACCTCTTGATAATTTAGGCTAGCAGAGTTCTTTCTAAATAACACACTTGCCTACCAGATTTTGTTTTCAGTTCAGTTGCCTGGAAAAAAAATGTTTTTATATATTATTTGTTGCCTGCAAGAAACCTCTGTATGGATGGGTCATTTCACAACAACAGGAAGTAATTTTCACTACATCAACCATTTGATGCAGTGAGTACAATGTATTTGAATCAAAGAAGAAACTAGTTAATAGCAATGTGCTGGAATGTTTCTTCCATCACTTTATGTCAATTTCTCTATGAGGAGCCTGACACATGTGAATTTTAGGCCTAAAAGAGCTGACATCATCTTCCTATGTATATTTGATTAAATTAAAGCAGCATGATACAACCATGTCTCCGTGATGTGAGACTGAGTATTCACCTTTAAAACTCATGATAAAATATCATAGTATGAGTTGGTTTAATAGGGAGGATACAAAGGCAGTTAATTCTAGTAACACACATAGAGGAAAGGGAAGGATAATCCATGTTATAATGAGTCATTGTAAAACAAGGAAGGAATGAAAGTAAGTATGCTTCTTCAGAAAAGCAAAGTAAAGCAAAATCATCATGTTAGATCATTATATTAAGAAAGAGCCCAACTTTAACTAGTTAAGAAAATACTGGATGTAGTTATCTCACCCTAAATTCTGTCATGCAGTTTAATAATGCCAAATTTTAATAGAGAAAATTTTGTACAAAAGTTTTCTGAAATGTGAGGGACAAATTATCACCCTGCAAACTTGTGAAATTCTAACTTCTCGTGTCAAACTTCTACCATGGTTACTTTTTAATTCGGTTATACCTGATTGCAGTTAAGACTTTACAACACAGTTCTGTTTTGATTCTCATGAAAGAATTATGTGAAGCATGGATCTTGAAGCCCTGGATTGCAATATATTGTTACACTGTTTGGAGCCAGTTGTCCATGCAAGTGCTCGGACTCAAGTGGTATGAGTGCACGTGGTAGTTTTGTTTGTCTATTCAGACACCTCTTTTCCCATAATCTCTTCTCAAATTTAGAAACAGGTTATTAGTTTTGTCTATTTTTTCCCTGTTTGTAAACCTGCATGGGACTTTACATTTTTCAGTCACAAACAGGGTATCAGCAGTGCCTGTGTAATGGCTGTGAGGGGACTGCCTGCCTTCCAAGTCTCTGTACAGCTGGCCATCCTGTAAGGCCCTGTGCCATCTGTTCCTGGGCTGCCCACGTGGCTTCCCACAGCCCCTGTGGTGCAGAAGAGCCTTGCTTGGAGAGCCTCAGTAGAGAACAGCTGTGCCTCAAGTGGGCCAGCTGCCACGGCAGCATCTTGGTGGCTTTTTGTGACTGATGCAGCTGTGTGGGACTGGGCAATTACCCTGTGCTGGGAGAAACTGAACAGTGCACCCCATCAGGTATTCACTGCCTGTGGATAAAGTCTTTCCGTGATTCTTTAATCAGATGATCAGATCTGTTTGAAGTTCCTCTGTGATTGGACACATCAGCTTTCCATTTTGCGTCAATTTTCATAAAAAGCAATATTAGGTGAAATGTTCTCTGTAGATTTGTGTGGTGTTAATCTTTGAGAATTAATGAATATTCCCTTTTAAATTATGCCAGATGCCTTATATTCTTTGCTGACATCTTTTGCCCTTGTTCTTCTGCTGCTACTGTGATTTTACTGCCCCAGTTAACAGTCCTGGGTTCTGTTGCAGCAGCACACAGTGAAAGAGGAAAGAATTAGAAAATTATCACTACCTGCTTACTTCTGCTGATCCAAGCTCACAGAAATTCAGTAATTCACTGTAATCTGTACCATCACACTGCTAATGCTGCTGCCTAGAACAGAATGACTTGTATTTGTGATAGGGGTGCTGTCCACTTTGTGTGTTCTGTGGCCATTACCACTGTACATATCACTGCAGGAGCATTTAGCGATGAGAATGCTCATCACTAAATGCTCATCACAGGGATGAGAAACCATAGGAAAACTCAGGAGATACATTTGCATCCTATAAGAGCATTAAGAATGATAGAGCCATTTTTAGTGCAGATTGGACTTTTGTGTGAAGGCATTTACCATCACAGGAGGGGACAAGGGGACACTTTCTTCCCCTCCACCCTGAGGTTGTGAATTTTGTTATGGTAACATTTAAAAATCCTCTGTTGAAATTAAAGGATGTTCTGTAAGTGTGTGTGTCTTCAGCCCTAGGACTGGAAAGATGGGGATTTGAATTATCACTGGAGCACTTTCTAGCAAGTGTGGCTTGTGACCAGGCATTTAATCCTGAAGGACTGGTACAAGAGCTGTTGGCCTGCCACATCTGTTTCCCTCCCCATTAGGGGCCATAAACAATGTATGGCTCTTGAGCACTTACCAGCATGCAGATAGTGAAGAGGTACCAATCAGGCCTGATAACAGGAGCAGTGCCATGCATCACTTCTTCCCTGCTGTGGAGGAAAGTGGATTAGCTGGGATGGTGCCCTGCTCTCCTGTAAGCTGCTGCTCCCTTTCCCCCAGCACTCCCGCACAGATTTTCACTGCATTTGGTATGCATCTTGTAGATTTTGTTATGGGGCATTTGGAGGGTCAGGAAGATTGGCCACAGCAAGCCCCATTGGGTTTTGAGTGTGGAATTGCAGGAGACACCAGTGGGAAGCCATGGGAAGACAAGCAATATAAAACTCCCCTTCCAGGAAGACTGAGCTGGAATACTGCTGTTTTCCTTGGGAAGATATGAAGAGTAATGAACAACCTGTTCATAAATTGCAAAATGAGAGCATATGACAACTGAGTAGAATGGATGTACAGAATATGGGAAGACATCAGTAGAATTTGTTTGATCTGGATGTTAACAGACTAGTCCCAGGAATGGCAATAGTACGAGTTCTCTGTTGTGTGTGAATACAAAATTGCAAGGGTCATGATACAACTGCTGTAGGGGAATACATTTTTCTGAGTTACTGAGGAGCTTTAGGAACCTGTGTCATTGAGGAGATCCATCACCATCACCTGAGATGGTGGTGAGGACAGACAGATCACACAGCAGAGGCAGTCAGACAGTCTGTGTCCATCAGAACAAAGAGCCCAGCTCATTCTTCCCAGCTGTGTTCTTGGATCTCCTCTGCTTGTCCAGCTCTTCCTTGCTCGTTCAACTGACAGAAAAATGGTCTGGCAAAAAGTTTTTGTGCCAATTTAATGAGCCAAATTACCTCCCTGACTTGGGATGGATGAGAGGGAAGGATGATGTGCAGGAGAGATCTGCACTCTCTCCTTCAGTGGCAGAGGCAGCAAGTGGTTAAACTGGCTCATTTGTCTGCACCTTATGATCTGATTTTTGAACCTTTGACAGCACAGAAGTGATCAATACTTCACTTCTTAAACATGTAACGTGCTCTTCGAGTGCAAGTTTTAAGTTTGTTAGAGAATCCATAACAGTGCTTGTGGATACTCTGTGTCAACAGAGATGACAGCTGTTTTGAAGGAAATTAATCAGTGTATATATAGGTAATTTTGTGCATTTAACAGTCAGTTGTTGAGCATATCTAGCTTCCTTCATGCCCTTCACTTTCAAATAAAGCATTTGATTTAAAAAGAAAGAAGGAAGGAATTTTCCTATTTTTCATCAGTCATTTCCTTTTTCTTGTAATTGCTGAGTCCCTTTGTAGATGTTGAAAAAAGATTGTGAAATACTCTTTGTAAAAAAACCCTCAGATGTAATTTGTGGCTTAAAAAACTAAGGACTATTAAGACTGCCTGGAAAATCAATCTTTTGGGCCTTTTGATTTCCCAGAAAACAGAAAAACCAAGGAAGTGATGCCACAAAGTTTTGGTCATCTAACAGTTTGGAAGTGTAAAAGACTTACAGTTCTGAATGCTGAGAGCTAAAAGATCTAAAAGTTTGATGGATTTTTATTTTATTATTGATATACACAATTCTTAAAATACGAGAAAAAAATAAGTGGTTTGAGGAAATTAGAGGAGGACAGGAGAGATTATATCCTACGTTTATACTGTTAATTCAGTTTATATTTTCAGTTACAGACTTCACTTGTCTGACTAATTTAGTAATTTTTGTTTCCTTTGAATAGCTAGGATTTAAGTTTTGAAGGAAAGTCAGTATAAAAACCTGTTTTGTAGAAGGGGCATTGAGGAAGAGATTTGTCTTTGGTTCCAATGGCCAGAGAGTTTTCCTACTGATATACCAAATGGGTCTGAAATATTTCCAAGTCACTTTGAACCAAAAGGTTATCTGTGTTAGGTTTAAAACCATTCTTCTCGTGATAGCAGATTCCAGCTGAATTGGACTTAGAGGTTCTTTTAGTGTTTTTGCCCATCCTGGCTACTTGAGTATGCTCTGTAACATCCATTGTTTCAATGATTTCTTGTCATTATAGTCACGTTTCAGAAGTTTTCTGTTCATGAACTGGGGCTGTATTATGTTAGGTATTGTATATTTCATGTATTTGCTGGCTGAAAATCTAGTGTTGTGTAAAAATACTAAATGAAAAATCTTTTTGTATGTTTACATTTTTATTTATTTTAAATTCTGAGCATATTCAACTTCTTATTGAGACATGACTCACTTTTCAGCTGTTGGTTGTGAAACAATGACTCAACTACAGAGCTAAAGAAGATGCTGAAGGTATGGAGACATTTTCCAGAGGAAAATGGATCTCAGAATCACAGAATCATTTAGGCTGGAGAAGACCTCTAGGATCAAATCCAGCCTTTGACTGACCACCACCCAGTTAACTAGACCATAGCACTAAGTGTCATGTCCAGTTGTTAATGAAATAAAGTTATAATAATTTAAGTCTCACACAAGCCAAACATGGAGCTTCACATTACTTTTGAAGAGGTATCTGAGGAAAGCAGTGTGGCAATCATTATTTTTGTCTATGTGCAAGCAAGATTTGATTTTAATGTAGTTTTTTTCAGGGACAGACCTGGGAGATTTAAGGTCCCATTTGCAAAGCAGCTCCTGAAATTACAAGGGAGAAATGAGATGACAGAATGAGTAATTCAATAAATTACAGCAATTAGGGTTTGAAAGAAAGGACCAAATCCCCATTTTCTGTGAGTTTGAGGTGTCGCATGTGGCGACAATTTGGCAATAATTTGGGAATTATAACCAAAGAAATAGGATTTCTGCTGACAAAACTGAATGTTCTTTACTATAGAGGAAAATGTATTAAATTTCACTTTGAAGACTAACTGGAGTGCTTAAAAAATCATTTACAGAGAATCTGATTTTTTTAACCTATTGTGGTCTGTTATTTTTCAGCTAATATGAGAGACTTCCATTATGTCCTTGTGAAACAAATGATTATTATTATTATCGTGATTATTATTATCTTTATTACAAAAAACGACAAGCTATACATAGGGGGGATGCAGATGTAATTCTTTCTCATCAATCTCTCTATTAAAAAGAGGGGTGAAAAACCAGATTAATCTTTACATGAAACAAGAAAGCATATTCCTTTTCCTTCTGTCTGCTGGATAGAAAGCCTGGGAATGTGCTCTGTACAAAGTCATTCTGCCAGGACAGTACATGAAAGTTGCCTGCAGTGGCTCATGTGTTTTCTCAAACTTACATCTCTTCTCACTGTTTTTTTTTTCAGGAAGCAATCAGAGTTGGTGTTATGATGCAGAACACCAGTGGAGAATTTCACAAAGGACAGGTTTGTCTGGTTTTTCTGTTTATTCAGTGAATTAATATGCAGTGAAACAAAGTCTGCAGCAGCTGCAAGTATATCCTTTATTCTGACGTCAGTCGGTATGGAGTGTGTTCCTCTGAGAGCAGGATTGCAGCACAGGAGCAGGAAACATGCACTCATCCTGGTTGTCTTTCTTTCAGGTTCTTTTTAACATCACCTATGGTAATGGACAGGTTTATGTAAATGACTTCCCTATGAAAAGCGGGGTTACCCACATAACATGTCAGACAATAATATGTGAGTATTCTCTTTTCCTTTTTTTTTTTTTTCTTTTAATTTTACTCCCTCTCCTTGGGGTATTTGACTTCCCTGTTGTCTAGTAACCAAAGCTTACAATGGCTGTGTGTTCTGTATTTTGTAAACCAGAGCATTGTGGAAACAAAACATTTCCCAAGGTAGGACAATTCTGGTATTAAAATGGATCAAAAATCTTACTGCCTTCATCTCAAGTCACATTAACAGTTTGTAAATGGTCTAATCTGAAATCCAGACTCTGCCCATCTTTTCAAAAGAATGTTTTGCACTACAAGCTAGACAATGTAAACAGAAGGATGCAACTCCACCCTGCTAATGGCTGTGTCCCTAGGTTGGTTGGCATATATCCAGAAGGAGATTCAATAACAAAAGTATGAATTGTTCTTAGGAAGATCTTTTAATGATACCACTTCTGTGTCTATTGGACAAACAAGTTTCTGCTGGATAGGATATTATAGCACAAATACTGCACTTTTGCTAGGGTCCTGCAGTAGTTAATGACTTCAAATTGTCTTGAACCTGCTGCTTTTTCACTGATTCAATGCTACATTTTTTGTGAAAAAACAGTACTGTGTTTTTTTTGGAGATTCACAGAGCATACTGTATAATTAATTAAGCAAGGAGCATTGTTTGATATAAGCTCTGTTGTATTGAGAACAGTCTTCTGCTGCATGAGATACAGTCAATCTCTAGGTTGTTATCTGAGGTAATACTCATCAGGCACTTAGAGAATACTAACACTTTTTCAAATTGCTTCTCTGAGCTGTGACCTTGTTGCTTGAACCCTTCTTTCCCAAGCATGATCAATTATTAATTTGACAGTATTCCTTTTCTGGAGAGGAAGAGCAGTAATCAGTTTCTCTTTTTCTGGTATAAAACCATGGCAAAATGTCATTTAGTTGCAAAATAACTCACTCCAGAAAAATGGATGTGATTTTATTGACTAATTCTAAGAGCTCCTGAGCACTCTTCTGTAGCTCTGATTAATTTCACAAAGCATAGTTGTAATGCTTGCAGTGAGTAGTTTTGAATCTGAAACAGTGAGGAAAATACTGATTTGAGCTGGGAGCTACAAACCTGGAATTCTTTATCTCCATGTTTGTGTCTGAGTCCCCAGCACAATACCTCTCTCTGTTAACTGTAGTGTAATGTTTATAATATTGTTAAATTATTGACAATAGATTCAGGTAATGTTTGTAAAATGCTAAAGAAATACCAGGATACTTACTAAGAGTGGGAGGAAATACTCCTGAGTGCAAATAAAAACCAAACTTGACCTTAATAATAATGCTTTTGAATATTAGAGACCATGTTCTCTGGCCTGGTTGTCAGATCATTCTTGGCGTCTATATCCCCACTTGAAGTTCCCCCAGATGTCAGTTTTGGAAGTGTATCTCTCACTCCTGTGAATGCAGTGGTGGTTGAACAGCCTGACACATGGTAAAAACTGGGAACACAGGGAGCTTCAGCTGCTTGGCATCTTAGAAGCTTTGGGCCTTTAGTGCATGCTTGCTGCACCAAGTCAGAAAACATTCAGCAACCAGGTGAGCGCCCTGGCTCACACCTGTAGGCAACTTTCTTTCTGCCACTTATTTTGGCAGTGGAAGACATCACTAAATTATGCCAGAAAGTATTTTTCTATATTTTAAGTTAGAAAAATAGCTTTATGAGGACAGGGATCATAGAATAAAAGTAGTGGACACACTGAGTAGTTACTGTGTGACTGAGAGACCCAAGTTGAGCCTTATCCCACATTACCTGACAGGATCAGCACTGCAAGTGACCAGTGGCTTAGCAGCAGGGATGGTTTGATCTCAGTTCATGTCCCTTGGTATCTGCATGCTGGAGAAATCCCTCACCTCCACTCTTGTGCTCTTCCAGGACTTGAGTTCTAGCACGCCCTCACCTGAAGCAGAGGTGGGGTAATTCAGAGAAGGATACTAAGACTATGCAGAAACAGCCAGAGTAGGAAGGCAGTTCTGTGTGTACTTGTAGAATATTAAGTTGTTGAAATAGCTAAAGCTTTTGGGTAGGAAGAGAGGTTGAGGTGTCAGCAGTCACATATGAAAACAGAGAGGAGGACAGAAAAATATGTAGGAGGGAACTGCCACTCATCTTGAGCTGGAGATGCAGTGTGCCTGGAAAAGAGCGTATTTGTTTCTGTATTCAGGGGAAGGGGAATGTTGTGCAAACCAAGATGTTTACACAGGTGGCTGGCTAGGCTGTGGCATTACTCTTATGAACTCCTTTGGACAACTGAAATAAGAATGCAGCAATAACCAAGCCAAAGAGGAGCTCTGCTTAGAGTGCTTAAATGCAGACCTCAAAGGCAGAGATGCGACATTGTTTGCAGGCTCCCTGAGTCAGGGCACTGATTGTACAGCTCTGCTGTGTTATGAGACCTGCTCTGAGTCTGAATTGGTGATATACTGGTGAAAAAATCCTGGCACCTGCTTTAGCTGTTGCCCAGGTAACTACTGGTTGTAAAAGCAGTTACTGGAAGTGTTAAGGACAGCAGCATAGCCCAGATGTTCTGTACTGCTGTTCTGGCATCTCTGGTTTGATGCTGGTGGTACTCTGACTTCTCCATTCAGGTGCTGCATGTGCAAAGGCATCTCTGTGGGAGCTGCCCCTGTTTTCTCTTTGGCTGGGTACTGCTTTTTGGCTGGGGTGGTTTCTCTTTGAACATGGTGACATTGTGTGTTAACAGTGGAGAACAGCAGCTCGGATAACTCAGCGGATCAGCAGCGCCTGGGAACTGTCAGCGTTCGCATCATGGTTCACGAGTGGCCTTTGGCATCCACTTCTGACCTGCAGCTGATTGTCATTCAGGAAGAAGTGACAGAAATTGATGGAAAACAGGTAAAAAAAAAAGCCCTGCTACAACATTCTGCTTGTTTTTAATTTAGGAGAGGCAAGTAGTTCCCAAGGATTAAAAGGTTTACATGCATCTGGCTGGTGATTAGAACACAAAGTATATAATTAGTTTTAACTAACACAGTACTGAGAGAGATAACAGCAGAGTTGGCAGTATAATAGTGGGGGTGTTTCATGAGGAAACTTCAAGTTTTAATGCTTCTATGCATATTTTAATAATTATCATTTACTATATCACATGCACTTTGAATAAGTGAACTTGTGCAAGCAAAGCCAGACTCAAAAGTGAGAGTTGATTTATAAAATAATGTACAAAACAAACAAAAGGGGCATGGGCTCGTTCTGAGTCTTGAGGTTTTCCCCATTGTTTATTCCAAGCTAACAAAAGATTTCAAGCAGGTAGCGTGGGGAACAGCTTGCAGCAGGAAACTCCTATGGCAACTGGGCTTATTGTGAGAGCCCACTAAACCTGAGAGCTTATCCTTGAAAGACTTTGCATGTGAGATAATTTTAATCTTGATAATGAACATGGATTTTAAGATGAACAAGCACCTCCACCCCTCCAATTCTCACTGTATTTGCACAAACAGCAGTCAGTGTGAGGAGTTGCAACTCTAGCTGATTGAAATGTGCAGAACTGAGTTCTCAAAATCACCTATATGGTGTAGTTGATTTACTAAGCAAAGAGATCCTGGCGAAAAGATCCAGCTGCTGAAGCCAGCAACTGGCTTATTTCTGTGTCATCTTCTGTTTCTGCACTTCTGCATCTTACATGTGGCCAGGCTTTTTTGAAGCTGGCTTGTGTTCTGCTGCCCTTTCCTTTTTTTAAAAGGATAATGATGATGATAATAATACCACTGATCCTTGATGAATTGCATGGTCAGCATGCAGTATTTTTTACAGGGATCTGTATCATGTCAGAATCTTACTCTGTTAGTGAAAAGCCCCAGTGAGAGGTCCGTAGTTTTTCCAATGAGGTCTTTATCCCACTGATAATAGCTTGAGATACCGTGGTTTGATTCAGTTGTTACACAACAGTGGCATTGTATTTCAGGCCTCAAAGTAGACATCACAATGCATTTCAGATTTTCATAGGGATCTAGTAAAAAACAACCAGAAAGCTAGTGCCGTTTCCTTGGTTATTCCTTTTAGTCAAATGCAGTCTCACATAAGCACAGCAGAGGAGCAGAATCACCTCCCTCAACCTTCTGGTCACACTGCTTTTGATGCAGCCCCAGGACAGAGTTTGCTTTCTTGAGTATGAGTGCACATTGACCCGTCATGTTGAGCTTTTCATCACCAGCACTCTCAACTCCTTCTCTCTAAGGCTGCTCTTTATCCATTCACTGCCCAGCCTGTACTTGTGCTTGGAACTGCCCCAGCCCAGGTACAGCACCTTGCACTTGGCCATGTTGAACTTGGTGAGGGGTCCCTCCTCTCAGGCCTGCTCAGCTGCTGCTGGATGGCATCTCTTCCCTTCAGGAGGCTGATACCACACGGTATCATCGACAAACTTGCTGAGGGTGCACTCAGTCTCACTGTCCATGGTGCCAGCAAAGTTGTTAAACAGCAGCAGTGCAAATACCCAGCCCTGAGAACACCACTTGCCACTGATCTCCATTTGGATATTGAGCCACTGACAGCAACTTTATAGAGTGCAACCATCCAGCCAATGCCTTATCCACTGCCAGTCCATCTGTCAAGTGCACATCTCTTGTTTGGAGACAAGGATGTCAAGCAGGATACTGTCAAAAGCTGTGAAATTGGGCTTTCAGTTGTTGAAAACAAGCAATGTTCCTGCAAAAGCAGAAGTGTCTGTCTTGGCTCAGCAAGACTTTCAGTGTTTGCAGGTGCTTTCACTACATACCTGAGTCTTCCATGCCCTAAAATGCCTCCCTGCAACAGGATAGTGATGTAAGACTTGGTTAAAAGCCCATGTGTTTTTGCAGGGAGAGAGACCCAGTCTGTTCAGCATAAAATGTGGTGTGGTCTACAGAAGTGTGATATGTGAAAACAAGGAATACTAATTCACATTATAAAAGCCCTATGTGTACATCTTAGTGGCCTAGAATTTTCTGGGATATACTTGTGTCCTCTGCCTGCCTACTTCAGTGTTGCTTTAAACTCAGTAATGTCCTGTTTGCATCTTTTGTAGGTTCAGCAGGAAGAAGTAACAGAAATAGATGTTTTAGTAAAGGACCTGAGAGTACTTAGACATTCCAACTACACTGTCCCTTTGAAAGAGAGCATGCTGTACTCCATGCCAAGGGACAACGATGTGTTATTTACACTGCCCAACCTCTCAGGAAAAGGTATCTCTGAGCTGTTAAGTAGTATCTCTATCCATATTCAATGTATTGCTTTACAGGGTAAGAGAGCATCATTTATCCCTTGTTTTACATAGAGTTTCTTCATTAACAGGGATGGGTTTTATTTTATATGTCTTGGTTTTTATTTTTTTAAACACCTAAATTCAACTCTTCATAATAGGTATTTTATTTGTTTTCAAATCTGTTCTCTTTTGAAGAACTTGATACTTGGCAGTCTGCAATCCAGACATCTGACAGGAATAAATTTCTCTCTCAGATCTGTGATGGAAATTTCTCTACAGCTGCCCCTTTTTCCTGAGAATGAAAGAGAAAACTGTAGAGGAAATACCTGTCTGGGTCAATTCCAAACCACAGAACAGTTTTCTGTTACTAAACTTGAATAACTTAAAAGCAATGTAAGTTATTTGATGCCTTATTTTATTTCAGTTTTGTTTAGTCAAAAACTGTCAAGGATTTAATTGGAGTAGAATATTTTGATCTAGTCCATCACCTTTTAATCTGTTGAGAGCTGAAATTTACAGATTAAAAGGTGATAGCTAAAGGCTGCATTTTCCCTTTCTGCTTCTTATCAAATTCACTACTCAAGTCAAAAAAAGCCTTCTGTGTTCTTGCTGTAAATGTGTGAGAATTGTACCCTCTGTAGAGAAACACAGCATATCCTTATTTTCCTGCAGAGTTAAACAAAAAGAAAACTCCCCACTAAATCTAGCTTTTCTCCTTCAGATATTCAAGACCCACTGCAAACTACCAGTCAGTACCTCATCCAGCAAGTAGAAACTACAGTGGATGAAGAGACATTACCTGGCAAGTTACCAGAGACCCCTCTTAGGATAGAACCTCCATCTTCTTACAAGGTTCTTTTGTTTGCTTGTTTTAATATTAGTATAATTATTAGTATATAAATATAATTATTTAAAGAGAGAGAACCACTAAGACCAGTGGATTTCTGCAGACAAACAAACCTCAAATAAACCAGAAAATGCCCTCTCCTAAATTACTGTTCAGCAGTGACAAGTCCAGTAGGAATCCACTGGGCTTCTAAATCTTGCCATGTTCTGACCACACAGGTACTCCATGATAGTCAGTTGTGATATTTACATTATACTGAGCTAAGCATTTATGACAATTTCAAATATTGCTTAGCTTTGAAGTCCACCATTTTCTCCTGACTCTGCTCAAGTGCTTACCCCTTTGAGAAATGGACCCCTGGTCTCACCTGCTGTAGGAAACACAGTAACAGCTGGAGAAGTTTCAGTTCCAGCTTAGGCAAGGATGGGTTTTCCTGGCCTCCTCTGTGGCCAAAACACTCACAGTTATAACCCACTGTCTGCTCTGTTCAAGTGTCCTTTATTTTCCAAAGGGGCCTTTTATGAACAGAGAACTAAACCTTCACCTCTTTCAAACTTTGAACAATAAAGATCTGAGCCACCAGTCAGTTCCATCATGCTTTTAAGTATGTTTAAGAATATATGAGTTTAAGTAAAATTACCACCATGTAATGTGATTTACCAGTAGCTAAAAAAAAAACCCAAAACCCCAGCAGTTGCTTTGTTTTGCAATCTTTGTGTTTTTACCTGTTTTGTAGGTGATGTGCCAGTGGGTGGAAGACTTGAGAAAAAGGTTGTGCAGATTCTGGTTTCAGTCTTTACCTATCTTGTTTAGTTTCATGGAAGTTGTTGTTGTTGGAGTTGTTGGAGCAGCTCTTATTATCAAAGTCTTAAAGGTGATTCTGCCTTCCTGTGAAAATAAGTAAGTAATTTTTGTAATTCTTTTTTTGGTGTGATGAAGGCAAAATATTGACTTAAAGAATCTTCCAAGAAGCAGGCCCATTCTGTAGGATAATGGTAGCAAGAATTCAATGAGAAAGACACTGGTAACTTTCTGTTCCAAGTGCACTTCTGACATACAGGCATTTCAGAGAGACATGGGAAAGTATTTGATGGAAATGTCTTTAGCTGAGCTGTCATACTGCCAAATTTTTATCAAGTCTAAGGACTACATTGTGAGATGCTATTAACATAGTTCCAAGAAAGGAGGGTACAAACTAGGGGTAAACAATTCCAACATCTCCAAATCTTTTCATATTCTTACAGTGTTGTACAGTAGTTCTGGAAGGCCTCAAATTTGGCTTTGCAGATTTGTGTGGGAATTCTCCAAGGGGGTCCTTCCTCTCTAGGCAGCTTCCAAGCCATAGGGACTGCTGCTGGCACAGGTGGCAAGAGGCCCCAAATAAAGCTGATTCCCTGCAAGGGCTGTATCCACTTGGCATGTTACCAGCAACACTAACATTTTTCAGGAATGCAAGGTCTCAGTACAAGGGCAGAAAGGTGAATTAGTAACTGCAGGTAACAAGTCAGTGTAGATTTAGTGCTGAAATGGGAATGTGCACATTAAAGCAACCTAAGTGAGCTCTGGAAGAGCTGTCCCTTGGAAATTTATGTTCTTTGGGAAGCAACTGACAGCACAGCCTGCTTCAGCCTCAAGCACAGCTGATGTCTTCAAGTGCAGCTGATCAGCTGTGCCTCTAATGGCCCTGCATGCAGTTAATTTATGTCTCCACTCGGGGGTACCAGTGGCCTTGGGCCCTCTGACAGACTGGGAAAATGGAGGGTTGGAAGATCAGGAAGGTTGGAAACTGCAGTGACAAAAGAGGCAGTGCTTCCCCTGGCATTTCACACAGCATGCTGTCAGATGGAAGGGCTTCCCTGGTTAGAGCAGAAACAGTGGAGAAACACTTTGTACTTTCCCCAGCAGTAAGCAGCTTACCACTGGCAGTAAGTAGCTTAACACTGCCATGTATGAAACTGAACTAAGTAGAACTCGGAAGAAAATTCTAATCCCAGCAGACTGTTTAGCAAAGTGGATGATGGCCTGTCCATAGCAGAGGTCAGTGTGGAGCAGAGGAACCAGCTTGCAGTTAATTTCTCTTCCACTTGAGAAACATAGGGCTTGCTCATGCCTTGTTAGAGTGTATAAAGAATTTGAACTGCCCCCTCCTCTTCAAAAAAAAACCCAAACCAACCAGGAAAAAAACCCAAAAAACCCTCTAAACCACACAGTTATTTTCTTGCTACCTGTGTAAAGGGGTAAAGGTTTAACTCAGGATTGTAAACCAGTAAGAATAAGCAAGACATCTGATTTGGTGAATGACAGTTGCAGATGTGAGTTGGGACCTCATCCCAAGTCTTAATGCCATTCTGTATTACACTGATAAAACTGGAGGCTGATGCTGAGTCCTGGAGAATCAGCTGTAGGTCTTGACAGCAAACAGTTTTAGGCTACTATGAAACTGGGCAGATAGAGGCTACACTGCTGACATTTCAGATGTAGAAACTGGGCAAAGGGAGCCCTCAGAAACCACAGCCAGGACATTTTGGAAGCACTTTTCATTGCAACTTCATGTAAGAAATATACATGAGGGTAATATTTAGTTAATTGATTTGAACTAAGTTTGGGGAGTTTAGGGATAAGTCTGATTTTTAGAACACAGAATTTTTTTGTGTATTGTTTCCTAATGCCAGGTAACCTTACCTTTCAGAGGCATCCTTCTCCTGGATCCAGTCAGCTTTGTACCTGTGACTACCGTCAGCCTGCCTTCAGACCTTTCAGAGAGGAAAAATGATTTAGATGAGAAAGCATGTACTTAATATTAATACTGTATTTACTTTGGAGTTGCTGGTTTTTAAAAACACACTTTTAGTTGATCTTATATTTGGCACCTGATCTTAATACCTTGTTTTTTTCCTACTAAGAAAACTAAGTCAGTTGATTAATTGATAAAGGGCCACTCAGGCTGAGGCCCAAAGCTGACTTCCTTGTGCCTCTGCATAAACAAGCAGCCTTTTCAGAAGCTTCAAAATAGAACAGCTGCCTTTTCAGAAGCTTCAAAATAGAGCAGCTTTCCACCCTGAGGGCTACCATTGGTTTTAACTTCTGTGAAGTCACTTTTCCACACCTCAGGCAGGATACTGGCTGCCTTCGTGCCCATAAACAGAGTCAGCTGTCCTGACTAACACGATGATGAAATTCAGGGTGTTCTTAAGTCTGCAGACAGCATTCTTCAGAAAAAGATGAGGGAATATTGCAAACATCAGCTGTGCCTGCACACCTAAGCAAAGCTGCCCCACCTGGTTCCAGGTCTCCTAGGGTCGAGTGTGTCTTGCAAGGAAGATACCACTACCTAACATTTGTGTTACTCAAAAGATCTGACATTTTATATATGCAAAACAATTAAATTTGAACAGCAGATTTATATTTCAAGCACTTTACATTTCTATGGTCCCTTCCACTCATAAAAATTGTTAGCAGTTGTAACCAGCTTATCATATCTGTGACAGCAGTACTCTATGAAGTCCCAAAAGAAAAATGAAAATTCCATTAAATTCTACAGAAATATTGGCTTACTATTGCTGAGTAGGCCCAGTCTGCTCATGCCAGTTTGTACTGTTAACATTTTTCAAATAAACATTTAAATTGTTTATTAGAGTGTGTTCATTTGTGCATTTATAGTTAGGTGAGACAGCAGCCTGCCAAACATTTCAGACTCAGGGGGCACTGTTTCTTAGCTTTTCATTGTTCTTAATTACAAAAATGGTTTGTCAAAAGAATGAATAGGAAAAAACCTCACAACTGTAACTACCTGGCACTAGAGCAGCTGTCATCTGATGATCAGAATTACCCATGTTCAGCTGGAGTTGTTAAAAGAGTGAGGGAGAAAAGCTGGGATTCCCCCCCCCTCCTGCCGTAAGGAAACATTATCATGAGTTTAATGAGATCCAAGTTACTCAGATGGTGATCCTTACAGCTGGCCTGTGACACCAACAACTCTGGTCTCACTGAGCTGACAGCACTGCAGTGATAAAAGGAACATTTCTAACACCAGCTTGGCCTTGTAAAAAAAACCAAACCAAACTTCACCACCCAGCAGTGCAGTGTGATACACACAGCAGCTCAAGGTAATGGGGACACTGCTCAAACTTCCCCTTGTTTTTTAATTTTATTTTTTGTTCTAGTACCTTATGGGTGGCAGAGGGATTGCCACCCATGGCTGAACAGGAAACTGCTAGGATTAGCACAGGAGTGGGGACTGCACAGAGAAGAGCAAATCTTCAAACAGGTGTAGACACTCTTCTCTCTATATGGATATTCCCTGGCCCCTCCATTAGAAGTGATGTACAAGGCTGAAGTTAACTTCTTCTTCTGGGAAAAAAAAATTAGGATGGACAAGAAACACAATAGTTCTCCCTTAGTGCACAAACACAGTAGGAATTACACTGTAGATGGAAACTCGGCAGCTGTTTGCATGTGCTCTTTGCATCCCTCCTTATGAAACTGGAAACCAAGCACCTGCAACAGCCACAAGGAGGTTCAGCTGTTCCAAACAGCTGCAACAAATCCATGGTTAAGCCTGAAAGTGTTGGTGCTGCTTCAAAACTTGGCTCATTTCTGCAAAGTTAAAAAGCACCAGGAAAGAAGTATCACCATCAGGTTAATGAAATTCTAAAAATAGTGCAAATCTTAAACACAGTAACTGCCAGACAGTTTCTGCTGTTATATGAAGCTGGAGCTATCAAGTCTTTAAAAAGTTAAAGCTTTTGTGTTTCTGCTTTAGCATGGTTTTCCCAAATCACGAGTCTCATGCCTTTCAGAGGAAAACTGCTCTGAGCTGGCACCACTGAACTGTTTTGTAAATCGATTAAAAAAGTGCCTCACCCACCTAAGGCAGTATGGAATGGGCAACTGTCCTGCATGCCAGTCATGGTAGGTCTCATTTTTCCAGGACATGAACTGATCAGGATACATGTGCCCTCTATGGGAAGGTATGTGGGGGGGACTGGGAACTGAAAAAAACCCACAAAAAAAAAACAACAAAACCCCAGCTACTAGCCAGAATAGTGGTAGGTTTGTTGGAACAGCAACATCACATCCTCACAAGGACCTCATAGCAGCCCTTCCTGCCCTCAGAACTGTGTATCACCACACTGTGTGTTCCAAACCAAAATGAATCTCTGAGCTACAAATTCAGTCTCTGTCACCTTTTCTCTCCTGTACTACGGATTACAGAGATGTTAATTTTGTTCATTCACAGTAAACATGGCTGGTTGAGTACTAAACTACTGCTTTTAAGTTGAGGTTTAATTTAGTTCTCAGAATATATCACACTTAGTCTAAGTGGCTCCTTAATGGACTGCTGCCAACTCTCCCCTCTTATGTGGGAGACAGATTAAGTATTCTGGTTTGTTTGTAGTGAAGAAATCTGCAACAGCTCTAACAGCTACACTCTCCTCCTTAACATACAAACAGAAAAATAAATATCAAGACTACCCACATCTTCAAAATATTGCATTTGTTTTGAACTGACGCATAAGACGATCCAAAAATAGTAAATTGTTTTCCATTCTGGAAATGGAAGTCTATAAATGTACACACCTGTATACTCACCTCAGCTTTTTCCTTTCATTTCTGGGTTCATCATTCCTGGTCCACCCAGGGATTCAGGAGCTCTCACAAGGTCTCAGTGTCTTACTTGAGCCTCTCATCACTGACACTGCTGGAAGTCCCTTTTCAGCATGTCCAGCTGTCACTCACAACACAGCAATCAATTTTAGGCACATGAACAAGATGCTCAGCATTTACACAGCTGTGTCTAAGATGCACTTGCCTCCTACTCAGGCTGCAACTTCGTTACCATTTGTCCTTCCCACCTACCTTGCAGCATCTGAAGAGACACATGAGCAGGAATTCCACAGCCAGCCTTACACAGCATGTATCTACCAGCTGGAACAAGTCCAGACCTATTTGGTTCATGAAAAAATCATGAAGTTTACCCATAAGCACAGCTACAGCTGGCTGCACTGGGAGGAGCTAGCAGGAAGAAGTTTCTCCCAAACAGTAGAAGATGGATAGAAATTAAAGGTGGATTAGTTACAATTACCACTGCTCAGCAAAATATGAAATTATTACCTGGATGGTTACTGCAGAACCATTCTCAGATAATATGTGGTGTGTAAAAGCAGTTAAGTAACAAAACCCGAGAATTTAGATTTTATGTCAATTGCAAAGTCAGGGTTATCAACTGAGAACAAACACAATACATGCTGCTTTATCACAACAGCCTTACCAGGATAACCATGTAAACCAGACCCAACTCACTAGTCTAGCATTTTGCTGCTTGCAGTACCAGAGTCAAGGAAGAAACACCCATTTCAAAATTAATGCCAGAAAGCTTTTGATTTCTCTGACTAACAAGGAAACTACATGTGACAGCATCACTGCTGGCTGCACAGAATTAGTTTACACTGGCTGGATGTATTTTAATATTATTTAACAGCTCCTGTAAACCTGTGATGATCTTACCCCTTGCCCAAACTTCATTGACTCCACTGACCTAGCATAAGGGTTGCTGTTCCACATCTCAGCCTTTTTGCACAGGTTCTTTAACAACAGTTTAAGAGTAGAATTCTCCAAGATCAGCTAGGAAAACTATCTGTGTAACTGCATCTTGTTTGTCCAATTTTCAAGTTCTCAGCATCCCTGACTCATTTAGCAGGGCTAGTTTTGGGGGGTATTATTAACACAACAGCAATCTTTCAAGAATAAATACTCTGATGAAAAGAGTTCTAGTATTAAGGTAATTTTTATAATCTTGAAAATCAAATCAAATACCATCAGCATTTGAGAAATATGGGTGACTTCTGAGCTAGTTCAAAGAGAGCTAGGCAGAACTTGCATTTTAGAAAAAAAATTTATTTAGACATCTGTTGCTCTTAAATTACAAAAGTTAAAAAGAGCATGCAGTGCACTGACAATCACCAATTACTTCTAAAGCTGTTTTAAGACATAAGGTGGTTTCTTTGAGAGAAGACAACTCAACATGATCCAAACTCAACATGATCCAAACTCAACTATCCATTTCTCATATTTCTCAATGTCCGCAGCAGAAACAGATTTAGAAACTTTCTTCAAAGCTATTTCAAAGTCTTCCATAGTTGTTGGCATGTGCATTTCATCTCGGGGAAGATTTCTTATTTCTTCTGGTGTCAAGCCTTCAATACGTCTCCTCATAGCCATCAGTGATGCATCTCTAGTCAGGAGGGTAAGAAAATAAAATTATTACTCAATACAGGATGGTGAGTTCAGTTGTCTGAAAGGCTCAACACAGCATTCCAGTTAAGCTGCTGCATTCAAAGAGAATCAATAAAGAATTGTAAACTTTTATGGGAAGATCTCCAAGTGCTTGTACAAGCTACAACACCATGTTATCCATATTTTTCAAATGTGGCATTAACCTTACTGGATATCTGAACAGCTACTATTCACAGTGTAGGCAAAAGAGGTAAAGACAAGGACAGTGACATGCAGATGTCATTGCATGCCTGTGATGTAGCAGCTGTATATAGTGTTTTTAAAGAGGAACAAGGCAATAACAATTTCACTCCTCCTAGATATAGAAGGAATAGCTGGAGTGTTTTGAATGTTTCCTGGTTTGAACAGGAATCCCACTTCAAAGTCAGAGGAGTCAACAGTATCTACCTCCAACCTGTGCACTCAAGAACTAAATGTTAAATAAAGAAATCTGTTCTGTCTGTAGCCCCTCAAACTTCTGGCCTTAATGAACACTGAGTGCTTTTACAAGTGTGTAATTTTCTTTCGTGTTAGGTTTAACTACATTTAGATTTCCAGCAGCATATCTGGTAGCAGCAGGTGATAAGCTGGTGAGGTGATAATTAGATAACACTGGAAGGCTGAAGTTCCTGCTAATTCATTGTTATATATCTTATAATAACAAGAAAACACTGCTTATCTGTCTAGCAGTAAAAAAAGATGAAAGGGTAATCTCAGTGATACCACAATAGCATATTGTGTCATATCAGAAGGTGAGATTCCAAAGAGAGAAAAACTTACATGTTGTCTTCCGGAAGGATTTAGAAAAATGGTTTGAGCATATTCTACTTCAGTACCATCCCCTCCCGCTAAAGGAAACCATAACTGTCAGACTTCAGGAATTTACTAAATAATTCACAGAACGTTCCAAGTTGAAAAGGCCCCACAAGGATCTTCACATTCAACTCTGAAATGGACAGCTTGTACAAGGATCAAACCCCCAACTTTAATATTATTAGCACCAATGCCCTGACCAACTGAACTAATCTCAGTGTTAATTAATAAAATAAAACCTCTAATATGGGAACTAAAATTTCAGAACCAAAAGGTTGCCTTGTTGAACTCCATCTTAAGCAAATATCACCATGCTTCACTGTTACATAATCTGTGAACCATAAGCTACTACTGTTACACAATGGTGTGGTGGGACATTCCATGCATCTAATTTGCTTCCAGACAGCAGTAAAAAACCCCAGAAAGTCCAGCAAAAACAATCCAGCCAACCAACCAACAAGCCCATCATACCTTAACAAACTGACAGAACTGAACTGCAGCTGCCACCACTTCCTTTTGTAAAGTCATTTTATGGACAGGCATTCCAAACAGAATTCCTGGTGCTTTCTCAAATGCACTCTTGGTGCCTGGAGAAGCACCAAAGCTCAATTCAGAAAACAGGCAGCCACCCACTGGAAGACGCAGCAGGGGCCAGTTCTGTTCTAAAGGCCTTTCAACATTGACAGTCCACTCAAAAACAACGACTCAAAGTGAGCTCATACTCACACCTAATCTGCAATTTGGATGCCTTTTGTATTTCCTGAATGTAATTTTAAAATGAAGGTTCACCTTCATTTCCCCCTGGTTATATGCTGACTGCTAGGAACTGTAGTGTTATCTCTGCTTTTCACTCTGGCTCAGCAAACTTTGGACTTTGCCTCAAATTCTTTAAGATAGGAGGGTCATTTCAGTAAACCAGTGTTCTTGGTCCACTTGTTCTTATGTTTTGCTTGTGTCACTAGCAAGGACAGTCATAGTATACAGGTTTGAGCTTAGATGCTTATATACTGAGAGCCTGAACCATAAAAAGCACTTTTAAATCACCCACATCTTTTTATCTCAATGTAAATGAAACACTCATATCCAAGAGCTATTTCTCCTGACACCATGAACAAAGTGTAAATACACAGGCTAGTACAAGTACTTTCTTAGTGACTTCAAACCATGTACATCCAAATCTCAGTTTATCTGGATTTCTGCTTGCTGCCACCTCAGCCATCACTACAGAGACTGCCACAAATAGAAGATTCAGATGTTTCTTTGTGGTTTTTTTAAATGTTTGCCTTTTTTTCTTTAACAGTATTTGTACAAAAGGGCTTTGATTAAAAAATTCAAAAGGAATTGTGCACAAATACATACACACAATACAATTCACTGAAAAACATTAAAAATATTTTCATTTCTAAAATAAGTGTATTGACATTCAGTATAAAATTAATGACAAACAACAAACACTGAACAGGCTGGAGGAGATGAACTGCAGCTAAGACACACAAAGCAGCATACCAAATAAACTCTTTCATATAACATGAACCTATTAGCACAAACTCCTTTCGAAGCAGAACCAAGACTGATCAAAAGAACATCAGAAATTCATCTCACAAACCTACAAATGAAACAAATCTCTACAACACAGATTCAGAGCAACTAACATACCATTCTTTTCCCAGACACTGCGCAAGGTTTGTTCGGGAAACCGTACTGAGGCTCCAAAATTTAGCTCAGCCTGCAGCAGCCCTGCTGACAGAGCCTTTGGTGGCAGCTTTGTGTACAGGCTGCTTGCTTTCATCCCTGTGGCACAGCACATTGTCCTCTCAGCTGTGCTGACACGTGTCTGCAGAGCCACCTTAAGGATCTAGGCAAGAAATGGATCCGCGTTTGAGGAAGCAGCCAGGAGGTGCTTTTACTCCAGCTCTCTCATCCTGCTCTAAGCACAGCCCCACAAAATTGGGCTGGAACAACCAGAAGCTCAAGCCTTGCCCTGCCACGCTCCAGTGCTACCTCCAAAGCCTGAAAGCAGCCTTACACAGGTGCTTATCAGGTGACAACAGCATCTTAAGCACCTTCAGCTCTCTGTCCCCTACTGCAGATCTCAGAGTTTGCCACTGCTGCAACTGTGCCAGTGCAAGTCTTTTGATGTAAACAGGACAACAGACACTTGTCTCTTAATAGATCAGTCCTCTTCTCCCCTTTTCAATTTTTTAAAGAAAATGAAAGGGAAGAATTAGAAGATATTTTTAGTCAATTATTTCAGGAGTCTAGGCTAGAGAACAGGCCCACAAACAACTGTATGCCAACAGTACAGATGAGACAGGGAATTGAAGGAGGTAGCAGAAACTTTAGTCAGTCTCATCACAAAAACCAATGTGCAGAGTACACAGCTCTTGTACCATCACACACGACTCTACACCTTTTCCATGTGATAACTCCATGTTTTCACTTCAGTTATTCCAGCCTCTATCACTGTTGCCTCTTCCACATGGATTTCTGCAGAAGTCATATAGCCCAAGCAGAATGACTGCAACTCTACAAGTTCAAGTTTACCATCCTCTGGATAGCCCTCACGCATGGAATTTAGTCTATATGAAAGAAGGTGGAATTTGACCTAAATCACAGCTTATTAGATTACTAG
This sequence comes from Aegithalos caudatus, assembly GCA_013389925.1. Taxonomy (NCBI): domain Eukaryota; kingdom Metazoa; phylum Chordata; class Aves; order Passeriformes; family Aegithalidae; genus Aegithalos; species Aegithalos caudatus. The sequence continues at coordinate 565,804 of WEIU01006629.1, forward strand.
GTTGCAGCTGCTCTTCAAATGGAAATTATCTAAATATTAGTGCAGTATTTAACCTTTTAATCATACATAAAAGACAAGTTACCATCATTTTTTATCCAATAATTTTAGTAATGTAAACTGGTTATCTTACAAACAGTTTTCCCCAAGTTTGCAGCAGTAGTAACACAAATGATGCAATGCAACTTACCTGCATACATTGGTAATGTCTGCACCTGAATAACCCTCCATTTTCTCAGCTATGTTTGCAAGGTCAACATCATCAGCCAGTTCCAGTTCTCGCAGATTTATTTTTAGGAGTTCCTCTCTACCTTTGGCTAATCAGAAAAAAGAAAATTGAGTCTGTACAATTTGCTTTCTGAAGATAAATAGTAAGTTGAAGGAGGATAAGAGGGAAGAATGAGAAAAAGGATGCTGTACTTGCTACAAGAGTAAATGTTCAAGCTTGTCCTGAATCTGTAAGTGAATCTGCATATGCCTATCAATTAGATTTTTAAACCAAGTGATCAAAACTAAAGGAATGTTGATAAAGTTTAGATTTTAGAATTTTTAACCACTCCTCTCCCCAATTCTTCACACCTGATGGTAAAGGAATGTAAATTCTCTTTTCTAGTCTCCGTCTTAGGGCTTCATCAATATCCCAAGGAAAATTAGTAGCAGCAAGTACCATGACCATCTTAGAAGGATCATCATTTTCAGTAGCCCCCCCAACACCTAGAGTGGAGAAAAGAGGAGGTAAAATTACATATTTTTTTTTAACTTCATGTACAGAGAAAACAGTTCTGCAGTATTAAAGCAACTACTCAACTGCACTTTAATGAGCCCAAGCATAATAGAATCACCAAATGCCAAAGAGTTCACTTTTTCATCTCTATGAGAGCCTGCAAGCACAACTGGAAGCTTGGTTTAAACAGCAGCAGGGGCATAGGCCACTGCTCAGACCCGGAAGATCCTCTCTATCATGGCCATAATGGCTTTACAGCAGAGTTGTTTGTACTTCTGCCACAACAGTGGTTCAATTGTCACATCAACGTCTTGTGGCAGCAGGTGAGGAAACAAAACAACGCCCAGCATCATTACCACATCAAAAACCAACACCCCCCACAGTATTCACCAACAGCCACACAAAAGCAGCGTGATTCCCCTAGGTCTCCTCATTTCTGAAGTCAGGCCAAAGGTCTCATATATACAGGTGGACTGTACTAACTGCTGAAGTGAATGTTTATATTTGGTGGACTAAATCACAACTTCTTAGAGACATATAGAACACCTCAGTTTCTAAATACTATGAATCTGCTACAACAGGAAGAAGGTAATTTTGCTAAAGTTGCTACTCTCTCTATCTACTGTTTTTGCTTAGAACAACAGAATTAGGCTGTGGGATAGCCATTGTACCTAGTCTGCCTGAGAGTCTGCATATGAAACACCTTTTATGAATGCCTAAGTAAAAGGATCAAATAGCTCTAACTAATAAAAATCAGATTATGTACATACTTGATATGAGAAGAGTATTAGAGCTCTGCTGCTCTTTAAAGACAAAAATAAAAGTGAACCAACATCAGGGAAGGAGAAATAAATAAGGAAATCTTCTGACTCATGGAATTCTATCACAAATCAGTTCATAGATTAGCACTACTCAGTAGTTCCTTTCCTTCTCTCTGGTCCCCAAAGTACAAAATTTGATGCCTCTATAGCAACTTTGCATTGCTACCTGCTTTAGAACTTTGTTGATTTGTGAAATATTAGTCACATATCTGTAGTGAACTCAGTGTTTTAAAATGAAAACTCTCCCAACCACTTCTATAAAACAGAAGATCTTCACTTGTTATTTATATTTTTAGGAGAAAAAGAGATCCCAAATAAGTTAACCGTAATGCTGCCTTTGAAGTTCAAACAGAAACAGGTAACAGTTCTTTTGAACCACTTTTTACTTAATTTTGAAGGAGTGATATGCCAGGCAATGACTGAGAGAAGCAGGATTTTTTTTTTCTGCTGCTCTTTTGAAATCTTTTATCTTCCACTGAATCTTCCTTATTCTGGGTCACTGATACAAGATCATAACTCAGAGGCCAAAAGATTGTTAAATAATGTCACTTGTGGCTTTTAACTTCAATTTCATGTAAGGTTTTCAAACAAAACTGCTTCTGAAGAATGAAGTTTTCCTTTTTTTTTTTTGTCCCTCAAGTTTCCTCCAGTCCAGCAGTTCCCAGTGATCAGGTTATTTACCATCCATCTGAACTAGCAGTTCAGCCTTCACACGTCGGCTGGCTTCATGCTCCTCTGAAGTCCCCCTGCGGCTACAGATGGAGTCTATCTCATCAATAAATATGGTTGTTGGGGCATAAAATCGAGCCTGAAGAAAGCAAGGGATAAAGCAGAAGCTGAAACAGCAGTTCACTCCCATTTAAGAAGCAGCAGCATACTCAAAGCTGAGTAGTGGTGTCTTTACCCCAGTTTCTAAGTACCAAAGGATCCCCACCTCCCCCCTCTTGGACCCCCAGCACTCAGGTACAGAGCAGCTGTGCTTTCATTCAGAGCACTTGAGCAGAAGAGCTTTTGCCAAAGTCCTGGAGTTGTTTGGGCTACAAACAAACATTTCATAAGCTATAGGCAGTTTCTCACACCAGGAGTAACATTTTTAACTGTGAAAGTCATCACAGAATGCTTAAATGAGATTTCAGCTAAAGCCAGGATGAAAGTTAAGCTGGGACACCATGATATGGAACCTGTCCAAGAGATAGGTCAGCTGCAAAATAACTGACCTTTTTGAAAGAAGAGCATTTAAAGACAAGGATCCAGGATAATAAAAGCTATTGTATTACAGCAGTTGAGATGCTGTTCATTGTGTTATCTGCATTTTTGACCAATCACATTAAGTGAGCTGGTAACCTGCCTAACAAACTATAATGTAAAAAAGTCTTTTATTTACTGCCTTTTCTGATTACTGTAATACCAACTCTGTTGTCCCCTTCAGTACTGGGAAGTCTAGCAAACACTGCATGCACACCTGGTAACACATGGAAAATAAAGGCAACTATTTTCTCAGCCCATTTCAAGTATTATGTGCTGTGAAGCCAACTACAGCTTGGAAGGTCACTTCTTTTAATCACAAACAAAAAACCACCCACAAAAACAACAAAACACGCAGCCTAAAGAGGGATCTCACCCAGAAAGCAATTAATTCTGTCCATAGATATACATTCAGGTATGTTCTGCAGCACTCACCAGCTTATAGTGAGCTATCTCTAATGTAAGACAACCTATTTTTCAGCTTTTATAAATCCACTTAGGAATAATCTTGAAATGCAAATGGACAAATCAGAAATGCCCCAAGCATTTGAAGCTTGGAGAGCTGTTTATGTATGCTATGAGTTTGAAGCCTTGGTAAGGTTTCATTGTTCCAGAGGTGATTCTACTTCATTATCTCACTGTTCATGTTCAGAAACTTAAATCACCATTTCAAACAGCAGACGAACAAGTTTCTCAGATTCTCCTCTGTATTTTGAGGTAAGTGTGGAAGAAGAAACATTGAAAAAAGTTGTCTTGCATTCAGTGGCTACAGCTTTTGCTAGGAGGGTCTTTCCAGTACCAGGAGGACCAACCATCAGCACACCCTATGAAAAAGAAAAAGAACTACTTTTAGGACAAGAATCAACTGAGAATTTTACAGTTTGTTTAGTGTAATAGTAAACTACTGCATTTAAACTTTCCCTTGAAAAGTTATTCAAAGGTAAATAATGAGTATCATTGCTTACTTGCAAACACGTAGCTGAAGACAGTGTGCGGGCTGTTGTTTATTTTGTTGTTATTGTTCACAAGAAATTTTGTTACTAAAATAGGGGAAATTTTTATTTAAACTGTAAAGCATTTGAAATTTCTTGTTCTGCCAAGATCCAATCCCCAAATCCTACTTATGATTGCAGAAGCAGATTTTTTCATACCTTCCACGGTCTTCTAATCCCCTTGAAAAACTCTGGCATCCACATTGGTAAAACTACAGCCTCCTTAAGCAGCTTTTTGGCTTCTACTAAATCAGCAATGTCATCCCTGACAAGAAAGAGAAAGTTGTTTAACAGACTCAGACATCAGGCAAAAGAATCACTCCACAGCTCAGAAAACCGCACAATTAAACTTTTTGTTACGCGTTGGCTCTCCCATAAATCTAATTAATTTTCCTGAATTATTTATGTTCTAATGGCAAAAGCCTGTAACAGCTACAATTGACATCTGCCTGGCAGAGTCCACATGGATGCAAAAGCAAAAAAAAAAAAAATTAACTATTTCACTAGAGCACCACTGTCAGTATTCAGAGAAAGACAAGCAGAAGAAAGCAGGTTGGTTAAACTCAGGCAAACTACCAATTATGCTTTCTTGTTTTGCTGAGAGGTTGGATGTCCCTTGAAACTTAAATACCATCTTTCATTGTTACAAGAACAACCCACTGAAGACTAGTAAAGACTAGAAAATGGAGCAGAATTCAACAGAATTTTTAGAATTCTTTTTCAGAGTTACAAAGTATTGATTTTTAGATACTTTATAGGATGGTCTTATTTCTTTTAAAGTAACTTTCAGGATATTTGTTTCATCAGCATGTGCCCAGTTAACGTTTTGGTTTCAAAATAAATCTATATGAAGAATTACTTTCAAATCTGAAGTCATAATTTAAGAGTCAATATAAAAACTGAAACATTTATTTAAATACTAAACTGAAAAACAAGACAGTTGCATGAACACAAAGAGTTTTGTGGGACTGTTTGGGTTTTTTTTAAAGCCTACTTTATTTGCCAGAAGATTTTTGTTCATTAAATCCTCACAAAACCACCTAAGCTTGGAAACATTCGGAACACAAAACAACCTTTATATAAGATTTAATATTTAACACATTTATGTAAAAGTACTGGCACGGGGTTATATTTTATATTAGTGGCCACACTACATCCAGCAACATTTCAAAGGGTTCCTATATTAACATAACTTCTTTGTTAATCAGTTTTCTGTCTTCATATGCCCCAGAGTAGCAAAACAGATTTTCAAATGAAGAGACACTGACAGACATTAGAAACTTTTACATTGCAAAAGAGTATCTAAAAAATTGATTTTAGGACTCTCAGAAAATCTTGAGAAGCTTTGTATGGCCAAGCTGGACAGGATTTTAAGCAACCTGATTTAGAGAAAATGTCCCTGACATGGCAGGGGATTGCTTCAGCCGATTTTTAAGGTCCCCTCCGGCCCAAACTGTTATTGGAATCCGTGTGTGGAAAAAAAATGGTTTTGCACTCTAGAAGTATTCAACTACATAAGAAGTTTAGTTGCCTATTTAAAGGCAGTAGGGAAAACCCGTATGTACTTTTTATATGTAAGTATCTGTTAAAATACTTAATTCTTGTCATATCATGAGAGAGGAAATAGAAACAACTCAAGAGACTGGCAGCAGTACCCAAACTTACCATCGAATGTTGGGATTCTGAGAAATTATATCTCTTTCCAAAGCTTCTACTAAATCTTTGTCATATCCAGTACTATCAAATTTCTTTGGTTCAGACTCTGAAATCTCAGACGTGGATTTGTTCTACATATAAAGGATACAACAATGTAAATACAAAGCAATGGTTATGCTAGTAATGTATTTTTACCAAAAGTCCACAACAGCATCATGTTTTTAGAAGGTGGCAACATAAACCAGCATGAAAATTATGAAGCATCCATATTATAGCTGCACTGCAGGATGGATCTGTGCGTTTCACCCAGGTGTCTGTAGTGCCCTGGTTCCATTTCCTTCTCCCCAAAGCCAGCATATTGTACTGAGGCAGTTTGTTTTGGTACCTAATCAAAACTGCATACACCCATCCAAGTATAAGAGTTTCTGCCTCTTCTCCCAGAGAATTCTGAAACTATCTGAGACAGAGTAGGGGACAATTATGTGTAATACTGGACCACAAAGTGTCACATTGAGTGTATCTCAAATTTTTTAAGTGTCAAAAATATGCCACATAAGTGGGACACAAAAAAAAAATTAAGCATGACTTCCATATGTAGAATGAGCAATGGTGATCTGCATGGAGACCATAGGGGTAAAACCAGAGCTAATTAACTGATACAGAAGCATGGACATGAAAGCAGAGAAGCAGCTCTGCAGCAGAGTCAAAGCAAAGAAGCTACGTAGTCAAAAGGGCTCAAACAGCAGACCATGCAACTGCAAGGAAATAAAATGCTCTAGACATACCCTGGTTTTATACATTTAACAGCAAGCACTGGTGGTGACAGAACAACTGTAAAAGAGAAAAAGAGACCTATCCTGTCTCTCTGTGGGTATAGTCTGATGGATAGAGGATTATCACTCAAAGACAATCTAATTTAGCTCCTAATAAAAGTAGTAGCTTACACAGCTAAACAATTCCATGCTCATAGATTATGCTATCTCCACAGGCCATGACACCTTGCCACAACTTAAGGTTGCTGAAGCTAACAAACTATTCCATGGATATTTGATTTATTTAGAACCTGGAAAACTATGGATCTACTGTTTCCTGTATGGTCTCTTACCTTGGTCATCTGCTAAATTCATGGACACCAGAGCACGAAGCAAAAATTAAAGCACTCTGATTGCCAAGAACAGATCATAGTTCAAGTATGCTGTGGTTTTGCTCATTTACAACTGAAGAGAGTATTGGAGCTAGCAACGTATTTAAAAAAAAAAAAAAAAAAAGGCAAGGGGCTCATTTAGGGATTAAGTAAATCCTGACATGGCTTGGGATAGGCAATTCAATCTTGGTTTAAATTATACTCAAAGCAATTAAGCTACAAGGATGTCCCATGTGAATGAGCTTCACCAGGCCCTACTTCAGAAATTCAGTGGTATAATTTTGAACAACTGCCTTCAAGTTGCAGTAAACATGTCACAGAATCACAGAATGGGTCGAGCTGGAAGGGACCACAGTGGGTCACCTGGTCCAACTGCCTCCCTGCTCAAACAGCACCATCCCACAGCACATGGCACAGGATTGTGTCCAGACAGTTCTCAAGTACCTCCAGTGAGGGAGACTCCACAACCTCTCTGGACAACTTGTTCCAGTGCGTGGTCACCCGCACAGTAAAAAAAGTTCTTCCTCATGTTCAGCTGGAATTCCCTATGCATCAGCTTCTGCCTGTTGCCTATTGCTTGGCACCACCAAGAAGAGCCTGGGAACATCCTCTTGGCATCCACCTTCAGATACATTTACCAGATCTCAACTTCCCAGAGTAAATGTTTGTTTTTAATTAATCCAAAAGCAACACTGTGCACAAAGAGAAAAGACACCTTACAAGGTGAGATTCAAATCAGCACACTGACATGAACAGAAGAAACACTTTGTAGGCATGTCATTTTATAATACACCCAGTAGTAAGAAAGCACAACTGAGTTTCTCAACTCCATGAAGTTATTTGCAAGTTTACCTTTTCCTCTTTTCCTTTATTTTGCTGATCCTTTTTTTCCCGGCTGCGGACTGCCTTCCCTTTCTCACTGGGGTTTCGAGAGGACGGGCGGTGGGAGCCTCTGACAGCCGCACTCACGCGATTACTGTGACCTCTGCAATCGCTGCACGGAGCAGACTGACGCTTCCTCGGTCCTGGCGAAGGTCTAATTAGTTGTGACATATGCAAAAAGCCTCAGTGTAAAGCCACTGGTGAGCACTACATAACCAATCCAACTGGTTACAAACTGAAAAGCCATTTTGCTTCCTGATACTTTTAGACAGTGACTAAAAATCCGTTTTCCCTGTGCTACAAGCTCAGGGTCCACCTGCTTAAAACAAATGCCTTGCTTTGTACATTTCATCAGTAGAAGTAATATGGAGCTTAGAAAAAATTAATAAACAAACAATAATTTGGCAATACATCTAAAGTAATCAACCTAACAGTCACTTTCTGTCCAAATGCACAGTTCTGTGTCTGCTTTGCACATACTCCTTCATTCTACCACAGGCATGTGTTAGAACCTCCAGTGAACCAGATCAGATAGCTACAACAAAAAAGGACAAAAAAACCAAACAAAAAAAACACTAGACACACTTAACAATGTCTTTAGCATCCTGGACCAGCTAATGCCAACAGAGACAAAAGTGAAATAAAAACTCAAAACCAAAAATCAAACAGGCAACAGTGTGTGGGGGAAGAAGCTTGACATCAGTCAGGACTATGTAAGATAAAACCCCCAGAACATTCTGGATTATGTTGCCTCAAAATGACACCTCCTTCACCACAAATGGTGGCAAGCTGCTGGTAGAAGTGTTACACATCTAAGTTCAAGGACAAAAATTACACCACAACAGGCTGAAGTCAAAGCACACTTTGTCCTGATAAATATTAATTTAGGTCTTCATGTTTCCCCTTACCTACGTTCAGCAGGTACTGGCAAAGACCAGACTTCTGCATCGTGAGCTGGCAGTTCTTGTTGTGAGGCTTTCAATGGAGTATTGTCTAGTTTAAAACTCTCCAGTGTTTTCATTATATCTTTCACATGCTTAGCTTCCACACTTATCTCCTGCCAAACCTGATTATAAAAAGGAAGGTAGATTAAGCACATTGGAAATAAGTTTGTAACAGTCCTCTCTTCAAGGCCACATAATGCCTGGATGGATTCCACAGGGTTTAACAAGCTACTTAATTCTACTTCAATAAGCAAGAATTATGCACATAAGATATTAAGGATATTTTTCTGCCTTCCTCAGCACATTTAAAGAGCAAACAAAGAGATTTCGGATTTAACATCAAACGGACTTTTGACAAATTTTGCAGATTAAACAGGTATGACAGAATCTAATAGACTAAATATCAATCAAAATTATCAACCTAATAGGGAGATTATGAATGAAAAAAAAGAGGGGTTTTGTTGAGGACAAATTATCAACTCACTTTCTATAAATGACCTTAGTCCCACTAAAACATGGAGGGAAATAAGACCCAAATGGTACCAGGCTAAAGGACTTGAGCATAACAGGGGTACTCATCATCAGCATTGATTGCTGCACCATTGACTGTTCTGCCACTGACAGACAAAGAAAATCATGAAGTCTATATAACAAAAATGTCTGTATAACAAAAAAGAAGCCTATATATATAACAACACTACTTTATGAGAGAATGGGGTAAGTCTTTACATTTTTATTTACAGTAAGACAGGCAATTCTTGCTACTTCAATGCTTTTCCCTGAAAATGTCCCAGAAAAGTGCTATTTTTACCTGCTGCCATTTCTGTTGCAGATAGGTATCTCTCACAGAGTACAGATATTTATTCATTTGGTCAAGAACTCCCTGGTAGTAAACCATTGCAGAGTCATAGTTTCCCAGTAAGGCATATTCACGGGCCAACTTCACATTCTCAATGATCATAACAAGGCTCATGTTCAACATGAAGCTGAAAAAAAATAGGAAATATTAAGGAAGTAAAATAACCTAGTAGTGAAACAATTTTTTGCAAGTATTTTCATATACTTATTACCAGATTTGGCATATCAAAACATAGAAGCTGAGAAAATACTGGTTCCAAAAAAAGGCCTAAAATGAATGTCATCCATATAAAAAGATAATTTATGTTCTATTAGTAGACATCAAACTTTTCACATCACAGCTTTGTTTCTTGTCATGGAGATTCTATCAAAAAGCCCATGTAAGATATGCATATTTAAATGCATTATTACAAGTCACAATTGCATACTCTCCTTACCTCTTTATTTTACCGTAAGATAAATTAGTATTTTACTGTGCCTGGCCTTGTGCTGTATCTTTAAAAAAAAAAGGCAAAAAACACCAAACAAGCAGTAAGTCGAAGCTCTTCTTCCTAATGCATTTTGTTTTGGTGGTTTTTTTTTGGTTTTTTTTTTTTTTTTTTTTTGCACCTTAACATTCCATGCATGTGAGTTTTAATAGCCTGATTTTGCCTTGTGGAAAAACACTATTCTTCTGTTACCTTGATTTTACAATTCTTCAGTTTTATGTAATGTTTCTTTGAAAGAAATATCCACCTTCTGTGCCCAGCTTGCACCTTCCTATCACCTTCATTCTTACACCTAAAAAGAAACCCCCGAAAAACATCAAGGCTATTTAAGTTATCACTGAAAGCTAAGTAAAAGCCACAATTAAACATTTAGTGTGTAGCTACCCATTTTATTTAATGTACTGTTCAAACCAAGCTGTTTTTCCCTGTCAGTAGTGCTTGTATGTGGTCCTTTGGAGCAAACATCATAGACTGTGACTATTTCCACTTCGCAGCAGTAACAGAATCTGCACTTTTAGATTAGAATAGCATAAAAGTATTATTTATAAAAGTACAGTAGAAGCAGCAGAAGTAGACTCACTCTTTACAGTGCCACTGTCCATAGAACAGTTGTCCCACATTACTGACAGTGCCTCATACACCCCATCCCCTTTTTCTATAAGATACTCGTGCTGGCTCTGCTTTTCTTGTCTCTTAAACACCAAGAATTTCCCCACTCTCCTCATAATTTCCTAAACAGGCAGAGGAAATATTAAAATCAGCAAAAAAACATGCCTGCAAGAGAGTCATCCTGCTTGATCTCGGTACCTGTACCCAGTGCCAGGGAGAAGCAACTGCAGACAAGGAATTCCAGCTAAGCCCTGGGATGAAGCATACTTGATACAGATCAACTATTTAAAGAATGTAAGAGGCACTAAATTCACATGCGCAATAAGCAGACTTAAGACTGAATATATTTCAAGACCAGGTAAGGGTCGAGTTCAGACACATTATCAGAGGTTTCAGAAGCCACTCTGTGCACACACCTGCCAACCTATTGCTAAAATGTGAGCTCTCCATTGTAAAGAGTGGCTGCTAAGTACAAATCAAACATTTTAGGGCTTTCACTCCTTTTTCTGTCCCCTTTCCAAGTAGTTTCATGTACAGGAACACAGCTCAGGCATTTCTGAGCCAACATCCATCCTCTTCTTTTTTTGATTCCTTCCTCTTCCTTCCCCAGCTTCCCCCTGGAGCAAATAGCTGCTGTCAACATTTCCAGTCCAGAACAGCAAAAGTGGCAGCAGGAGAGCTGAGGACAGGCACCTCTGAGAGGGACCCGTGGGGGAAAGAAGGAAACCTGCTATCACAGAGCCTGCACCGTGTGATCGCACTGCAGCCAGGGTCTCGCCCGGCTGGCCAGAATGTCCACAAGCTGATACAGTTACTGTGACCACCAACTACAGAGAGCAACAGATCCCAGGCTAATTAGGATGTGGAGACACAGTTTGGCTTGGGAGTTTTCTTGGTTTTAACCTCAAGAGAAAGGCCTGAAGATGTTTGTCAGCTGGTGCATGGATCACCACACAGATGTTAGCGAAGTTTTCCCTGCTGTGTTTAGGAGCAAGCTTTTCCACTCCTGCTCATCCTACCAGATACACCTGTTTGCCTGTCCTGAGAACTCAAACCGATGACTAACACTACTGAAATCACAAGTTGAGCAAGATCCTAATAGACATTTTAAAAATCAAGTAATAGCAAGTTACTAAAACCAAACTAGACTTTTAAATACAGAGGGAAGTCACAGGTAACTTTTTCTTCACTGAATGCTGCAGAGTAATCCAAGCAGAACAGCAACTTTATGTATACAGAAAAAGCAAAAGTTTTGAAGAACAAGCTTCCAGTTTTCAACTGGAAATGTGAAAATAACAAGAGTTTTTTTTAAAGTAACAACAAAAAACCCCCAAGAAATCAAAAAACAAAAAACCAAAACCCAAGATCAACAAAAGAGGCTAAGTCAGAAACATGAAAGCTTGGGACCAAAAGGATATAGTACTGCACATAATAAAGAGTCGATGACATTTTCAGGTTAGAAAGGGCAGAGAATGTAAGGACACAAAGTAGAAATGTAAGCAGAAGAAGGGAAGTTGTGGGAAGAAGAAAAAGAAAAAAGAAGGTGCTCCCTCAAGTTTATAATGCTATTGGAATCTACCTGTTTCATCAGTGCTATTGAAAATGCAGGAATAATTTGGTTTAAACCAGAAAACCAATTTAATTTCTTGCTTCATCTTGACTCATGAGAGCAAAAGTGCTTGAAGTGGCTTCCAAATATAAGGCTCTTCAGTACAAGTGAGGCACAAAAAGCTGCTAGCTCTGCTTATGTCTGGACATGCCACTGCTGCTGCCACTTCAGGCAGTGTCAGAGCTGATGCACTAATCAAAGTCCATGGGTCTGCTGCACTTGTAAGTGAAGATGGTAAAGCAGTTCTAAGGGGGAAAGAGAGTACTAATCTGAAAGCAGATTGAAGTTTGTGGCAGAAGGTCACAATACACAGCTCAGCAGGGTGGAGGACGTGGAGAGGCGTGACTACACACAAATCCAGAGTTAAACCAGAACTGAAGGGATTAGAGCTCTCACAAAACTAATCCAGCACTACTTAATAATTTTAAAGTATTTACAAATACTTAGCAATATCACATGTGTTTACAAATACTTAGTGCTATCACGTAACAGGATGTCAGAGCAGCAGGTCTGCACTTATCAGCCACGACCTTTCCATGAATCATGACCAGTGAAGTTATCTATGTTCCAGCAGCTGCTGAAACACTGAAGAGCTCATAAAGTTTACAGGATATAAGGAAAATAACCTAAGCACTTTGTCTTGCAAGTTTAATTCACTGTGTACAAACACACGAGACTTCACAACAAAAATAATCACTCTTCACACCAGCTGTAATTATATAAGGTTCCCTGAAATTAACCCATCTTGAGTTACAAAATATATTTTATCATTAGCTCCAAGGACCTAAAATATTTATGGAGTATAGAAGAGCCAAGTCCAGCAAGGATGAAACCTAACAAAAGTTCAAGATCCCTATAGCTTGTGAGAATAAGGTTTTGGAACTTATTTTTGTATTTTATTTGAAAGATATCAGCCTAACCATTATCAAGATAACACTGGGGATACACTTCATGTTTTCCATAATAACTTCAAGAAATCATCAGGAGAAATGACTGTAAGTAATTTCTGCTCAGTCATACGTTAGAATCCAGGAACACTGCATCAATCCTGTAACATAGAGAAGTCCCCCAAACTTTAAAAAACAAGAGACTGACATGCAGATATTAAAAGTGAATATTAACACTGGTCAATTACCCTGGCGGACCTGCTGACCTGAAGAACAGTACGAGCCATACATGGAAAATATTTCCAAGGAGTTCTTTGCTCCAACCTTAATGTCTGGACTAAGCCAGAGCCTGAATTTTGGCAGAGCATACATGTTTCCATTATTTCAGCCTGCTATACAGGCTCTGACATCAAAGCAACTGTGTAATATTTGCAAAGTTCTCTTGGCACACCAGATGAGAAAAAAACACCCCTGAAAGCTTTCAGGAATCAGTTTTTACTGATGACACGTAGGCCTGCATCACCTCCAAGTTCCCTTCCACCTTGAATACTCTTTTTCATAACATCCATGGCCAGCAACATTTGGTACCAACAAGTGACTGTGCTGATTACTTTGGAAGAAGAGTTGCCAGACTTACTGGATACTAAACAAAATGGTTCTCATGCAGTTGCTGTATTTAACAGTAACGGTAGCAGAAGAACCACCAGCAGCACCAGGAGCCACAAACATAAGCATGGCTGGCAGTTTGTACAAAATAAAAAACATTTTAAAAATCAATCACTAGGAAGAGATACACCGGTGGCACGTTGATTTTTATGTTTTCCAGTCTAAGCCTTTCAGAAGGCTTTATTAAACAGGCTACTTTGTCCCCACTTCACGGGGGCTGGCATTCTTTTTGATGATCAATGCTAATTTAACAAATCTCTCTGGAAGTTTAGAGAGGTCCGCGGCTGAATAGCTATCAGGAATTGCTGCCTGCAGGTTCTCTCTGTCTGGAGAGTAAACCTGCATCATCGCAGATTACTGCACATTAACAAAAGCCCCGAAAACCAACAAAGCAGGTGGAGGGTGAAGGGAGACTTAGGAAGCAGATCCCCGTGCCTGGGCCAGTGCCAGCAGCCGCAGGAGCCCACCCAGGCGGGCTGCGGGGCCGGGAGCGCCGGCCGCACACCTGCGGG
>WEIU01006629.1:580006-603622 GCA_013389925.1 Aegithalos caudatus
TTCCTCCTGCAGCGGCGCTGGCTCCGCCCCGGCCCTGCCCGCCGCCTCCTCCCGCCGCCGCCGCCGGCAATTTTTGAAGGCAAATCCGGCTGCGTCACTTCCAGCCTGGTGGGAGGGGGGGAAAGGTCCGCCCAGCTGGGCCAACAAGGAATTGGTCTGTTTGAGCGTTATTATTAGAATCTAAGAGCTGGTTTGGGGTTAAATTTTAAAGAGTAGCGGGGGGAAAAAAAAAACAAAAAGCAAAAAAACAACAAAAGGCGGCGAGAAAAGAGCAACTGCATTGGCCGGGAATCGAACCCGGGCCTCCCGCGTGGCAGGCGAGAATTCTACCACTGAACCACCAATGCTTGTGCGGTGGAGTTACTCTGGCTTCATTACTCAAAGGTGATGAGCACGAACTCCCCGCCCCACTACATCGACCTGAGAGCCTTCTCGGGTGGTCGAGGGCCTTCTTTCGGCTTTCCTTTCCGTAACTCACTAATGTGAGTTTTGCCGAGTGAACAGCAAGCAATCTACATGTCTTTTGCTTGTGATTTGTCTGCACCTCTTCAAACTTTCATAGATGGTGTCATTCTGGAGAAAAAAACGCACCTGAGAGTGCTGAGGAAAACCTGCTGCCCAGTGGAGTCAGACCAGGAAACTGCCCTTAAGTGTCCCTGATGGAGCAGTACCTCGTCACCTGTCTAAATAGACTCAGCTGCTTAGCAACAAATAGGATCTAAAGGTTGGGCACAATGCTGGAGGTTTATGACAGTCCTTCAGGGTGAACTCCAACCCCCCCACAGCAGTATGTCATCCTTTAAGTGTATCACGTCCATTCTTACTCGTCTTGTTATTCTATTTCTACCCATTCTTAAACTGGCAGTTTAGTCTATCCCTTTAACAAGTGTCTATGTTAAACAATTATTAAAACAAATTAAAACAATCATTCCTACATTACTTCAGCTGTAAAGACACAGAAAGCTGCTGATGAGTTTCTAAAAATTTAAGTGTCACATGACTTGGTTGATGAGAGTTGGACGAATTTTCTTCCTCCCCTTTTTAAGTGGGCTAATGAATTAAAAAAATGGTGCTATACTTCCTTCCACAACCTCCTCCCCAAGTGTAGAAGAATTAGGATGTAACTCAGTCTATCCAATAACACATTAGTTTCTGCATTAGCACTCTGAGATGTGTACTTAAAGGGATTTTCACAAAGCCAAATACAGATGAAAGCTGTGATACATTGTCATCTTAAGGAACAGCTTCATGGTACATAATGTATGCATAATAAATAATAAAAAAAAATAGTAATTAATAAGATTTACTTATTTTGATGAAAGAGGCATCAGAGGACACAGAGCACCAACAAATTGAACTCTTGATCATCAACATGTATACTTTTGAGAGCAGGTCACAAACATGCGGTGACAGCCAAGTACAATAGCGTCCCTGCTGTTACACTTGTGCCATTTTACTGTTAAGCAGTAGAGCTGTTGCAGCATGAATGGGACTTGTAGAAGAGGGAGGTGAGGGAGAAGGGCAGAAAATAAATGCAAATGGGCAACTAGTGTTTACATTTCATGTTTGAATAGCCAAAATAAGAATGTGATTTTCACTTCTTATAAAGATTCAGTGTGGGGTTTATTATTCCATCAAGAAACCGATTCTGAGAGAACGGGAAGTTTCTATAAGTCAGGAATATCACTGATACCCGTAGCTGATAATTCGGTTAGGCTGCTCACAAGGGCTGGAATTCTCTCTCTTATTCTGAAACAACTTTTAAGAAGGTGTCAGTGTAACCACCTACTCACATCCCATCCCCCAGGTCAAACACATCCTGTGTGTTCAGTCAGCAGGCAAGGAAGCCTCCACTGCTCAACTGCTGGGCACTGGAAACTGGAAACCTGGCACTCCTGGACAAAGGGGATGGATGTTCCAGTGTACCTACTGGAAGAGTCAGCAAAGATGCACATTCTTTTCATATGAACATCAGGAGTCTTGGAGATCATGGTCCAAACCACCACCCCATTAGCCCCTAAGACCCAAATGTGCCAATGGGCATCCAGAGATTACAAGGCACACACGTAGCTGGATGGCAGGAACGCAGAGACCTGGCTAAAGAGGATGCCCAGGTCATGATCGAGACAAGTGAAGAATACTCAAAAAAACCAGTGAGTAACTTACTATGGCCATGAGATAATGCGAGGTTGTTACATTTACTAGCTACACACAGAATTTATGAATGATCCACTTAAGTAGAATTGTGGGATGGTCTATGTATTTAATTGGAGAATTCAAAAGAACTGATAGTCTTATAATACAAAAAAGACATAATATATACATATACACACAGAATATGTCTCTATATATATCTATATAGATATATATATATATCAGTAAACTTGAATAGTGCCTTTATCATGAGCATCTTAAGGCATTCAAACATTTTACTGTGACATTGACCCAGTTCATTATCTTTTTGCTTTGGCTGAAATAAAGCAAACATTTAAAGTTCGGATCTTAAACACCCACATCATCTGAAAAAAAGCCCCATAGTATCTTCAGTGACAGCAGCAGCATCTAAGAACCCACCCACTGCACTGCCTATCAGCTGAATAATATTAAAAGGAGTCTAAATAAATCAATCCCACTCACAGTTTTTCAACAGCAGAAGATACATCAGTCTCAAAGAGACTTTCTAGCCACATATTCTATAGATTCTATTACAAATTGAGGATAGAAAAGATACAGCAAGAGGGCCTGCCCGAGGATAGAATGCCACTGAATATCAAATAGTATTTACAGTACAAGTTATAGGATTATAGAACATTTTATAAATACAATTAATATGTATACAAGGGCACATAAAAGAGAAACTTGTTTTCATGCTTTACAAAGAAAAAGTAACCTGAACTAAAACTTACTGCAGAATTCCACAGCTGCTGGCTAAGAGCCTCTCTTCTCCACTGCCTGTACAAACCAATCCCCATTGTAGGTCACCAGTGAAACACCCATGTTTTAAGCAGCAACCACGAAGAATCTCAACAGACTCTGAATCTATGTATGAAACATCAAGTTTCAAAACATGGGTAAGGCAGATCATGCTGGAGAGTTGTGACAACATTCATGTGTAACTAACTTTCTCAGAAGAGAACCTGGACTGTAATGAACTGCACTTTTTGCAAGGAAATACGTAATACTGCAGCATATAGATGGCAAAATTCAAACAAGGTACACCACAATTTCTAACACATGATACTAGAAAATGCCAGAAGCATCTACAAAATTCTAAAGATGTGAACACTTCCTGTATTTGTTTAAAAAAGGCAAGAGTATTTAGTATTTCAGTACTTGCACATGTCCTTAAAATAATCAATAATTTCCTTTAATAAGAGCAATTGATTTTTCTTTTTAGACCAGTGGTGCCTTTACAGGACACTTTTCTATCCTTTTTTAGAATTAAATTACCTACAATCAGTAATAGTATTAAACAGGAATAGACCATACCATAGTGCAGGCAGAGGAGAAATATACTCAGATGAAAAGGCAATTTTAAGAGTCAATTTAATGAATTGACATTATTTTTTCTGCACACTTCAAAAATGGTGAGGCAGGCTTAATTAAATTACCTTTAACCAGCAATATATTATACTTTGTTCCCAGACAAGTAGACCAGTTTTACTGGGATACTTACTATGAAGGATAATCTTTAAAGTTTATTTACATGAAAAGCAATCTTTTTTACATAATATATAAAATGGAGTAGTTATGCACTGCAGCCATTTTATAATAATTGAGCTAAATGAAATTAAACTTAAAAGCTACTCTATTTCAACAGCTGTGGGAAAGGCAGAACAGGTAGTGTTTTATTAAGCTGCAAGTTCATTTTCATTACAGAAAGCAACTAACTAACTACTTGTTTGAAAAAACAATTTCTCATAACCATCTTCTCTAAACACTTCACAGTAGAGGAGTGAACTTCCACAAACATTTTCTTCTGTAGCAAAGTATGTTTAAGAAATTTCCTCACTGCCAACCTGCTGCAGTTCCTCAGTTATGTCAATATAAATCATTTTTGGACCACGCTAGAAACCAGACCACTCAAATGACCACACTTAGGAGAAAGGAAACCCCAAATGCCAACCAACAAGCACCTTTGTGCTGATCCAGTATTCAGGACAGTACCAGGGACAGCTGCAGTGGCACAAAGAGGGACACTGGACTGGAGCACAGAAAGAGAACAAATGGCCATGAGCAAACAAACCAGTTTGGTGAGAAAAGTAAACTAGTAACTGATGTTTGCTGCAAGAACAGCTATGAACACCGATTTTGTGATGTTTAGATGGTTGCAATGCCAGTGCAATGGCACAAATAACAACTTAGGAAAGCAGTAATGCTTACATGCATGTTAGATTATCCATTGCAATTCAATTCCAAGGAAGAAATGTTTCAAAAGACATTAAGTTTACTAAAATAGTGTACTTTTTTTACCACTGTGTTTATTTTAGGAAAAAATAAGGATAGAGACAAAAAGACAGTTCTTTCTGCCCCTCAACACTAACTCCTGGTCATGTCTCAGTGAAGCTGCTTAGAGTGATGCTGCCATCCCTGCTCCATGGAAGCTCAACAGGCTCAGTACCCTCCCACCACACGACCCTAAGAGATACCTGAGCATCTGCTGCTGGAAATGATGGAAGCAGTAATGCAGAAGGCAGCAGGCACAGCTGTAAGTTCCCAATTTTGTTCAGAACCAGGCTGTGAAAGATAGGAACTGTACTGCCAGCTCAGACAGACCCGTGCACAGCCCTTCTCCTCAGTGCTTGTGTAACCAGGAGGAAAACTGTTCCAGCCAAAGGAAATGGATCTCCACAACAAGTCTCCAAAGTCGTAATTTATAATATTTTCTCATTACTATCTCAAATTTATCATAAAGACACTATTCTAAAATTCATTTTTCAAAAATTCCAACTAAAGCAGCACTGTACACACTTTACAGTTTGGTTGTAGTCAGAAAATTGAACTAGATTTCAGAAAGTGTTGTTTCTAAGACTTCTGTTACATCTGTAGGAGAACTGATGACAGGAGACAATCAAATTGTTTCTGAGTAAGAAGTCCTGCTTTGAGAGTACCAGTCACATGCTACAGTGTTACTAATATCAAAGGCAATTACTATTTAATAAAATACTAGTTCTAATGTTTTATCATCTCATGATCATACTATAGCCAAGACTGAGACTTTCTTGTTTCAAAGCTGAGAACCAGGCCACTCCTACAGCAGCTGGAAACATTTCACCAAATAGGTGGCTGTTTTTCCAACACTGTGAATAATAAGGCTAAATACAACGAGAACTAAGGGTACAGCAGCCTTTTTTTCCCCCCCTCAGAAACAAATCAGAGAACTTTATTAACGTAAAGTAGGTTTTATATTTGGTCAATGCATGGGAAAACTGTGATTAAAAAATCTGAAGCAGAGATTTGTTCTCTAAAATTATTAAATATATGTATAAATAGATACCAGGCATCTTAGGGAAAAAAAAAAAATCACTATTTCCTCTTCTGAGTACTTAGAGTACAGAGGACCAATAACAATATTCGAGTGATTTTTTTTTTACCTAACAACAAATCTCTTCTAAATTAAACAATTAACATCACTGGAATAAATTAATTCTTTGAGAAGGATTGCCCTCTATTCGGGGGAAACAAAATGTACAGAGAGGGAAAGTGAAGAAATAATTCTTTTAGCACTAAAAAAAAAGTGTGCACATATTTACCCTAGCAACCTTCTTTCACTTATCTTATAGCTTTCCAAAAGCTATAGCTGCAAAACTTTGTTTTTGACCTCTATTCCTCTACTAAACATAAACCAGATCACGACTCTGAACTCCTCTACCTGCCTGTTCATCATCATCATCATCAGACTGCTGCTCTGAGTTTTGGGAACTACCATACTCATACTCAATGGGCTTTGGGTTGTTGTACGGGTAGCCATTGTCATCGAAAAACCTTCGGAAGGTGAACTCATAAAAAGCATGTTCAGGATGTTTTCCATTTTTGTACCACCCATTAAGGGTATCATTTCTGTTCCCCTCCTTATCATCATCACTCCACAATTTATCTGGATCAACTGGATCAAAGTTTGATGTGTCCGTAGGGTGAGCAATTTTGGGGATGTAGAAAGCAGACTGTCGCCGTAGATCACTTGAAAAATCAATTGTTTTGAAAAATGGATGAGCTTTGATTTCGTCTGCACCGTTTTTGCCTAAACGATCTTCTGGCCCTCGGCAGAGTTTAATGATAAGGTCGGAAGCCTCTGGAGTCAATTTAGCCTGAGGTGGAATATGAAGTGCAGTTTGCCAGTTGATAACCTTAAAAGCAAGAAGATGTGTTATTTATTTATAATTTCACAAAAAGGAAAAAAACCACATTAAAATAACAAAACAAATGACCACAAAGAAATAATTCAGTACGTCTAAGGTTTTTTACAGTAGAGGGGAAAACATGAAGCTGCTCTTTTCAGAGAAACAAGGAGTACTTTGTCTGGAAATCAAGCAAAACACAGGTAAAGTTTATTCACATTCCAAATCTGAACTAGAGTCTGGCATGGAAAATCCCTGCTATTAAACCAACAAAGATACCAGAAAATCCAGCACCTGGAACGTGAGATTAGGCACATGGCTTACAAACCTAAAAAGGTGAGGCAGACTGAGTTTTGAGTTATATGATGTACTGTAAAGACTAACAGGTTTCAAGTTAAAGAAAAAAAATCCATACTGCACTACCTTTGAGCCACCTGAATGCAATTTTGCAAAAATGACACCTGCAGAGGACTACCTTGATGCTTTCTCTGAAACAGCAGGGGCTCAGGAAGGAAAAGACCAAAGGCTCTGAGCTGTTAGCAGCCCTGAGCAGGCAGTCATCTGCTGCTCTTCCACTTTTCCATGGTAAGCACCTGCAGGTACATCACCAAAGGAAATCCTCTGCAGGAAAACAAGCATGGAACCCAAGAGGGAAAAGAACACACAGATACTGGAAGAGGGAAGGGGAAAGGGATTAAGAACTGGAACAAACAGTGAAAGGCTGAGATGCAATGTGATTTTTAGTTGGCACGTTTACTGGACGACCAGATAAGATACAAATGTGATTCTAGAAGTCCCTTTATAAATTAAGTGCAGCTCCACAGTAAAGTTTAAAATCTCCACAGTTCATAACATGCTCGAATAGGCAGCGGTCTCAAACATCACCTTTGTTTCCACTACAAATTTGCAAGGCTATGTAAGTTTCAAGCCTTTTTCAGACTGTTAATACCAGACTCTTAAAATTACCTTCATTTGTGTTTCCAGTGGTGTTTGTGCCAGGAATGGAGGCTGCCCCACCAGCATCTCAAAGAGAATTACTCCAACACTCCACCAGTCACACAACTGTGTGTAACCTGAAATAAAGTTTCAAATCAGGTAGTCAAGCCTCTGTATAGTTTGAATCTTGAATTTCTAAGAACAGAACAGTTCTCAAGAGAATTCAGTTCTATTCAATATTTATTTAATATTTCCACATTAACAACTATTAATTTTTTGTTAAAATATTGCATCCTTGGGAAAAGCAGGGCCATGGAAAAGGTGAATCAGGACTCCTGAATAGCAGTTACTTTGCAGTGAGACTGCAGTACAAAGATGCATTCCTTACCTGTTCGCAGCAACACCTCTGGTGCAATGTAGTTGGGTGTGCCCACCAGGGAATGGGCCAGGCAGCGCTGGTGCTGCCGTGCTGCCCGGCGCTCCAGCGGCTTCAGCCGATCCCCACACCGGCAGTTGGCAGGGTCACCCCACTCACTGCTGAAATCCATGCTGTCCTGGCGGGCATGATCACCTGCCGTGGAGCAACAAGGATGCAAAATTGAGGATGATTACTTCAGTTCTTATCTAATATCAAATTTCCTTTAACCGTTAACATTTTGTGTTACAAGACAGAATCTGTTTCAGTTTCAATACTCTGCCTTAGAGTTAAAACAGAAATCAACATCAAGATGTTGATTTTTGTTTATGATGTAAAATACCAATCTCTGAGGACACAATTTTTTAATCTAATTTTTGACATAACTATGAGAAAATACACATCTTGATACTTTTCAGGTTTTTCTTAACATCACCACATTGGGTGTCTAAGGTGTATATTGTTTTTATGCTTATGTAAACATAAAACCTCTAATATTGAAATAATCAAAAAGTAAAATCAGATTTTAAATCTTCATCTTCTCACCAGAGACTGTATAAACAGTCTAGCCTAAGATACATGATATTTTGAGGAAAAACTAATCAAAAGTAATTTAAACCTTGTTTTTGAAGGTATGTTTTTATTCCTGGAAACCAAAAACAAGTTACCACATAATCTGTATTTTACTACTCTCAAAACTGCCACTTCTCTATCACTCTCTTTCTTCAGCTGTTGTTTTAAGTAATCAAGTAGGACTTTGAAAAGCCTACTTAAACCCTCTCATAAAGGAAACAGCACAGTCATCTTTCTACTCATCTGTAATTCAATTCCTTGTAAAGAACACCTGTATTTCTCTTACCACTCTGGTAGTATTTTGAGTCATGTGTCCATCGAAAACCAGTACAGAGCCCGAAGTCAGTCAATTTGATGTGACCGTCACGGTCTATCAAGATATTGTCAGGTTTAATATCTCTGTGGATGAAGCCCATTTTGTGAACACTCTCAACTGCGCATGTCAGCTCTGCTGTGTAGAACCGTGCCAGATTTTCTGGAAAGACACCCATTCTAATTAGGAGACTCATCATATCACCTCCTGGAATGTAGTCCATTACAAAGTACAAATTGTCCTTATCTTGGAATGAATAGTACAGGCGAACCACCCATTCATTATCAGCTTCTGCAAGGATATCCCGCTCAGCTTTAACATGAGCGACTTGATTTCTAAGCAAGACATCTTTTTTTCTCAGAGTCTTTGTTGCATACAGAGCATTAGTATCCACCTTTCTTGCCAGGCAAACTTCTCCAAATGCACCAACTCCCAGGGTTTTAATTTTTACAAACATTGACTTGTCCATTTTAGCTCTTCTTAGCCGAATGTAATTTGACTCTTTCTGGCACAACATTTTCCTCATTTGATCCCGGGCTTCTGGTGACAATCCAACCTGTGCAGCAAACAAGAAAAATCTGAAGAGTGAACAGTACTCTTAATTCTTGGTGATCTACTCATAATTGATTACAAGGCTTAGGCAAAGCAAACCAAATACTTGTACACAGCACAAGAAATAATACTTAAAGGGATTTGGTTTTGCTTTAATTTAAACATTAAGATTCTATGAAAACATATAGGAGTGATAAAAAACTGAAATGTGACAATTTTGAACAGCAAAATGCACAAGGTGCCATGCACCAGGAGGTTCTAGAGAAGGGACTACTACATTCTTAAGAAAGGCAACTTACAAACCACTGACAAAAACCACTGCAAATAATATTATCTGAATAACAGAGTGCATCAGCTGCCTCCCTGATTGTCTTTACAGGGTTAAAGAAAGACAAGACGTGTTTAGGAGCTGCTGAGGGCTAAGGAGCTGCCATGGCAAAGGCAGCCTAGCTGGAGCAGAACTCACTGAACTTCCTGACCATGCTCTAGAATTTCAGATGCAGGAGGGAGTGTGCACTCCCTCTCACTCTCACTTCCATGTGTAGCTACCCAAAACAGATCCTACTTGCACTGCTTCTTACTGCCTGCCCACACCAAACCCCAGCCTCTGCCACAAGCCTGGACCCTCTTATCACATAAGGCACCCCTTTAACAGGACTTTGCTCACACTCTCAGCACTGCTCTCCACACTACCCAGGAACCAGCTGAGCAGAGCACTTTCTTTTGAAGTGACTCACTCCTCCCAACAGTATCTTTTCTTGGCTCCCATCTGTGTACATATCCCTATCTTGACTGTACATCCCTGGTGTTCCAGCCAATGCCACCAACATTGTGACAGCTTAAACACTCACAGGCCACACACAACTCATCACCTGTGGGATGTGTGGAAACCCTGATCTACAAGAACCACATTGATCACTCCCATTGCACTCCAACCTGAGTGCCCTCCTGATATATTTTTGCTGGTTTCAATTCCCTTAAGAGTCCCATCCAGTTCTGGCTGCCGTTTTTCTTGGCAAATTTCAGGGCCTGGAATCAGAATAATCCTTCTTCTTTGTTTTAATGTGAATAGAATCTGTCTTCAGTTTTTTTTATATTTTTTTCTCTGTGACACTGTTCCCATGTAGCTTGATGTTCATTCCTTTTGTTTTCTGACAGCATTTTCAAATTACTATATGCTGCCTTTCTCATGGCATCTCAATTATTTCATTTGCCTACCTGGCTTGAAATCACCATCCCACACCAAAGATTTCCAAGTTCAACCTATAGCATACTTCCTTATTTTGTCATGGACATGTTGATCATAAACTCAAACATGGCCACACTGAACCCCTGCAAACATCACAACTGAATTAAATAACTGTTTTAAAAACCTTTCCATTTGCTACTGTCACATTCAATTCTTGATACCCAATCTTGCTGCTTCCATCTGTTTAAAGCCTCAAAGATCTGAGATACTGTCTGCATAGCAGTACTCAGGACCACCAATAGGACTCAGTAACTGGTCTGGGCCTGTATATATACTGTATGTTAATAGACGACTTTGGCCTTGCCTGACTTCCAACATAACTTGAAACAAAATATAATAGATCTGACTGAGAAAAAAGGTGAAAAAAAAACCAATTAGATATCATTCAGTATCTTAAAAATGCTTTCACAAGTTACTATATGTCACCTATTAAAGAAAATACTGTTAGAACACAAAAACACATGCATCATAGCAAAAATGGATCCAAAGGAGATGCAATTAGGAAACTGCATACAAAATGCTTGTCTACCCAAATGAATTTCACAAGTTATACAAATTTGGTAAGATTTCAGTGGGGAAGGTTGTCTGAAATTTGAAACAAAACTTTTTGCAGACATCAGATAGGCAGTAGTTACAAATGGCTGGCTTTAGTTTCAAGGCAGGTGTGGGTAATAGGTTCCACTACATATTTTGAATCCAAGGACTGTCTTATTGCAGGAATATCTGCATACTGTCTCCCAAGACAGAAACATCTGAAGTCTTCTATAAACGAACAGGCTTAAGGCACACTTCAACACAGAAGGAAATTTTTTTTAAGACTTGCAGATGTCAAGAAGACAACTGAAGACCTGAGCCAGGTAAAGTTCAGACAACGGTGGGTCACCCTCTTAAGGCCCATCTGAACCCTAAAGCCTGCCTCAGTACAAACCCAGCTGACACAAATTGAACCCCACCCATCACTGACAAAGCTGGCAAAAAATAAAACCTAGATGGCAACAACCCTCTAGGAGTGAGACTCAATACAGTAATTAATTGCTGCAAGACATACAAAGAACCTCCAAAACCCTTGTAAGCTTTGCTTTCTTCTACATGC
Organism: Aegithalos caudatus; assembly: GCA_013389925.1. Taxonomy (NCBI): domain Eukaryota; kingdom Metazoa; phylum Chordata; class Aves; order Passeriformes; family Aegithalidae; genus Aegithalos; species Aegithalos caudatus. The sequence continues at coordinate 591,476 of WEIU01006629.1, forward strand.
TCTCTAGCTCTTGCATCTGAGCAGTTTTATTGTAAAAAAAATAGCCCAAGTACTGCAATTTGTCATCTCTTCCCTCAACCCACCTTCATTTTTCTGTCATCCTCTAAACCAAGTGTTAATTACAAACCTTTTCTCTGAATTGCTATATTTTCCTCTCCTCAGCTTCAGCATTTACCAAACATTAACAAACTGTCAGCCATACAAACTTTTCTGCACATGTATCTCCAGTTATTTCAAGAAAATGTCAGAAACCAAAAGTTTCCTGACTTGCTCTCTATCAATAATCACAGAGTTTGGTCTCATTTTGCTTCCTTCTCATCTTGCTGCATTTTAAAGGATGACTTAAGTTTCTCTTTGCAGGAAAGACACCTGTTGTAACTTTTGGCCAAACTCATACATCTAAATCAAACATTTTTGAGACCACTCAACTCCTAGGAGACGCAACACCACAGAAATATATCACGTATGTTAGAAATACAGCATCCAGTGGAAGTAGGTATTTTCATAGGATGCATTCTGAGGTATTTTTTGTTTAAAATTCAAAGGGGAGAAAAGAAGGGATTCAATACTTGCTTAATCTTCTTAAAACTTTCTGAAAATAAATAATGAGCATGTTTCCTTCTCCTTCTCATGAAAACCCAAAAATACACTTTATTGCTGTGGCATTCCTCTCCTGTATGTTTATGAAAAAGGAGAGGTCTGCTGCAGCACAATAACCCATCTTCCACCCTCCAGCCTGTAATTAAACATCCCATCTTTAAATCTAGGATAAACTATTAAAACTATAGCATTATATTACAAGTATTATAAAATACCCCTACTAAGGTGCTTTAAAAGCACAAGAAAAATACCAAGAAAAGTTCTATCAGTGCTTCTATATATAAGTAATACTTATTCTGAGGTACTACAGAACACAACACAGTAAGAAGGGAAAGTGAAGTTTGAAAATCAACATTAATTATAATCTTACATTTAAGTATACTCAAAAGTAGCCAAAATAAATTCATGCTTAATTTTAATGCAGGATTGCATGCAAAGCCCTTAAAAAGGGATCATGCTATTCTTAAGAAACACTGTTGCTTCAGAATCTTACTTGTCTATACAGGGATGGAGGCTACAGAGTTCAGGAAAGCTTCCCACACCTTAACAGTTTAAATCAGCTGTTAGTGAAGTGAAAAAGGAAAGAGAGAAGACTAAGAATAAAGATCTAGTAAGAGTTCCAAGATGAAATCTTGCTAACATTTACATATTCGTGATTAAGCAAACACTTATCAAACACTACAGCTTACAGTAAGAATTTTCAGAGTAGAAAACACAGATTTTAAAAACAGTCAAGAAAGTGGCATAAGCCAAATACATACTCTCATAGTATAAAAAAAGAATATCATACTTATGTCAAACTTTCAACTACAATTGTTAAGAAATATACATGTGTGACATATCTCATTTCACCTTTCTGCAAATCTTAGTTTCTCTACTTCTCACTGTTTTCTCTTTTGAAATTACATATGCTTGTTAGCTCCAGTTTTTACCCTTTTGCTTCAGTTTAACAGAACACTGAAATACTAGAAATAGACCACTGACCCCATGCAGACACAAAGAGGTTGATTTTACATGTAATTGTTTTATAATTATGCCCTTCAACTGCTCTTCTTTAAAAAGATACATTTACAGTGCAGTGTGCAAAATAATCAGACAAAAGATACCATCTCTTTCATTCTAAAAAAAAAAAAACCCAACTAACCTTTTTTTTTAATTTGAACTTTAAAAACCTATCTCTACTGGTAACAAACTGCAGAATGTAAAAAATATCACTGTTTGAGTGTCTACGTAAGTGCACTAGCCAGCCTGCAACTTGCCCCCAATTGCTTGTACCTTTAGTACTTATTTAAAAAAAGAAGTATTTTTGAAAATCATTAAAATATTGCCCATAACTCATAAATCAGGATTAAATAGAACCCATAACAAAAAGCTATGAGCCATGTAGCTACATCTCAGTTCATGCAACAATTATTTTGCTTCTGCCCCCTTACTGTATGTAGGCCATACAAATTACCTTTACACATGCAAAAAACTTACTTAAAAATCAATTTCTAAGAAGAAAATTAAATATGTAAACAGGAGAAGGAAGAAACTTGCCACATCTCTCAAATACAAAGATTAAAAACAGACTTCAATACCACAGCCCTAAATGTTCTACTTATCTGTACTATTTAATTCTACAATTAAGACATAGCTCATAAAAATAATACAGAACAGTTTAGTCATAGATTTAGAAAGGAGGAGTTTACCCGCATCATTTCATTCTCTAGTTGTTTTTTCCGATGCAAACGCTGCTGGTGTGACTTGAGTATATTCTCCACATGCTGCTCCATGAAGAATTTAAAGGCTTGAGGGGAATAACTTTGAATGCGAGACTCTCTTCTTTCTTCATCTTTCTTGTTTTTTCTAACAGGAACAGGTGAGGTGGTAATTTGTTTCTTTTCCTTATCTGCTGAATCAACACACTCGTAATTCTTTTCATTCTCATCCTCCCTGGATAAAGGAGGTGGCTCCTCCTTGTTGAGCTTGTGTCCCGCCTCATACAGATTGACAGAAGGATTCTGATGTAACAAGTGTTTAGGGTAAGGTGGTGGGGGACCCTGGTAATTTGGAGCCTCGGCAACAGGAGGCATAACTCCCATACTGGCAGAGGGACCGTCGGAGAAGGGCATGGCCTGAACAGTTTGCACGGGCTGCGGCATCCAGGAAGGGTGAGTGGGTGCCAAGGCAGTCTGCAGCTCCGGTTTCAGCACTCGCATGCTCTTCACCGGCTGCTGAATGGGAGCTGGCGTTATGGCTGTCACCGTGGTGGCCGAAGGCTGGGAGCCGCCAGAGTGACTTTGCCTGCTGCCGTGGTGGTTGTTGAAGGAGTTGGACCGCACGGGAACGCTGGGCTGCCACGCGGGCATGTCGTGCCCACTGCCCGGCGACGACTGCGGCTGCACGGGGGAAGGCTGTGACCAGGATGCGGGTATTCCAGCCACATTTGTGTTGTAAAGTTCCAGATTGTGACTGTTTCTGTTTGGCACCAACATTGCCTGAGGAAGATTCCCATTGGTGTATGCTGAAGGAGGAGCGGATCCTCCTGCCTGCATCTGTAGTGCTGTGGGACTCTGCCTGTTAGTTGGATTCATTGGGTACGGGGGTGGCTGGCGACTCACCGAATTTCCAGACACCACGTTCTGGTGAACTATGAATTCTGCCTGACAATTGCCATTTTGCATTCCAGCTCGTCCTGAGGGAAAACCAAATTTGCTGTTGGCAGAACTCTGCATGATTATTGGTTGCCTGCCAATGGGGACAGCGCTCATGCCTCTCTGACCCTGTGCGGATGAATTCATAGGAGAAGGATTCATAGGCGGAGGCGGATAACCATCCTGCCACGCTCCCGGTGGCACCGGAGAAATACGGGAGATCACATATTCCATGTTTCCAGAGTATCGCTTTGTCTGAGAATTCGGCTCCCAGGAAGGAGGTGGAGGAGTAGTTCCCCTTGGAGGGGGTGTCTGCCCCCGAGGAGGTGGAGGAGGAGGAGTGACACTCCTTATCTGCGGTAGAGGTGGGGGATTCACTCTCTGTCCATTGCCAGGATGAGCCTGAGCAAACGCCGCAATGCCGGATCCAGATAAGGGCCTTCCTACATCAGGCTGGGAGCTGGGACTTTCCGAGCGATAAACGACACCCTCTGCCAGGGAAGGGCCGTGCCGCTGAGGAACCAAGGACTCCTTAGAACCCTTCCAGCTCTGCTTGCGGTTAACTGACTGCTGGACAGCCCCTGCTTCCACGAGAAGAAAACACAGCATTTACACTGGATATTATTCCTACCTACTGCTTTGAATATTTTGTTCTTCTCTGTTAATTACTACAAAAACAGGACTTGAATTCTCTGACACAATATAACCCACTGGACTTCGTATGGAAACTTTTTCTAGTAATACACAGCACAGCATATTAATATGCTCAGTGTACATATAAGAGGAAAAAAAATTGAAACTATAAAACTGTAATATCTGAAAGTGATTTTTTACAAATCACTTTTCTGAGACTGCATTTTGCTTCAGTAAAAATGCAAAATTTAACTGAAACAAATAGTAACGTACAATATTAGTCACACGCAATGTATTTTTAATCACGTGTACAAGAATGTTCAGCACAAATGCAAAAAAAGCAATAGCATGGAAAAATACGTTATGTTGCTATCTCTTCCAGTTAAAATTTGCAAAACACTTATTGTTCTTAAACTAAAATTTAACTGAATGCTGTGAAATCAAGGCTTGCACCCTTATATGCATACAGATCACCCAGACTTTTTATATTCCCACCATGCAGAATTTGACTAAGTACTTTAATTTTAGAAGTTGTATCTTTTTGAGTAAAAGTCTTGTAGATAGGCAAGAATTAAAACTATATGCATGCAAAACTTACAGAGCAACCCCCTGCTATATATTTAGTTCACAGATGCTATTTTGCAGCATATAAACAAAATATACAAGGAACTGATAGTGCAGGCAGTCTTAGGGTGGCTTTTATGTTAACACTAAGATGTGTCAACACATGCAGTACTGTAACTGATGAAAACCACCCTGTCCTCACCTAAAGAATGTGCTAATTACTGAATTTTTGCAGGTAACAATGAAAACTATGTCTAAATGGTAGAATTTACCTACAAACTTCATACAAGCACCAACTAATCCTGCTTAATAGACTAAAAGAAAATAAGGCTGTTCTTTGCAACTCCTGACTAATTCTTCCTCCTACCTATACTGTTAACTTAAAATCTAACTCCAGCACTAGCAGCTCAGCACCCAACTTTAGTTAAATAAAAGTTCAGTATTTCTGCTGCATTTTCAAGTTACTCTTTTTTTAGGTGCATGCTACTAAAAAGGCATCAAGTTCTATAAAAAATGTGCTAGCATCTGTTAAGAGAGCAATAATAGCAAGAGGCAAAATTCTGATTCTGCTAGTAAAGACACCGTCTGTCCTCTAACATCTCTAAGAACATGAAGTCTGCCTTAAAAACTATACAAACAAAAGCTGGAACCAAGCATTTAAGCAGAGAAAGATCCTGAAATATAACATCCTAAAATACAAATATCGTAGCTGTATGATATATAAATACACACATAGACACAAACATACACAAAAATACACATACAGAATACTGTTATATTACTGTGTGTGTAAAGAGAGACAAAAAATTAGAAGAAGAATTCAGTGCTCAGCACTTATTTCTAAGTGGTACCTGACACAGAACAAAATACAGGCACCACATCAGCAAGGCGACAGAAATTATCAAAATGAGATCTGACTGCCATTCCTTGTATAAAATATTTACACACAGTAATAAAACCATGCAATTATAAAACAATGCTTAAGAAACTAATGTCAAATGGACCTATCTTTCAGAAGGATTACATCAGATACGTAAAATGCTGTTTTTAAAAGCAAAAATCCTGTATCTCAGCATCTCTGTTCTACCGTGAGCATCTGAAGGAAAAATTTACTATGTTCTATTTTTCACCTATAAGAATACACTCAGTGAGTTTCTGAGTCACCATGGATACACCTACCTGGTGGTTTCATACCTGCATTTACAGGTCTTGCTGCTGCTGCAACCATCTGCTCCCGACGAGGATCCTGGTAGCTCATTTTACTTATAAACTCAATGGCAGCCTCTATACTACGGTTGTTTGTTTGTCTAAGAGCTTGAATAACCATATCCTAAAGAGAAAATTATATACAAAAATGATTTACAAGGGAATCACAAAAAATTCCAAAAATCATGGTTATTTAGCCAAATACGCTCCACTAATTTTACTAAAGTAATTTTACAAAGTATCAACCTCTCTCAATCGTTTTAAAACTGATTTTAAAATGTTTTCTCCAGAAGAGATCATTCAAAATAGTACTGCAGTCTTGATGTTCAGAAGAAAAGCTAACCTTGTTGAAGCACTGTAGATTGATGTAAGTCATGTCATCAAACAACAGCTTGGTCATACAATCCTTAAAAAGGGATTTTATAATAAAAAACCCTATACAATAAAGTTGTCACAATCTTTATGGACCAGCTGACCTTAGAAAAAGCAGATACAGTGTTTTCAGCTCAAAAATTTGGTCACTTATGTGATACAAAGTATTCAATGTCTTAAAGAGTATCACTACACACAGAACATACGAGGACTGAACTTGAACCACAGTTAGCAAGAGATTTTCTGTAAACTCTTTAGGATTAAGAAAACGCCAAATACAATGAACAGCATTCTACCCCGATTATTATACATATATATAAATACATGGTTTTATATATATGTATGTATATACAGACACCTGATACTTACTGATATCTATCTGTTCCACTTTAACATTTAATACCACCTATTACATGAGAGGTAAGGGGAAATAACCAGAATGTTTGTGATATATCATTCGAAAAAAAAAAATTCAATACATTTTGAAACTTCTCAACCAAGAAAAATGCTCTCCTACTTCAGCTGTATCTGTTCCTAGTGATGTATGTGGATCAGTGCCATATGGGCTATTGTGGCAACACAACTGTAGGTTAACACATGGCAGAAAGGGCTTACGCTGGCACCGTGCCTGAAAAAAGCCCCACATAATCACAAGTGTCATGGGAATTTGCAGTTGTATCCAAGAACAAAGGGTAGGAGCAAAAGGCTTCAAGATAAAAAGGATCCAACAAAAATACCAACTTAAGATACCTTTCTAGTTTATTGTTCAGCCATACACCACAAACTTCAGTTTTCTACACCAGCTGCAGGTTCAATCTGTAAAAACGGAGCTGAGAACTGATCTACTCGGAAAAAACTAATGCACACCCCTTCCTCATCCCAAAATCCCACACAACAACAACAAAACTTCCTTGACCTCAGCAATGAACCACAGAGCTGGAGCAAATTACTACAAAAATCATTTCTTATTATAAAATCCTTCCATTCTTCCTGACAGACAGTTTGCACTGTGTATTTGATCAAGTGAAAGGAACACAAAAAGCCACTGGCCGCACTTGACACTGGGATGCTGTTGAGGAAAAGCCAGCCGGTAGTTTTGGAGAAGCTCACTCTTGATAGAGATAGATTTCTCTGTAAATACCAAAGCACCACAGAGAGCAGAACTCATGAGCTGGTCACTACTGCAAGCAGTGCACGCCTGTAAAGTTAATCCCTATTGTGGTACTGTGCCTTTTTCCTTTGGAAAGATGAGTGGTTTGCTAGCTCTTTTTTAAACATGCTTTTGTACCCTGGTTTATAAAGAAAGCATAAAAACAAGTGAGATTTACTTTGAAGTGCAAGTCCCAGTAAAAACACAGGAGCTGCAAGTTTATTCATTTTTCCTTTCTGGAAACCAGATTTCAGATTAATTTCCAAAATATTTGGTATTGCCTTTCAATTTAGAATGGCCATATTTCATCAGCCTATTTTAATTGTGCACAATCCAAAATTACTTTGAATATCAGAGGCAAAATCCATGTTCAGAGAGTCCAGTCCTCTCTGCCTAAAATTATATAAATAATTAAAACAACTTATCACATAAGAGCAACCTGGACAAAATGCTTTAAAAAACAAAGCCAAGTCTCACCAAATCCTTCTAGTCCTCCTCCACATCCTCCACTATTACCAGTTTCATGTCCTAATCAGAAACCTACCAGTTTTTGAAGCTTTTTGCTTATCATGCTGCTCAAACATTCCCTAACCAACACCCCCTCCAACATGCATTAATCGTTTATAGCTAGCAGAACACCAAATCTTCAAAATAAAACACTTTACCTCATCAAAGCCAGCAGCTTGCAAGTCTTGCAGCATTTGTCGATTAACTTCCGATGTTCCTTTGACAGCTGAGGTTGCTTCATTTGCAAAAGGCAGAAGTGAGTTTCTTATCTCCTGCAAAACCTTATGATATGTTACGAATTTGGGGGGATTTCGGCCTTGTCTAGGATCTTCAGGTAACATTTTGCCCATGCTGTGATCAGCTTTAGCAGCATCTGAGGGTTTAGGCAAATTCCTGAGGCTCTCTCGTATCTCCTGTAGCATCTGCTGGCTGCTGCCAGTATAATTACTGGCAGGAAAAGTTTTAGGCCTCATCTGTCTATAACCTTCTGGCTTCTCACTTCTCTTCATGAAAACATGTATAGATGCAGCGTCCACCAAGGACTCGCACACACCAGAATTCAAGGAAGACTGGCTGATGTCAGAGCTTGTGAAGCAGTGGGCTCTTCACTGTGAAACCTCGGTTCCTGTAGCGCTGGAGTTTGTCACAGCCCAAAACTGCTATTCTGTTAACAAAACAAAACAAATCGTACTTAATAGAGCAGTAAAAAAATTCACAATGTAGCACTGGTGGCAGTGAAATGCTCACATGCAGTACTACCTTCACAGATATTAAAAGCAGGCTAAGCAAATTCTTCAGGCAGTCTTTACTCAACCAAATTTACAAACCATGCTGGGTTTTTAACTGTTAACAACAAATGTTTTTAGGTGCCTCAAATCTAAACAGTCCTGAATTGCAAAGGATGTGGACAGAGTAAAGAGCAACTCCTCTGTCTGGTGGACAAAGCTTTCAAGAGCAGACATGGACCACTGGTGTGTGCTAACCCAGAACTGCTTCTTTGCCTGCCCTCTCTCCTGTGTCCATCTGTCACTTATATTCTCCCCATCAACACCTTTAAAGCCAGAAGAGCCAACTCTACTACCCAGTCAGCGAGGATATGGGTCAAATAACCTTGCTGTTCAATGATTCTGACATCCAGCTCCAGAAAAAGATGTGAGAAGTACACCAGTAAGAGCACGTAATTACTGTGATTTTATCCATTATCTAGCAGTAGTCACATGCATTAAAGGTAAACATTTGCCTAGCTCATCACATGCAACTTTATGATTTCTTGTACCATCTGCCACTTGAATCTGTTTAAGGGTTCAGATTCTGAGGCTTTCACAGTCTCTTAGCTCAAGTCTTCTTGAAGCAGTCTTCATCAATAGTTAAGTAACTTTTACATTTATTTTACATAAGGGAAAATGAGAGCAATGAGGAAAAGAAACAAAGAAAATTTAATCAATTTTTTTTTACTCTAAAATTGTTTAACAACTCAAGCATCAAATTTGCTGAGAGCATAGCTATGACATTTGGTAAGGGAAACAGAATTTTCTGCCAAAAGCCAAATAAAAAACGTTTGCATTTTGAAGGCGCTGACTCATCAGGGAAAGAGCCCCGTGTCTGCAGAGAACTCAAATCTCTGTGTCCAGGCTGGGCACCAATTATTACTGCAACTGCCACGGCAAAGGATAAAGCAACCACAGTGTAACACTGATGAAACTGCAGAGCATTTGCCTCTTTAGAGTATCACGAAATGAAACTTTTTCAGTCTCTACTGCTTCACAGAGGAAGATCAGTTACTAAGACAGTGCAAGATAAACTAAATGTTTCAGCACTGTCTTTTCTTCACAGACAACAAAAATGTTGAACCTCAACTCACACTATTCCTTTACTACTGTGTTGCTAAGTGTTTCTCATATTAGACATAAATTAAACAAGTAAATTAATTTTACACAGTCTACAAAAAAGTCACACTTCATTCAGGTTTCATTTCTGTAATACTTGCACTGTCACAAACCAATTAGTGATTCAGCAATCAAAGGAATATGACAATTTAATAGGAAAAAGAACTCTCTGAAACACATTCAAATTATATTAATTAAATACTCATGCTACCCATATATGAATAAAACCTGAAAGCTGAAAAGTAATACATAAATGAGGACTGTGAAAAGAAACACAAGGGATACCCACTTAATCCCATTCTCCTTAGAGAACGATTTTAGAAATAACAGAATTTCTCTTATGAAACTTTCTAAATCCTAAGGGGTATAACTGCATCCACAAGCTTTTTTTGCACTGGGATAGTTTTGAAATGTTAAATAAGTGTAATTGGGTAGTTATATTTTAATACAGTCTGAAAGCATATAATTTTTAAGTGTTCACTTAAAAAGGAAGAGCTCATCAGACACAATAGTGAATTTCAATGATTAACAGTGAAATTTTGCTCAAAGTATTAAGAAATCCAGAAATCAGCAGAAAGTAGAGCATGAGAGCAATTAAAATGTAATTTAATTTTGACCACTTCCAAAATAATTTTCCAAACATGCTGTATTTAAGACCACATTGAAAATACTTTTTCCACAGAGAACTTTTTCCAAAGAAAATGAAGCAAGAACTTGACAAAATACCCATACATAAGCTTTCAACAAATTCCAAAGGCCTGGAATTCAGGAGAAAACAGGGCGTTTGCACCTACATATTTTACAAATTTCATCTGGTATTTCAGTATTCATTTTATGGTTACTCCTTGGGTAGCTGAGATAGACAAACCTAACACTGCTAAAAGAAATCAAAGTTGAATTTACAGGACACTAAAATCATAAATCAGGAGCAGCCTTGGAAAATAAAGCTGCATTCTAAGTTAAAATTTTAGCAGCAGGTTAGGTTTAGCAGTGTAAACCAGCCAGCCCACTTATCTCCCACCACTTACCATAGACAGCATAACCATTTGTAAGGCCACACAGCAGGAACAAAGCCAGGGAACTTACCCAAATATGTAACTTTTTTTGGTTGTTCCTTTTAGCAGCACTGCTGATTATCAGCATATACATGTGAAACTAAGTCTTAACTCTTAGAAAACAAATTAAAGTAGTCCTCCAGAAAGCAGGAATTAATACAGTTCACCTTGCTTTATATATGAACCTCAAAATTCACAAGTCACCTCTGCTTATAAACACTGGCACACATTTTAGAGGACAAAGACTACTGAATAAGGAAAGTATTTCAGATTTGTACTTCTAACTACCAAACACCAACTTTATCCAATGGAACTGATGTCTATTCCCTCCTGTAATTTTGTGTCCTTAAATGATCTGATTGTTAATGCAGCTGTTTTTGCTGATTAAATTATCTTCCCTAAAGGAGTTGAAAAAAAATAACCTTTCGCTTCTTTTCAAAATATAGGAATACCATATTTTTTTCCACAGGTCAAACTGAGGGAAAAAAAAAATCCCACCTTTCTTTTTTTTTAACATTATAACCATAAAAGATTTGACTTATATAAATATGTGCTTGAATGAAAACTCAGAAGTGTTCAAGGACAGACCAGATGAGGTTTGGAGCAACCTGATCTAGGGGCAGGGGGTTGGAACTGGATGATGCCTAAGGTCCCTTCCAACCCAAACCAGTCTGTGATGCTCTGAATGGCAACTGCCAATAATTCCCATGATTTCTGAGGAAAAAATACACAGCTTTATAATCTAACTTTAGCATTCCTTATTAAAATACTTTCAGTGCTCGTATTTCCAACTGAGTACTGAACATCACATATTAATGTACTTAGGTATCCTCCCTCATGTACCTATTCCAACAGCCTATTTTATAGATAATCACAATGCTTCACTGCTAGGGATAAAGAAAGTAACAGGGACCTTGCAAGTCATAAAATTAAGTTTGTAGGGACTTGGTTCAGACCAACTAAAGGAAGATCTTCTTTCAGGTAACAAGTCACTGAGCTGCAACTGCAATTTCCCAAAGGATGCATTTCCAATGCTAAAAGTTTTCATAGGGAGTATAAAACTGGACCCTGAAATTAGCACATGAGCACAACTACATGCAGTCAGAGAAGCCACAGCTGGAAAGAACCAGAGGCCAGCTGAACACTAGGAACATTGTGCACTCGCTTCGTTTGTTTCCATTCTTACGCTCTGCCATCTCCTTTAGCAGAATACAGCTCTTCTACGTACGCATGGATTCCCGGGAGCAGCAGGAGTTACTCCAGGCGCACCTCGGCGCGATCTTCACGGCTTAACAGCAGCACAGCAGCCTCTGAGCACCAGAGCCCCGGTGCGCTGGCTCGGGCCGGCACCGGCGGGGCAGCAGGACCCGGCCTTCCAGGGACCACGCAGACCAGGAGGGTTTCACTGCCGGGAGGAGTATCCCGACCGTGCCCCGCTGGGACACCTGCGCTTGTCCCCCGGCCGGCCCCAGGCCGTGACCTGAGGTCGCTCCTGCCACGGCTGGGTCCCGCAGCGGGCCCGGGGGCCGGAGCGCGCC
>WEIU01006629.1:619448-634495 GCA_013389925.1 Aegithalos caudatus
TTCAGGCCCGGGCTGAACAACGCAGCGGGAGCCGCCCGAGCTCGGGAATCGCGCCGAAGAGGCCGCGGCTGTTTGTGTTGGGTGAAAGGGGCGTGTGGCAGCAGTCCCTCCTCCCCGCTCCCCGGCGGTACCAAGAGTGGATCCGCTCGAAAGGGTGGTCTGGGACCGCAGGGACGGGAGAGGAGCTGTCGGGGTTGCGGAGTCGCGCTGTGACAGCCGAGCTTTGCGGTGTCTGCCCGGCACTGGGCGCTCCCTTGTGCTCACCGAGGGTTTGTGCTGTCCCCGTGCTGAACGTGGAAGGTGTTGGGCGGGCGTTTCTTCGCCGATGTACTTCGGTACATCCTGAAGTCTGCAGGTCCTGAGCGGACAGAGACACAACACCGTCTCTATTCGGAGCTTCCATTTTTCATATTAGAATAGAATTAACTTCTCTTAAATATACTTACTGTGTCTCTCGTCTCTGCTCCTGGCATTTTCCTTTCCTCTTCTCAAGTCCGTGTCCTAGATGTAAAAGGATGTAGATTTGGAGCCTGTATTATGGCAGTCGTCTCCTGTTTTAGTGAGACTGCAAGACCACAGAAACGTTCAGCTGTATGGCCGCCTCGTTATTCTGGTGTCATAGGAGAATCACCCTTGTTGGTTTACCCTTTCTCCTTTTCTCTGCTTATGTTAGATCATCTGATCCTGTGGTCTTTCCCAGTATTTCTTTTGAGAACTATCACATCCAGCAAAATAATACATGCTGAAGTGACTTTCTGTTTCCCTGAGAAAACTACTAATTATTGTGGAGTTTCATTGTAAAAATTCCACTTAATAAATAGATAATAACTTCTCTAGTTACAAGTGTTGCAATGCTTTTTTTTTTCGTTGTTGTTTTGTTCTGCAACTGAAAGGGCTAGAAATATTGTTTTAGTGAAATGCTGCTCTTCTCTTACACAGCAGGAAAAAACTTTCTGACATAAAAATCAATGCTAAGCTCCAAAATACATCCAAAAAGCAGTTATTGCCAGAATAGTCTATGGTGCTCAGAACCTGAAGGCAAAACCTGTTTCTTTGTTGCAGAAGACAATGACAGTTTTTCAACACATGGAAATTGTTTAGGGCATTGCAAATAATGATGACAAAGCGAAAAACCATTGTAGTTAGTATACAGCAATAGTTATATAGGAAGAGGAAAGTAAAATAGAAGTGCTCAATATTGTAATTTCAAAGTGTGCACTGATGTTAATTTCCTGGAAAATTGCAGTCTGTAATTTCCCCTCTCCGTTTTGCATATGCATGCCAAAATGTTTTGGGGGTGTTAAACAGGGAAATAGTGGATTGGCAATAAAATATTGTGGAAGCAGAGAGGTCTTTGATCTTGCAGCAAGATTGTGTTGTCAACTTTAGTGGGACTCTTGTCGTGGTGTAGGGCTTTATCAGTGCAGAGCAGTTGCTGAATTAAGACCCTAACTTTCAAGTTAGAGTTCCTCAGGTAAGATGATACATTGTTGCTAAAGTTAGGAGCAGATTTAGAAGAAATTAATGTTTAATGTGATACAATTCTCCCAGATACGTTTCAACAAACTTAAAAATTGTTGGTTACAGAAAGACTAAAACGTTCCAGAGAATTCTTTTGGAGTAAGTAGTAGATCCCTCAATGCATTTTTCCCTCTCTAAAAACGACTGCATAGCATTTACAGCATTTTATGCTAAAAGTAAGAATGCGGATTGGATGAGGTTAATTTGTTGTTGTCCAATGTTCATCTTGTGTATAACTTAGTAAATGTGTGTGTAATGTAGTATATATTTTGTATAACTTAAATAAATTAATGCAGGTTGTAGTGACACAGTATGTTTTCTTCTGCAGCAAATCGTGGTAGAGAGGTTCTTGCCCCTGCCCTTATGCCACAATTCTTCTCTTGATTGTTCTTGTAGAATTGCCTGTGAGGGAGGCACTGCTGTAAGAGTGGGTCACTTTCTCATGACTTGTGAAACATCAAGATTTAAAGTCCTCAATGTCTGTAAGCTCTTGTACTAATATGGTTAGAGATGCAGTGAACTTGGTTGTGGGTAAATGAGGGCTGGAGAGAATGGGAACTTATTAAAGTGGTCTTGCTTCCAAAGAAAAACGCCATTGGAAGATTTCTGTAGGCTACGTGTTCTTTTCCTTTAAAACAGCTATAAAGATTATTCTTCATTATAAGATATTATTGACAGTTACTAGTGCTTCTGTTTTGTGGCAATAAAGTTCTTAATTTCTTGGCATTTGCTTTACTGCTCACTTCACTGTTGCTTTAACTATAGAACTAACTTTTCTGTAATGGTAACAATCATTGTGTTAGGGCAGTGACAAGTGATTTTGGATATTTGCAATGCAGATTTAGGCAATTATTCTTTATAGGCTTTATCTTTGCTGTCCTGTCTTAAAAGGAACAAACTAGTAAAGAGGGCCCTGGAACTTTACATGTTTTTCAGCATTATGCTTAGGGAGAAGTGACTGAAGAATGTTGTAGTACATTGCTTTGTTTTGATTTTTAACTTCTTGTTGCATTGTAAACATGTTTTTGCACTGTTAATTTAGAGCATCGTAGACGCACAATTTGACATATGCAAAATAAACCTGTTCAAAACACGCTCTTCACATCAAAAGTGCTGTCCTTGAATGTGCTGTTGCTATGAGGTGTTCAGCTGCTGTGATTCTTGAAAGTACTTCTCATTCTTTAAAAAAGCCTTTTTAAATATGAATGATTCTTTCCTCATTAAAGCCTAAAACAAATACAGAGTAATTGTTTAAATCTTTGCTTCTTCCTAACTGAAAACAGTTGAACATGTGCCTTCAAACTTGAGTAAACCTTCTCCTAAAATATATTTAAAGTGAGATCTTTTAGCATACAACATTTCTAGGAAACTCTCTACATGTGGGATACTGTAGGGTTAGAAATAATTCTAAACACAGAAATAATTGCCTATGTTTAAATAAATAACTCTGAGAGGAGGTTTTTTATTATGAATCTGTCACATAGAGGTGCTGAGGAAGGAGGAAAAGAATTGGTGAGTTATTTACTGTTGTCTTGCTTGGGTGAAAGACTTTTGATTCTAAACCTGTAACTTTTTTCCCCTCTCTGTATCTTCAGTTATCTGCTGATAGGTCATTAGATCATTTCATCTTCTGTCTTTCATACTTGGGCTTTTGCCAAGTCCTGTTACTTTACCTGCCAACATCTTAGAAATCAGCTTTTCTTTCCCACCTGAAGGACAGAAAAATTGGTTCCCTGTCCAATTCGCAGGCAAAGTTCATGAAGTTTCCTTATCGTGCCTTTTTCCTCCAGTCTATGTCATGCTGTGTATGACAAGCTTGCTTTGCTTATTTCTCTGAGCATGTTGTGTCAATGGTGTTCATCACATACACCTGCTCTTGAATCCACACTTCTCAGTGAAAGTGAAGGTCAATTAACTTGGCTGTGCCTGAAGTTGTTAGCTATCTGTGGGTTTGTTTCTTGCTACATTCTTTTACCTTCTTCACCTGATAAATTTGTGTCACAGAAGTTAGTAACTCTAATTTACAAGAGTCCATAGGATGTTGTGCCTCACATACGATCAGATTCTTAATTTTTCAGTGTGAATGATGCTTCAAATCAGTATACATTCAAATACTATCAGGGTCTGAAAATTCTATTTTTAAACATGCTAAAGGTATTCTCCAAGTGCTTTAATTATTTAGTTGTTAAATAATTAAAAATGACATCTTGGCATACATTATCATGATGCAGGCTTATCTGCAATGAATCTGCACCTTTGGTGCAGCTTTCTGGTTGCTGAGGACAAATCTCTTTGGGAACTGCCATGAATGGGAAAGCATCTGATATAGTAAGTCTAAGCCAGGTTCAGCAAGCAGTAAACATTGGTTTTGTTTTGTTTCTTTTCCCCTGTCATGTCTTTTCTCTTGGTTCAAATCTCTTCTACATCTAATTTTGCTTAAGGAAGAGTAATGTAACTCGGATGAACACAAAGAAGGGAAATGATAGTGGAAATTTAGATCAAATTTAATGACTCTGCTGTACAAGCACTTTGCTGCCTGTTGTGTGCATTCAGTGATCACCCTTTCCTTCATCATAAATGTACTGAGGCTTCAGTGACTAAGCATTGTAACTTATGACCAGGTAGTTAGAAAGTGTGAAGTAGTTAGAAAGTGAAATAGTTAAAAAGTGAACTTTTTTTTTTCAATTAAAAATTAACACATCCACTGATATGTTAATTTAAGAATATCTAAAATTTCTTAAATTTAGTTCATATCTCAGGTGTCAGATTTGAAATCTGTGATGCTGTTTTTTGGAGCATTGAGATTAAAAAAAAAGTTGTTAGCAAGTAATTTGAATAATTGCCTAAAGGACTTGTTGTGACACTTTTTATTTTTAAATAAGATTTGAGTACTTTTTAATGACTTGCCATGATTGAGTACTTTTTAATGACTTGAATGACCATACCAATGAAACGTTTTGAATAATTTTCTACACCCTTGATCTTTTAAGAGGCAGACCTTCAAGTAAGTCAAGACAACTAAATATCCCAGATAATAGGAAATTATAACAGAAAGAAAAAAATCCAACCTAAATTTAAGAACATTTATCACATTTTATTGGTGTGTAAATTAAGATTGTGTTCTTAACTGGTTCTTTGTTGTTGGCATGTGTTTTTTTTTCCCTTAATGTTAGACAGGGTGTCAATGTAATGTTAAAAACATACCCATACTTTCCCAGAAACTCCCAAAATTCAGTGCATCAAAATCCAAGTCCTTGATTATTCAAGAAAAAAGTGGGCATTTTTTCTGATCATTTACATCAAAAATTTTTATAACTCCTAGTAAATAATTTTAATTTAAAATGTTAAGTTCTTTTGTGTGATTGAAGATAGATTTTTATTTTTGTACATGAATACAATGCCATGATATGATTTTTTTCTTGATGGCCTGAAGCTGCCTAGTAATCCATAGCAAAATGGAAATGATACTGTAAATGTGTCCAAAACCAATCATTACTGCTGCATATAGGCATTTTAAAAAGAGGGAATCTCTTATGGTTTAGTTTCAGTATAACTCTTAAATTTTTCTTTTAATGCTACTGTTTCTTTCACCACAATGGAATATCAAGAGATCACTAAAAGCTACTGCAAAGCCTAGAAAGAAATGTATAATGTTCATTCTTTTGAGTGAATGTGAATGTTATCCCTCAAAGTCATGTTCTTTAGTGCTACATAACACTTTAAGTAAATAATTTAATTAATTTTTATTAGGTTAATTTTATTAATTTTTTAATTTTTAATTTAAATTACTAACACGTGGCAAAAACTGAGTGAACTCTTTTAAAGCTTGAGATCAGTAAACTGTGGACTTCTGATCTGGCTGACTTGTGAGTTACATTTTAAGACTTCAGAACCTGAATACTTCAATAGTGGACTTCAGCACAAAATAGTTTTAAATGCTGCACTGTTGGAATACAGCTTCAGGAATTCTTCCTAATTTCTGCCAGTAGGACAGCTCTTTGTCATTTTCTGTCCCAGGAGTCAGGGTTATGTTTTGCTGATCTTCTGGCCTTCCTCAACTTCCACATAGTACCTGTAGTGCCTGTCTTAATGAAACCACCTTCGTAATAACAACCTCCTCATGTGGTCTGGCTGCTGGGCTTAACAGCATTGGCTTTTCTGAAAACTGCAGAGTGGTTAGGTGGAATCTGCTCAGTAAGGTGTGAGATGTGCACCATCTGCCTTTTTGCAGATCTAAAGCTGTAAATAATTTTGGCTCAGATCTTACTGTGAAAAGAGTTCCTTGTCTATCTGTCTGATCCAGCTAAGTTTATCTTAACCTCTGCAACTTTTTTTCATTATTACTGGTGGTTGTTGCCAGTTTGTTTTGAACTCTTCCATTTTTGACTTTCTGTGTGATGTGTAATGAAGTTCAACCTTCTCAAATATTGAGGAGTGCTAGGAGGTTAAAGTCTCCCTCATCTGCACGTGGGTGTTAAAGTTCATTGGAAGATGAGGTTCTAAGTTTTTGCATGCTGAACCAACCTTAAAGTTACTTCCTTCTTTAGTGTACTCCTCAAAGTTTCTTCATTCAGCTGCTGATACAGATTTAGACGAAATCAACATAACCGTTGTGATAAATGTGAGTACATAAGAGAGAACTTCTGTATTAATCTATGTGCTCAAAGGCTGTGTTAGCAGCCTTTCTCCTCCCCGGAGAAGGAAATTCATTAATGTTAATATCAACTTTGCAAAACTGGCCTACAGTAGGAGGGGGCAATACAGCTGTGGTTAAAATATCTAAATCAGTTAATTGGAGACTTTCAGATCCATGAAACTGAATAGAAAATTCTTATATGTTTACAGCAAAGTGGATGGGTTGTTTTTGAAGGTGATGCTAATTAAATAGGGAAGGAATGCTACCTTAAAGTAAAAGTGAAATGTTGATAGGTAAGTTTGTATTTAACTGAAGCTTGAGGCTTTATACTGGTTTGTTGTGTTGAGCCTGGCTTATGATTCCCATGTTGTCTTACCTCTGCAGGTTTTGAGTAGCATTTAAATGGTAATTGAATATTTAGTATTACTACTCTCATTATTTTTAGTTTCCCATTATTTTTAGTTTATTTGGGATTTTCATGGGGCTTGATATTTTTGTGTCATTTCTGGACTGTAAGATTAGCTCTGATGGACTCTTGCTTTCCTCAGTCTTTCTGTCGTTGTGTCTCTAAATGATAGACTCTCAAGTGATTTCTTTCAGTGAGCTGTATGCAACATCCCACTTGGATAATGTTTGCATATTGTGAATCCAAATCATAGTGACAATAGATGGGCAGCTGAATGTTTGAGGCAGGTAGCTCTTAAATTATCAGCAAAACACAAGAAGTTTGCATGTATGAGTGGTATAAGAAACACTTGTTTACAAACGCCTACTTTCAATTTCTTGAGTGCAAAGAGCTTTGTATGTTTTGGGTCAGTGTCTGCTATTGGATCTTAGGGTGCTGACACATCACTTCTTGTTCTAAGTGCTTTTTTTGTGTTCATGCTTTACAATGAAATCTTATGCTCATTACTTAAATAAAATTCTATTTACTGAGCCACATTCTTTCCCATCTTTCTTCTTCCTCTGCTCCAGCAAAAAAACCCATGATTTTAAAAAAGTCAGTTGACCAGGTGCTTAAAACCAACAATCTTCACACTGCTTGCAAATCAGGATGTGATTCTGTTCCAGCCTATCCTATGGAAAACTGCTAGCTGGTTTGCATAGGTCAGATGGATACTGTCATTTGATACTATCCTGCATTATATTCATATCTTTAAAAGTGAAAGGTATGGATTATATGGATGGACCATTTGATCAGTAAGGCTGGGTGGTGGCACTCAAAAGAGTTGTGGTCAAAAGATCTGTGTTCAAGTGTGTACCGTGATGAGTGGTGTTTCTCAAGGGGTTGGCACTTGGACTGGTGTTGTTTAACATCTTTGTCATTGACAGTGGGATTGAGGGCACCCTCTGCAAGTTTGTGGAGAGCACTGTCCTGCATCAAAAGTGAAGTGGCCATCAGGGCAAGGGAGGCAATTCTGCCCCTCTGCTCTGGTGAGACCCCACCAGGAGTGCTGCATCCAGCTCTGGGGCCCCCAACATAAGAAAGAGCTAGTTGACTTTTAAGGTTTCCTCTAACGCAAACCATTCTATGATTTGTCACATCAGTAATTTTAATCTACATGAATGAACCTTGTGTAATGTAAAGCTGTATGTGCTTTGCATCATGCCTTAAGACCTCTGTGTGATTTAAAAATATCACCGTTTTGCTGAAAATCCATCTTCTTAAGTGAAGTATTCTGCAGTGGTTATGGAGAAAGCAATCTAAGCTGAACTATGTGGATGCCGAAGTAGTTACACAGTAAATGCTTTGGGGATTTGCAAGAGCATTTTTTTAATACATAAACTCAGCCACAGGAGGAGTTTGAGTAGGTGTAATGGTTTGTATAGTAAGCCTGTGTGCTGGATCATGTGGCAATGACACATCCTCTTTTCTGATCTGGAAGCCAGTGTTGGTATAAATGTTGCTAGTATTTTATGGTTTGGTTAGAAACGTGTTTGATCAACAGTCAGGGTACCGTCAGTGAGGTAGGCAATTCTCTGAAACATAAGCACTTTGGTACTGCGTTTGTTGATAAATAAAAGACAAAATAAAAAGATAGGCTGTTTACTTGTTTCAAGTCCATGATGCCTTTTCAGACTCTTCTTTCCTTGCTCTCTGACAGCCAACTGCCCAGTTTGCCAGGTTACATTCAGCAGTGGTGTATTCCCACCTTCAAGTCCAAGGACTGCTCTGAGCTCTTTTCCTGTTTTCATGGTGTTATTTGTGGAAAAGAGGCAGACCAGAGAGAGTTTTCAAAACATGCTCCAATTATGTCAAGTTGTCATTGCCACAGCCTCTGCAGAGAGTAACTCTTGAACTTGGCAGGCAGTGCTCCACTGTTAAGTACTTACTTTTCGGCTTCAGCCCTTTGAAGCTTGGAAGTTGTGCTGATATAACTCTGTTTTATTTGAGTTTACTCTTTATTTCAAGCTGTCAGTGTCTTTGTGTGTTATGCTTTCCTTGTAAACACTTTAATACCTGATTTGTTTGCAGTACAAGCTGGTTATCAGTCTTGAAACCCAACAGTCTCCTCAGGGAGAGTTTTCTCTGCACATTATAATTGGAAAGGATATTCTACTATATATTTAATTGTGAATTATTTTCTTGCAGTATACAGCTTCGTTTTAAGATTTAGAAAATGTTTTTAGTTAGTATTTTATTAATAGTTAATTTATTTTTGATTATTTTTGGTTTTTTGGAAGAGATGGCATGAAATTAGAATGTTGTCTTTGCAATATAAGCTTCTATTATTGGCTTTTTTAGGGGATATACTTTTTTTCTGGACTGAATTGAGAATTTGATAGGGACACATTTCAGACAGAATTAAGATGCTGGCAGCAGGTCATCTTGACTGACTATTGCAGGAAAGAAGGGATTTTTTTTTGAGTTTGTACCTTTCAGGTGCTATGTTTCTCTATATTCAGCTGTGAGACTAAGGAAAAAAATCTTATTGTTGTCAATGCAATAAAAATTACAACGAAGTCAATATTGTCCTTACTGTTTACGGCTTGATTGTTTCTCTTATTTCCCACCTAAAATTTGATGTTATTTCCATTGTAGAATAAGCAAATTTGAAAAGCAGACTAAATCTATGAGGGGGATAGCTGAGAGGGTGTTGTTTTTTTTTATGAGGATGGAGTGTTATTCAATAATTGAAATAAATGGCTGACAGCAGATTCAGCTTCTCCCACAGATTCTGCTGGTGACTCTGAGCATGAATAACTTTCTTAAATTCTTATTTACTGATGAAAAAGATGACAATAAAGACAGTACAACAGTAGGCAAATCTCGTGATTGTTTGCTGAATGAGAGCATCCTGAATGCTCAAAATCTGTAGAATATTAGTAGTTTCTGTTTTCAGGGTTTTCTTGTAATTTGCTTGTCAGTGTAAGCATCTTATTTGGTTGTTGTATGTACTTTTACTGGAGCTGAATTTTGTGAAATTAGAGAAGGTTCTTGGCCTTATCATAGGGCCCTGCAGTTGCATTTCCAAGCTGGAAGCTTATTCTTTTTGATCTCTGCATAATTATTCCACAAGGCACAAAAGGAAAGAGCAGGTGGCCACCTATAGTTCTAGAATATATGTGCTTATCTGCATGTAAAGAAATAAATCATTATTTTAGACCTCTTGTGAGTGCTTCTCAGCTACTACTGCTTTTTGGCATCCCTTCAGCCCCCTAGAGTCTTTATCTCTTCATTTTTGTTATAATCAGCCCTGCTTATTCTACTTTTTTTAAGTAAATTTGATTTGGAGATACTAACTTCTTAATGATTCCTAATGAGATTCTGAAAGTTTGACTTTTTAGTTTCTGTGCTTTGTTCACAAAACTGCTATACAACTAATCCAACCAATTTCTAGTGGTCAGAGAAAACTTTTTTTCTCCTTACTATATTTTGTTGTTATTGCCAGCGTCTTAATGGATTGATTTGGGTACTGTTCTGCTCAGTAAGTAAACTTACAAACTGCTGCAAATTGTTGGCTCGGATTTAAAACCTTGGATTGAAATGAATTTCCTCTAACTGGAACTGCTGTAGTATTCAGTTCAAAATGAAGTAAAAGAACAGGATATGTCTAATGTGTAGGGACTGTAAGTGGAGTGTGTGCTTTTCTGGGACTTAGCAGATACAGAAATATTTAAAAAAAAAAAATTAAAAAGGAATTGTTTTCCTTACAATTTTCCTTAGTAATAGTATATTCCTTTTGCAGTTCTTGTGATACTTTGTCTTCAGACCAAAAAGGAATATGATCTGAGAAGTTATTTTCCTTTCTGAATTCAAGTCTATGTTATATAGGATAATTAATTCTGGACACAGATAGTAGATAAGAAAAAAAAGAGAGGAAAATCCCATGACCAGTAGGTGTAGTTGGGAGCACCTGGTAAACAATCAGAAAAGTGTCTGCAGAAGTTAGCCCAGTCCTGGGCACAGGTGTGTTTTGTTGGTGGTACTTCGAAAAAATTCACTGGTGCAATTTCAGGACAATCTTACAGAAGTTCCATAGTCTGATTTTCATGTTTTGAGTTAGATATAAATGGTGCTCGAATGATCTGTTTTTTTCTTTTAAAGTATAATTTTGCAAATAAATCCTTATTTAAAGAAAGTAGTCAATGAAGCAATCCATCATTGAAATGTCCATTATTATTAAATTAATTATTAATCATTATTAAATTAATGCAAGTAATTAGTTATTTTCTTCCATTTGTTGTCCAGAGTTTTCTGTTATTCATTAATGGGCTCTTCAAAACTTCAAAAAAAATAGACTTATCAATGTTTAAAAAAACTTCAGTAAAACAGCAAGGAAAAATGGCTGCTTCTGACATTTTACATGCATGTGCATTTATATTTTATTTTGAAAAGTGTAAAAGTATTCAGAATGTTTTGATACAAAATCTTTTTGGTTTCAGTCTGCCCCAGTATAAGAATTCAGATTCAGTGGGAGTTCCTTTACAAAAGGATATTTTTCTTTGCTAACACAAGACAGACAGACCTGGAAACTAAAGTACTGAGTGATGATGCTTCACCTTCACATTTCCAACTTGTTTTTGTATATTTTTCAATAACTACTTGTATAGCTCCTTAGAAATATGAAGTATATCTTGTTTGGTGTGTATAGTAATACTAATGTCTTACTTGACTATATTTTCAGGATTTATCAAAGGTGTGCATGAAGTTGAGTTTTCCTAGGGCATAGATCTTTGCCAATGGTTTCAGAAAAGTATTTATAACTGCAGGGAAAGTCTTGTTCAACATTCACTGGCTTAAGCATGGTTTGATCTCTGGACCCCAGATTTATTTTAATTTTAGTATCACAGAAGGGTTTGGGCTGGAAGAGACCTTCAAAGAGGATGTAGTCCAATCCCTGCCATGGGCAGTATGATGAGGGTAAGAGTGTTAGAGATCTGTGTAAGGCACATGATTTCTCACAATGCTATGAATATGTTAACACATTTCACAGATTCCTGCACTGCAGAAGAGAAAGAATCCCTTAATTTTTATATCTTTTTTGTTTACAGAAAATGGAATAATCAAAACAGACAAGGTATTTGAAGTAATGCTGGCTACAGACCGTTGCCACTATGCAAAATACAACCCTTACATGGACTCCCCGCAGTCTATAGGTAAGAGCATCTTGCAAAAGTGATTGAGATTTGTTTTCATTTGTGTAACTTTGACTGTTTTAGTCATTTATGTGTTAAAAATGTGAAAATATTTTTTTTTAATTTGGAAGGTTGTTTAGTTCTTCATCAATTTATTGCATACCTTTTAACTGAACTTCAATTTCTTGTGGAATGCAGTTGGCATATTTGGATACATCAGGTAGAGAGATGTTTTTCAGCCAATACTAATATGTGTAAATATGTGTTTATTTATCAAACCACAGTTACTTGTGATGGTGTGGCTGATGGAAATACTTGAAAATAATTTGCATCCAGTTTATGGTAGAAACATTCCCTATCTTTTCAGAAATTATTCAGTTGGGGCCAATGCTAAGTCTCTTAAACCATTATGTGAAATCTTTAAAAATAGGCTTTGAATGGGGAGTTCTACTGATAGGACAGTTGTTTTCCATCTTGGTCCCACCTTTATTGGTCCAAGACAAGAGAAAATCTATGTAGATGTACTATTTTCTTTTTTCTTGATCTTCTCCCTGCCTTTAATAGTACATGGTGAGTGAATTTTATTAGGATTTTGTTAGTTGTATAGGAAAATTAAAAAATATTTTGAGATGCATACTCAAAGGCTTATGCATCTTACAAAAACAAATATAAGTGAGTGTTCCTCCCATTCTTATAGGTGTTTGTCCTCATTTGCTGTTTGCAGAATACTTGAGGTTGCTCTCTAGATGTTCTATGGTCCCCACTACACGAAACTCAAACTAATAAATTCAGATTTTTACATAGAGGCTGAGTGAAAAAGGAATTACATTATTCTAGGAGACATTACTCTTCTGAATTAACCCTACTTGCTCAATATGTGATATTCCTTCAATGCATAGTGACAAAATGGAGATTGTAGCTGAGACCAAGGATAAAATTCTTTTTGTCCTGTCCAGAGTTGACACAGCGTAGCTTTCAGCTGATGATATGTAACTCACCTCCCATGTAGAGTGCCTGTGTAACTGCTGGGGTGTGCATGTTGTACTCTGAACGAGGGTGACAGTGAAGGTGTTGCACTTGACAGTCAAGGTAACAAAGATTGTAAGGATGCTGTCTGAACAACAATGAACATCTTCCATTCTCCTGTTTTACAGGTTTCCAAGCAACAATCAGTGCTCCACATATGGTAAGCGTTAAACCTAGGTGACTAGTATAGCGATTTTATAAACATCCAGGTGCTTTTGAAATAAAATATTTACCCTAGTAAATTAAATGAGTAGTTGATTGCAGTGACATTTTTGTGAACTGCCTACTGGGAGGAAGTAGAACAGGTTGATCAAGATTTTTTCTTACAGATCTACAGTAATAGGATGAGCGGTAGTGGGAAAAAAATTCAACATAGGAAATTCTGATTAGTTTCTAAAGCTTAAAAAAATTGAGGGTAGTTAACCACTGAAACAGGCTTTGCAGCTTGTAGAAATTCTGTTCTTAGATATACAAAGAAGCTCACTGAACTTCTAAGGGTTCTAAGCAGCCTAATTTAAAATGCCCCTGTATTGAAAGAGGACTGGACCAGAAGATTTCCAGAGATCTTTCCATTGTAAATTACTCTGTATAAAATCATAAGAACTCAGGAGTGAATGACAGTGATTCCTACAGTATGGTACTGCTGTAATGCCTTTAAATCTTTGGACAAGAAAAAAGATACATCGTACTAAGTTACAGGGGTTTTTGCCAAGTGGTTTGATACTGCAGTGAGTGTTCCAGTTGGGATTTCAGTGCATACATTTAACCCAGACATAATTTTTCTGTGTATCTTTATTTGAGATAAAAGGTGAATAGAAGCAGGTATTTTGTCTTTGTGATGTTTGGAAGGTGTCAAAAAATAGCAAAAGTCTGCTGCTCTTCACTGAAAACTGTGTAGTTGGCTAAGAATTTACCTAGTTATCAATACAAAAAAATAGGAATTTTCTATAGAGATGTTAATTATATTCAAGAAGAAACAGAAAAAAGTACTGTTGCTAAGGGGAAAAATAAATAGTAATTATGCTTCAAAATTTTAAGTCACTTAAGTAATTATTTTTCCAATGCTTAGCAGTAGTAGTCTATGAAGTGTTAGAGCAAAAAAGTAATATGTCCTCTAAGCAAATATTAACAAGGAATGTTCTAACAGAGGGTATTCTAATTATTTGTGTTTTCTGGGTGGGATGGATGAAGCTGAAAGTGTGGTAATGGCTATCTCTGAAACATGAAAGAACAAATTGTTTTTTTAGTGTGCAGCCTAAGCTTAGTTTGTGTACTGGTCCACTACATAGCAAAGCAAAAGTGGTCAAGTGTGTCTACAGACTACTGCATTTCATTTGTGAGCCTGGCTGTCTGACTTTGTAAGAGAACTTCTTTTTCCTATTCTTTGATTAAGCAAGTCTGCAGGTAATACAGGAGGTAGTTTTAATAGCATTTTTCTTGATGCTCTAGAACTGCCTTCTTCCTAACTAGCTTTTGTACCAGCTTATTCCAATGCATATAGCATAATGATAAACTAAATTCTTAATTGGCCACCTACTGCCTGAATAGTAAGAGTCACCAGACTTGAGGNTCTTACACAAATGGTCAGGGCATTTCCCAAAATCTCTGAAGAAATTAACATATATTGAGTAAAACAGACACTTAAAATAATTTGAATTTTTTTCCCTCTGTCTTCTCTTAGCATGCATATGCACTTGAACTTCTGTCTGATCAGTTACATGAAGGCGCCAAAGCACTCGATGTAGGATCTGGAAGTGGAATTCTTACAGCTTGCTTTTCACGGATGGTGAGTTATTTAGTTTCATCACTGCTTGCACTCGAGTGTAACTCTGAATTAGAGGGCAGAAAAAAGCATCCTTCGTAGTGGAATGAAGTCTGTTATACAGAATAGAACTTACTCTCCTGGCTGTGATTTGTATCCATTTCTTATGGTAGCTGATAGTAGATGTTCAAGTTAAATTGTCATGGATTCCTGTTATGATGAGAGCTTAGTAAAACATAAAAAGAATCCTATTTCCACAGCAAAAAATCTTGTGTATATATATAAAAATTGTCTTTTAATTTAATTGCTTTCCTTTCTTGTTATATTTCACAAGCGCTACTATAAGTGTCCATTTAACCTTTTATAAGTTAGATATTAATTTTATATCTTTGCCAAGTAATCTCAGTTGTGTTATTCAACCTATACCTGAGGAATTTTCTTTGTTCTTTCCTATCTTACATCAGGGAAAAAAAGATGAAAAAATATGGGGTTTAGTGGCTGTAGCTGTTGTATTGTTAGACT
>WEIU01006629.1:638225-677318 GCA_013389925.1 Aegithalos caudatus
ATAAAGCTGAAAGTAGATTCATGAATGCAAGGGTGAGTAGAAGGTAATTTGTCCCTGACTGGTAATTGCAGCATTTGCTTCTGAAAGAATAGGACTCCTGAGATGATTTTGAATAAGAATCATTATTTAATCCTTGAGGTAATGTCTTATCTAGAAAAACCTTAATCCTTAGTAAGTTTTGTTTAGTGTGAAAGGAGATCAGATCTAGTCTTTGTCCTTGATGCTGTTACTGTTTATTTCAGGTAATGAAAACAAACATGATCAAATTTAATTTCTAAAAATTCTAAGAAGAAATCTCCACTAACAATATAACACAACTGAATCTCATCTCAAAAAGATCACTCTAACAAGTATTTATAAAACTGTGCAGACACACTTTAATCATCAGGTGCTTCTAGCAGTCAGGATTTGTCATTTCTAATGGTAGTTTTAATAACATTGGGAAAATATACTTCCAGTTTGCTGTTTTTGTTTTAGAGAAATGAGGTCAGGAAGTATAAGTACTCATTCTGTAAATAAAACTAGCAGAAATTGTTCAACTGTATATTTTTATTCCAGGTTGGTCCCAAAGGACAAGTTGTAGGAATTGATCATATCAAAGAACTAGTAGATGACTCAATAAATAATGTCAAAAAAGATGATCCCACATTGCTGTCTTCAGGAAGAGTGAAACTGATTGGTGAGCATCAGACTGATATACTTACTAATTAAACTGATATTCTTTCTAGCAGCTGGTTGAAAATGACTGAATTGGATGTTATTAAAAGTTTGAATTTAAGAAGT
The DNA here is from genome assembly GCA_013389925.1 of Aegithalos caudatus. NCBI lineage: Eukaryota > Metazoa > Chordata > Aves > Passeriformes > Aegithalidae > Aegithalos > Aegithalos caudatus. The sequence goes on from WEIU01006629.1 coordinate 639,009, forward strand.
TAAACCCAAGAAAGAGAAGCCAAATGAAAACTTTAAAATCTAAATTGTCTTTAGGCCTTTGAAAAACAGTATCTTCCCCCAGTTTTCAGCATATGACTTCTGGTGATCTCAAAGACTATGCAATCATTCTTCTAGAAAAGGTTAACAGGGAAGTGTTTCTTTGGTGAAAATACATGCTGAATGTCTGTCATGTTATGTTTGCTATTTAAAATTGAGGTTGAATTCACAACTGTTCTTGAATAAATATCCTGTTGTCTAAATTTGGGTGTTTTAGCAAAGCCTTCACACTTCTGATGAAGTAGTTGAGAAAGCTGCATGCAAAGATTCAAGTGACACCCCACTGAAGTTTATTTCTCTTTGTTTTTAGAATTGACAGTAGTTGTATGTTAGGGAAGTGATTGACACCAAAGTACTTTAATTTAGTTACAGTTACTGGGAGGAAATAATGCCCAAATGATAAAAGGACAGTGAATTATTTAAATAATGGATTTTAGTAAAAAAAAAAAGAAAAAAAAAAGGGGGGGGGGATTTTTTGTTTGGTTTTTCTTTCTTTGGGATTTTTTGTTTGGTTATTGTTTGTTTTTCTTAGAAGATGCAAGGCTGGTAGGAGGAAAGTGTCATTCTATTCACTAAGTTTAAAGTAAGTTGAAGATCTGGATGCTTTTTGAGGCTTCTTACAAGAACACTTGGAAAAATGATTAATTATGTGATATTTGGCTTTTAGCTTAATTACTGTTTTGATTCTTGGTCTTTTCTTGTAACTGAGGGACTTCCCCAAATGCTTTTAAAAAAAGTTTATCAACATGTACACATGTATAAAATGCAATGTATCTTGCTGAGAAAACGTCTTGGAAGAGAAGTTGGACTGCAAGAGCTGTACAGGGGGAATGATTTCCATTATTGCTGTACTAAAGCAAATTTGACTTATGCTTCTGGTCGTTCCTGAAACAAAATCTGGTGCTCTTGCAAGTCTAGAATTCTAAGTAAACATCATTGTCTATATTATTTTTGACTATGTAGTAGGGTGATTAAGAGATTTGTGAATAATTTTTGTTGTGAGGCACATTTTAAAAAACTACAGATGGACAAGTACTTCTGTGAATTAGGTGGAGAAGAATGATTCCTGGGAGCTCTTTGATGTGGAGCAAGAATCCAGACAGCTGTTTATTTAAAATGAAAAGACAGCAAGAGAAAACCCCACCCAAAACCCCCCATCTCAAACACACAAAAAAAGTTGTGAGAATGAGTTGATTGCTGATGGGAGCTGTATGAAATAAGACGAGGTGTGTCAGTTGCTGGCTTTTCACAGTGTGCTTCAGACATTCTACTCTGCTTTGTCATAGCTCACATATACCATAATTGCATTTCAGGAACACCAAAGTTATTTTGGGGTGTCTCAGTAGAACTGCACTGAGAAGCTGGGAATAGGTATACCTGGATTAACATGTCTTTGTTAGTTTGTGTGTCTTTTTTTTTTTTTTTTTGGTCTTTTATTAATAGCTTGATTCTTATTTTGTTTCTTCTTGATATCAGGAGGAAGCCTTTGAGGTGAATCTCTCAAATGCTTCTACTTACCATTCTTTGGCTCACATGAGAGTACTCCTGGAAAGCACAAAATTTGATTCTTTTGGATGAAACTAGATAAGATTATGTGTTCCAAGAAGCAACCAAATATGTTTGATATGTGGCTATTAAGACAATAAGACTTAGATCTAGACTTGCAGCGATTATCCTGAAATGCATGTGTTGCATGGATGCCAGGTTCTCAGCAAAAACTTTTGCCATACAGATCTGCTTCTATTGTACTGCACTATTTGCTGATGCAGCCATAGCCAGCAGGGATGAGGGATTCTAAATGACTGAGGGAAGTAATTTTCTTCTCTTTCTGTGCTCATGCTACAACTCTGTGTGAAACAGGTCTGCATAGAGGCACTGAAGGCTTGATTACAGTGATCAGCAGATCAGGTCTAGATTTATAAACAAGCTACAGAATCCTTTTATATTAAAAAGTCCTGACATTTTTTCCTCATCACCACCCACTACCACAATAATTTCCCTAACAGGCTGCACATAACTGGAGATGTGAGTAGGTTAGGTGATATTGTTCACGATGTAAACACAAGCTGAAAATTTGGGCTGCTCTTTCCCCTTGGACATTGAATAATATAATAATTTGAATGACATTGAATATATGAATGCCAACTTAACTATTTTTTAAGTCTTCTATATATCTAAAAGGGTGTTGCCATTGTGGGTGGATATATTTCTTCTGTAACCATAAGAATTTTTGTGGATTTCAAAAGAAAAGAGCCATGCTGTGCCTGATGCATATGAAGGAGCATAATTTTTTTTCCCCTCCTTTGGTTGGGTGTGTGCTGTTTTTGAAGATGTTAGCTATTGATTCTAAGAGCAAAGGGGTTAGTTGTTTTTGGGACTGTTTTACTGCTGTCAGTGCAATGATAAGATGTGCAGAAGTTACATTCAGACTTCTCTGGAGAGTGCACTAGGGACATTTATGTCTCAGAATATATGTGTTGTCTTCAGAAGTGACAGCAGTTTCTTTCACAGCTGCTTCCTCAACTAGGAAGTCACTTCTTTTGCCAGCAGTACTGTAGATCGCTGCTTCTAATGCCTGCTGTGCACCCTGGGGAATGAGGATCTGCCTCCTGGTGTAACTAACATAAATTTTAGCAGTATCTGTATGAATAAGCTAAAGAAGCCTTTCTCCGTTGCCATCTCTGATGGAATGGCAGCCTGACACAGTAACAAACACATCATTGCTGTTTCTTTAGAAGCGTGGTAAGGTGCTACTAAGATATCTAAGTATAAATTGTATACTTGACTGCTTTGAGGTGGTTGTTCCAGTAGAGCCCACTTTGGCAGTCAGAGGGACTACACCCTGGAAATACTGGAACTTTTATTACTGGTGATCTCTGTTGCCATCTGATTTAGTAGAAATGGTGATCCATAAGGATCAGTTCTCTTGAAGCACTGGGACTTCTTGCATGGCAGCTTCTGCTTGTGGCCCTTGGTTGGAGCTTGTGCTGGTCAGAAGATGTGGTGATCCATTTTAAAGTTGTCATCTTACTCCAAGTTGTCATTCATTGTAACCCCTGCCCATCACCCTATCCTGGATTGGTTTTGCCCTATCCCACCCTATCCCATTGGTCTGAGCCTTGGACATACCCCCTGGGGAGAACTCTCTTAAGGGGGAGTCACGAGGGCTCTTTCTCTCTCTGCCTGCTCCTCTGCCTTGGGGTAGAACACGGGGCCTGCGTGCCTCGTGTTCCTCTGTGGGGACCATGCTTCTTCCCGGTGTGGGACCCCCCAAATAAACCCTTCTAATCAGCACCCTCAGAAGCCGTGTTGTGTCTTGCCTGCCCACATGCTGCTCTCCAGATACTCCGGTAAGGCTCTTGTACCTCCCCGAACCCAGAAGAATGTTGCCTCTCCCCCCTGCGGCCGCTGGCCGGGCCAGAGAAGAGCAGGGGGGAGGATTATAACAAGAATTGATGATATGAGTATGTCACTGACCTTTAAGAGGCTTCTTGACTTCTGAGGAAATGTGCTCTCCTAAAGAGCATGGGTGCAGAAGGTCCTTGCCAGGGTCATCTTTTAGGACCTCATAAGGAAGATGACAAACACCTCAGTTTTAATTGTTTTGAGGAGCTGTCCAGGTCTTCCTGTACTGTCTTGGATACCTAAGGGTCTTCTTACTATCCAGATGGCCCTCCTTATCATGGAGGTCAGAAAGAAACCTGCTGTGGTGACTGTGTGTTTTTCCTGCCTTGTGAGTTGTTGGAAGGCAAAACGTTGACAGATTTTCAGCCTCTGACTGGGGCATAGCATTTCTTTTGCATCTTTCAGTTTTAATGAACCTGTGATATTGGTGTTTGCACGGAAGTCCAAGCTTAGCCTGAAGACGGGGAAACCCTAAATTACTTGTGCTGATCAGAGGACTATGCTCATTAACCTCCATGTTTTTTCTTCTTGACTGGTTCTTGGATCTCCTGTAATCAGAGTATGCATTTATGAATGGTTCAGCCTCATTTATTACATTTGTTCTAAATAACTCTAGAGAGAGCCTGCCTAACTTGCTCTGACTTCCTGTTACTTTCCTGTAAATACTGTGGATGCCATATTCACATTGTCTTCTTTCAAAACTTAACTCGAGGTCCAGTTTAGTTTGTCACATTTCATGGGCTTAAAAACCCCAAACTGTTACTCCTTCCTTCTGCAAACTGGGATGGTATGAGACATCTATGGTAGGGTGCTTCTCTATGAGTTCTCCACCAAAGCTGAAGCAGCAGTGGTAACCTCTGAAAACCTGAATTACTCCAGGCATCTTGCAAGCAGCCACCTGGAGCTTTAGCCATGAGTCTGACCTGGCTCTCTGTGTTAGTCCAGTGATTGTCTGCAGGAAGAATAGTGAGGCCCATCAGTATTGCATTAATGTATGCATAGAACTGTGGGCTTTTGTTCCAACTGGTAGTGCAGTTGTAGGCATATAGTCCATGGGAACACTTCCTTTGTCTTTTCCTCACCTTTGGAGTCTTCTGATACATGCTTCTGACATTTAATGCTTTGGACTTACGATTTGCATTATATTTAGGAATGGTGTGCATAAAGACAAGGCAAAGTGTATGTTCTGAGAGGGTAAATGAGGGGGGAAACTCAGCTGCACTGGAGTTGGTAGGGAACGTAAATACTTCAGTATCTTTTCTAGGTGGACCATGTGTTTCCAAAAATTTTCATTATAAATCCATGCTTTCTAATTTCAGATGCTTCAATAGAATTTAGTGTATTTTATAAGCATGTGTATACACGAGGGTGTTTTGCTGCATTTATTTTACAAATGTGTTTATTTTTTACATATAGGTATGGGAAAACAGCTGTTTTCTCCAGTCCTTTTGAAAATGTTTTAAAAAATAGTATTTTCTTATAGTGGGAGATGGACGAATGGGATATGCAGAAGAAGCTCCCTATGATGCCATTCATGTTGGAGCTGCAGCCCCGGTTGTGCCCCAAGCAGTAAGCCTTTATGTTTTGTGTGTGTGTTTCTGTAATATCTTAGCTGTAGAGAATGCTTTGCATACATCTATATGTAAAATACTTGGTAGCTTGCACTGCTGGGAGTATCAGTGGGCAGTGTGGTATTACTGTATGGTGTGGGGTTTTTGTCTCTGTTACAATTGGGCTTCCTGTTGGTTTGATAAAGCTGTATGTTCTAATAACTCTGCTCTAAATAAATATATTTTAAAATGACATGTGTGCAACCCTCTATTACAACAGTGAATCGGAGCATTTTGTTTAATATGATAATTAAATTTTATCAAACATTAAGTTACAAATTTTAAGTGTGTTTTCCAAGTTCCAAAGCACTGAGTCTTAAAAGTAAAATGCTCAGCTGGAAGTACAAGCCATTTGTTCATAGCTTTCAGAATAGATACAGGGCAGTCCTTAATAGAGAAGCTGGAGAATAACTAGGGGTTTTAGAATGTGCATACATATAGTCCATTTTTGCAGTTAGGTTTTTTTTTTCTCTTCCTTTCATCAGGCACATGGTAATACATAGCATGATTTTTATATGCTAGACGCCAGTTAAGGCTTTTAAATCTTAGTGAGGGATAGTGAATGTCTGGGCTTTGAGGTGTTATAGACAGATTGGAGATTTCCAGACAATGACCAGTGATAGGGTTTTTGGGGTGGTTTTNAGGAGATTTATTTGTTTGGGTTTTGTTGTTTGAGTTTTTTTTTGTTGGGTTTTGCTTTTTGGATTTTTTTTGTGGGGGTGTGCAGGGAGGGTGTTCCCAGCAAAATATTGACAGATCATTTAAAAAGTAATTGAAAGCTTATTTGTAAATGAAACAGTTCTTAATTATAATTTTTGTTAGCAATGGGGATAAAGTTTTTTTTTTTCATGACATCTGGGAAGTATGAAACTTTTCTTGAGACTACTGTGATTAGCCTCCTTTAACTATGAAAAAAACTGCAAGCATTTCTCTATGTTTATGTGTCACTTACCTTACTCATATTCATATATTGTAGTCTAGTTTTGTAAAAGGCTGTTCCATTCACAGAATGAAAGAGGAGCTGTTGGGTAGTGAATGTGTTGTAAGCAGAATCTTTCCAGGAAGGGAAATAATAAAAAGTCACCAATCTCAAATCTTATTCTGAGGGCTTAAGGGGAGATCAATTACCCACAGAATTTTTGATAATGGGCCTGCACAATAACTATTGAACAGTTAAACAGTTGCAAAAGATTGAATTTGCTGTAAAAATAATTTGTGATTTACAAGTTTCCCCCACGTATATAGAAAATAATACTGCAACCTACCCAGTTAATTAAATTATTTTACTGTAATACCAGTTGTACTGTGTCGCTGTGATACTTTCATTGTCTGTGCACTTTTTATTTTTCCTAATGGAAATAGTTATCTACTGCATAAAAGTAGATAGATATGTATTGGCAAAGCTGTTAATCTACTGTAACAAACTTTGGATCCAGCTTCTCTGAAGTGGCTGGTTACATTCTAATTTCTGTGTTGTGTTCTAGCTTATAGACCAGTTAAAACCTGGCGGAAGATTGATATTACCAGTTGGCCCTGCTGGGGGAAACCAGATGCTCGAACAGTATGACAAACTAGAAGATGGCAGTGTCAAAATGAAGCCTCTGATGGGAGTGATATATGTGCCTTTAACAGATAAAGAGAAGCAGTGGTCCAGGTGGAAGTGATTTTCTGTTCCACTTACTTCTTCCACACACATGCAAGGTGAAAGGGTGTGAATTTTAAGCAGATAGACTGCAAGGCCTGCCTTTGCTGCTGTCATTGCTTTCTGCTCCTCCATACCATGAAAAGTGACTCAGTCTGCATTACTACACCACCCAAAGGAGGTTATGCTAAGTTTGAGTTAAATTAAAAGCAGAAGAAAAATATTGCATGGGTTGCACTTTGTCTTTTTTGGACATATTTTCTTTAGTCTTTGGTGTTTTGAAGATTCTCATTTGTTGTTTTAAACACAGTATTTTCTAAGGTTAAACTTCACTTTTAATGAACTTTTTATAACTATTTTGCCCAATAATTAAGGTGAAGTGTAAAATTTTACTTAATAAATACTGTTTTGTCCTTTAAGTTAGTGGTAATTGGGTGTTCATTTTTTATTTTTCTGAAACGCTACAAATGAAGAAAAATCTGTGCAAAATCTCTTGTGCAAAATGTAGATGATCTTGCAAGCACATTTCCTTTAGCCCTCAAGTAGCAAAAAGTAGAGAAGATAATTCCTTACTCCTTAAAGTATAAATGTAGTTGAATAGTGTTCAGAAAATTTTCTCAGACATGTTATTAGAAGTCTGCCATCTGTCTCTGATGGGGCAGTATTTGTGTTTGCCAATGCAGCAAACTCTAAAGGCCTTTCTAGAAGCAGGAAACCTTCCAGTTTGCTGAATTGAACAGCCAGTAATAAATAAATAAATAAATAGACTTAATGCAGCTGTCAGCTTAAGCCATGCTAGGCATTAGTATGTGAATGAACAAAGCAGCACTGCTGTTTTGCTTCCTGGCAGAAAGTGCTTGTGAATGTATTATTGGCATTAGTGAAGTGCAGAGATGTGCATTGAGCTCTGAAAACAACTCTTGAGCTTTATAACCTAAATTTAGATTGTTGGCTTTTTTCCCCTTGATATTCTGGAGTATAGCTTGTGATTTGAATACATGAATACTTAGTCTAACCTATCACAATATTCGTAAAAAGTATAAATAATGCAGTTTGCATACCGTTGCTTAGTGAAATCTCATTTCAGTGTTTCTTGGATTACTATATAGCCACCACGTACAAATTACTCTTAAAACAAATGAAATACAGCTTAGTTCAAAGCTTGTGAAGCGTGCTTGTTATCCAAATGTTTTGTATTTGTTATGCAAATGAATGCTTTGGCCTCGAATATTGCCAGTATTCCTTCAGTGTGGTACTCAGGGGTTTCCTGCCTCTTGTAAGGCTTTGGAAGCTTTCCTTTGTGGTCGGTTTCCTCCTCTAGCAAATGTTTTATTTAAGTTTGGAGTCCATGCTTTGCTTGATCTAAAAAAGAGTAGTTGTCTTCTTAAACCTTCCTTCCTTCAGAGAGGTTTCATAGATTTTTCTCCATTTTGACCTTACCTGATTATAGTAGCAATTGAGAGTTTTTTTGTAGCAGCAGTTGTAAAGTGTTCATAAAACGCTTTAAGAAGAGTTTCTTGCATGCTAGTTTATCCCTTGATACAAGTGAAGGTAGGATACTGTGTTAAGGACTAGAATTCTGAGGGTTTTGCATCTCTTCAGTGCAACCCTCTGTTACAACAGTGAACTGGATTAATTTTGTCTGCTAGTTTGTGAAGAGCTAATAGTTTGAGCCTTCTTCAGTCATGCATACTGTGGAGTTATTTTTCCCAGAAATTCGTACCAGTTTCTATGCTTTTCTGAAACATTTCCTGATTTTATTTATTTATTTTTAATTTAAGAATTTACAGTGGTATTACCAGAAAATATAAGTGCTTAGCCTGAAGGGTTCATCTGCAATGGCATAAAGGCTGTATCTTGCCACGCACATTTAAATTCCATTTAGTCTTGGAACTCTCTGTTAAAGAAAATCTCAGAAGTAAGCTTCCTGTAACGTTTGATATTTCTTTAATTGTGCTTTTTGAAAAAAATTCCCACTCCATTTTCCAGGATAACTGTCAGTGTACTGCTGACCTTACAGGAGGTCACATCTTTCTTTTTGTTGTTTTTCCTTATTGGTGACTATGAAGTGTATTGTCAGCCAGCTGCTGCTAAGGAAATTCCTATGAGTCAGCATTTGCTATCTATGCTGGCATCAAAGATGAAAGAGGTGTTTTTTCTTCATTTCCTGGATTTCAGTTTTTCTTTTCTAAATTGCTCAAGATCTATGAGTGGAATTCAGTTAGAGACTCCTCTGAAAAAGCATCTCTTTCTGTAATAAAAATCTGTCGTGTATGGGAGACTAGTTCAATTCATTAAACAACAATAATTTTAAGATTAGTTCAATTCTGTGTGTTTAGTTTGTCATTCTTTTAGTTTACATTATGTGATTTCATTCCTAGTGCAGGTAACTCTTCCATCACATTGAAAGAAGAATTGGTGTCCCTTCACAGAATACAGTTGATAAGCAAACAGCATTTTCCTAGGCTAGAAGACCTTCCAGTTGGCAGGAAAGGAGCTGTTTAAATTTTTGCTGAGCCATTCACATTTTGGAATGTTCTTTAATGGGGCTGCAAGGTGCTTTTGGAAAGCAGCACAACAAAAAAGTGGTGTTTTAAGTCAAACCTATCTTCAGGTATTTTGTATCATGCCTCACTGCGTAAAGCTGGAACTTGTAGCAAAAGGAAGTCTGGATTAGCCGGAAGGAAAAGAGTCCTTGGATTTCAATACATTTTCTACATAAAGCATCTTATTTGTAAATACTGTTAAATTTCTTTAAATTTAGGACATGACTTTCTAGTTTTGGTTCAGTTGCAGTAGTATTTTTTTAGTCTCCCAACATGAGTGGGAATCCTCTCAAATGTGACTCCTTGGGACATTTAGAAGTAGAATATACACAGGAACCTCTATGTCTGGTACAAAACAATGCAGTTTGCCAGAGATCCAGCAGTCAATGCCCAGTTATGTGATTATACTGATAAGGGTATCCTTTCACATAAAACTTATCAATTGTTTTGGGCTTTTTTACTGAAAAATAGGATGGAGAGAAGGCCTCTTGTATTGTACAGTTGGGGACATGGCTTGATGGCTTCCTTATTGGCAGATCTTGTATAAATTAGTATCTCTCTGGTTTTATTTCTCTGTGAGAGTTCACTTATTACTTGTGGAAAGACAATTTTAAAAGTTGCAGAATCATGGTATTATTTAGGATAGAAAACACATTTAAGGTCATTGAGTCTGACTTAAGCCAGTGCTGCCAAGTCCACGTGTTCCTAAGGGCCACTTCTACACATCTTTTAAATACCTCCAGGGGATACTTTGTCTTGCTGGCCACACTATTGCTGATACGGAGGCATAACAGAATGACAATGTAAATAACACTTAGCAATGAGTCTCTGTTGCATTTTGGATTTGATTTCCAGACGGGCAGCTGTTTAAAAATGTTAACAACTACTTCTGTCTTACATATTGTATGAGTAGAAATTATTTATAAATGTCATGCTGAATTCATACTTGCTGATAAAATATAATATTATAATGACAGTATGACCTTTCTGAGGAAAAACTTAATTGACTAAACTGGGACTGTTACTGTACCCTCTTACCTGTACATCAACCGTGATTAACACCCTTTTGGAAAATGCATTTGTTAGGATATATTTTAATATGTTTCTGCTTAGAAACTCTCATTCAGTCTTTCAAGTGCCCCTGATGAGCTACTTGACCAGTTTAGTTTGAAATTGTTTGCTGGAATTCCTCAGGCCATGCAGAATAATGATTTATGGTTCAAGTTTTTATTTTACTTTGGCACAAAGAATCTCTGCACAAAATATTCTAGGTTAAATTTAAGAAGTATGTATTAGTGGTGGTTTGACCCTGACTGAATGCCAGGTGCTCACCAAAGTTGCTCCCTCCACAAATGGACAGAGGAGAGAGAATAAATAGAACACAAGATTCATGAGTTAAGGACAGGGAGAGATCACTCACCAGTTACCACCATGGGTACAACAGACTTGACTTGGGGATATTAATTGAAATTATTGCCAAGCAAAATCAAAGCAGGATAATGAGAAGTAGAACAAACCTTTAAGACACCTTTTCTGCACCCCTCCTTCCTAGCTCTACCTCCTGCCCCCCCAGCAGTGCAAGGAGGCAAGGACTGGGGTTTACAGTCAATTAATCACATGTTCTTCCCCCTGCTGCTCAGGGAGAGGTGTTCTTCCTCTGCTCCAGTGTGGGGTCCCTCCTACAGGACATAGTTCTCCATCAACTTCTGCAACATGAGTCCTTCCTGTGGGCTGCAGTTCTTCATGAACTGCTCCAAGGTGGGTCACTGTTCCTGGGATGCAGTCCTGCAGGCACAGCCGGCTCCAGCTTAGGTTCCCCACTGGATGACAAGTCCTGCCAGGAGTCCTGCTCCAGTGTGGGCTCTTCTCTCCATGGGTCTGCAGGCCCCTGCCAGGACCCTGCTCCAGCACAGGCCTCCCATGGGTTCACAGCCTCCTCTCAGGCATCCACCTGCTCCAGCATGGGCTCCTCCATGGGCTGCAGGTGGATCTCTGCATCCCTGTGATCCTCCCTGGGCTGCAGGGGCACAGCTGCCTCACCGTGGTCTGCACCAGGGGCTGCAGGGGAATCTCAGCTCCAGTACCTGGAGCAGCTCCTGCCCTGGTCTGGGTGTCTGCAGGGCTGTTCCTCTCCATGTTCCCACCCCACCCTTCTTTGCACAATAACTTTTTTCTTTCTTAAATGTGTTACCACAGAGATATTGCTTCCACTCCTGACTGGCTCAGCGTTGGCCAGTGGAGGGCCCAAGTAGGACCCAGCTGGTGCTGGCTGTATAGAAAATGGAGAAAGTTTCTGGCACCTTCTCACAGAAGCCATCCAGGCTGTAGCCCTGCCCCTTCCCCCTTCAAAAACCTTGCCAGGCAAACCCAATGCAGTTATGTAAAAGTGCATGTGATATATCTGATATAGTAGATTACAGAAATAATTCCTTTATCATTTCAATTTACTCTCAATTTTATGATGGATCATAACAAATAATATTTTATAATAGCACCTTTCCAGATTAAAATGTTACAAATCTAAATACTGCATCTTTAAAGTATAAAGTGAGAAATAACAGGCTGGTGAAACACTGAGTAGATGCTGTGTTTCTAATTCATAAAAGGCTAAACTCTGAATTTCACTTTCAGTAATGACAACATATTTTTCATAGATGAATGACGTATTGAAAAGGAAAAGTCAAATGCTGCCTAATGACAAGAAAATTGAAGTGGATCTAAAAGAGTGAGATACAGACTTCAGATAAATTTATAAATGTTGGTTCAAATACTTAATTTGAATGCCTTCTACTAAAGAGGTGGTGAGGGATTGCAAAGCTGCATGACTTACTTGTATCCCAGATTTATAGTTGATAAGATTATTGATTCTTTATTTTATTTCTTGATGAACTCTGTCATTTACCTGAAATGCTGCCTATTAGATTTTTTTTTCTGAGAATGTTTCTTGGTTTGTTGTTGGATATTCATAATGAGACGTGTAGAATATTCATGTGTACATTTTTCCTAGTAGTAAGCCAAAGTTTTTCAAACTTTCTTACATTTTTTTTCAAAAATAGTAATTTTGAGCTAATGACTTCTGAAATTTGCTTTAATCTGAGCTTACGAAGTTGCTTTGATGCCTCAGTTGACAGATGAGTGGTTCTCTTGCTGGATTTCCAAAGGCCTGAGAAGGACTACTGTGCTGACTTAAACCCTAAATATATATATTGCTTGCTAAGCAGGAGCTGGTAAGCAGATTGGAAGGAGTGCTTATATGAAGGTGGAGAGAAGTTATGTGAGTTGCATAAGCATCACAGCAAACAGCTGTGGCCAGAAAGAATACAAGTTAGTAGATCTTTCCTGTGGCTCTAGAGGACAACAGGATAGTTTTAACAAGGAAAGAGCAATCTTTTGAGTCTCCTTTTAAGCTTTGTAGCAGGATAGATTTTGTTTTATGACTGGGAGGATAGTCCTGTATCCTGATTCTCGCCAGTAGCTGAAATCTGGTGGATTTCATAGCTTGGCAGCTTCCGATCCATACAGGATCAGCTCGGGTCAGCTGATGCTGGTTTGGAATATGTATTTATGTCTGCAAGCTGTGCTACAGTAGGGAGAAAGCTGCCAACTGATACCTTTAGTGATCTGAGACTTTTCTGGAACTTTCTAATACATACAGTCCAATAATGGACATATAAATTCAATTTCTCTCTGTAGAAAATAAGTGCTGTATATTTTTAGCACTTATATCATGGATTGGTTTGGGCTGGCATGCTGTTATTAGATAATGAGTAGTGAAGAGCAAGTGAAAAATCTCTTGAGGAAAGCTGATTCCCTTAATACAGTAAATGTTCTAAAAAAATAAAATATGAAAATCCTTATTTTGAATGTCACATACAGGATGTAGTAATCAGGAATATGTTAAAACAATGAAAAATACCAACAATTAAAACATTGCCATTGTAATATAATTTATTTTAAATTACATGTTTATGTAATATATGTTTTCAGTAGAAGTATCATTTTGGAAAAGAAAAAACAAACTTGCACTTTAAATACCTTAAGTGCATTAGCAAAAAGCCTTGCTAATATCTGCAGCTGGTAAATCATTGTATTTAATAGTTTTGAAGTAAATACAGAATGTTTCTTAGGCTTATAGTTTCTTGAGGCTCTATCTTGGGTTTGAAGGGTTACAAATTGCTTGTCACAGTAAAAGACCAGGGTTTTACAAAGATGTGAGTGTGTGGTAGGAACCAGGATAAAAATCACACCCACAATTAGGCATATGAGACTAAGCCAGCAACAGCTGTAGTCATTACTTACATACACTTCTTGAAGTTGTAAAAATTAACTGATGATGCAGCTCCTGGAAGTGTTAGGGATGAATGAAGAATTTCTCCTGAATTAACTGGCGCTGCATTTTAAACTGGATATCAGATGTTAATTTCTTTTTTTCTGTTTAAAGTAAGCAAATACCCATTCTGTGAGACAGGCAAATACGTAGAGTTTCCAAACCTTTAGCTATAAACAGATTTTTCTTTATCCCTGCCAAGATGTGTTCTTCTGCCTCCTGCTTTTTTCTGCTGTCTATAATTACTGCAGTGCTCTAAAGCTGTGTGATTTAGTACCTTACTATTAGGAGGCAGTGCAAAGTGCAAAGAATGCAAATATTTATCACTTACAAATCACAAGGTTTGCATCTCAACTGCATTAGATAGAAAACTAGTCATTTAAGCACTAGTTTCTACAGCCTTTTCAGATGCTTTTTACATGTTTTGCATGCTGTCATTCCATGCTGTATGATTCCTAGAGCTTAATAATGTCTTTGTAACTTAAAACTTTTGTATGTGCATGTAGAACTAGATTTTTGTGTGTTAATTTGCATGATAGCTGGAAATACTGTTATCTCTTGAGCCAGCAATCACATTACTGAGGTTTTTTCTAATTCAGACACTGTTTGCTTTGGCTAATGAGGCTGATGCACGTACTAAAAGAAAAATTGCAGCAAACTCATTCTGAATTTATAGATCTCTTGTGCCTTGTGAAATAAACACTTCTCTTTTCCAGTGCTCAGAGTGGCACAGTGCACAGCTTTCAGATTTGATGGGCATTTTCCATTAAAATTAATGCTTTAGAAATACTTAAATCACTACTATATGATAACTTTATGTTTGTAATATGGGTTTTATTGGTTTCTTGTTTCAATGTGTTTTACAGGAACAAACCTCTGCATTTTCTAGATTGCTTTCCGTGATTTAGAGACTTCTGATGCATTCTTTCTCCTAACTAGATCTCCTTTTAGCTCTCACACACGGACAGACACACACACTGCCCTGCCCCCAGCCTTTCCATAACCTACTCCTGATTTATTGTAGCTCCTTCAGGAGCTAATCAAGTTCCTCTGAGAAATAAATAAGTGGTACAAACTGCATAACAGGGATGCAAGATTGTGTTTCCACTTTCTTGAGAGTTGTTGAGTGCAGCTGAAGCTAAACTTGCCTTTTTGGCAGCTACAGAGGATGGGTTTTGCCAATACTCTGTCCAGTAAGTTGGCTCAGTTGCTTGCCAGTGTGTAGCCAGCAAAATTCAGATGACAGGTAGCTGTGTTACTAGCTGTGCAGTGTGTGGAGCTTCCTTAAAGCAAGTGATCCATTAAATGTAAAATAGAGGGAACCATATTTCACAGTAAGTCACTTAATAGTATGATATGATATGGGATTGCTGTTGCCTTTCCTTTGGTTTTTTTGTTTTTTTTTTTTTCTCAAATGCTTGAAGAGATTTCTGAAATTTTGCTGATGTGCGTGACCACTTAAATGTAACCTGATTCAATATCAAAACTTTTCAAATATAATTTCCAAGGGGAGAAGAAACATAACTGCATGTGTTTTCTTTCTACAGGGATGAATTGTAAAAGCTACATCATCTTGACCCAAACATAGTGTTACAGTGGACTGCTCATCTCCAGTTCTAAAAGCTTTTTGAAAACCAACAGCATTGCAGCTTGTTTTGGACTTCGTTATACTGTTGTTATCAGCATGGAAAAGCGTGGTGTTCGTTTTATTTTTTTAGATGCTCAAGGCAAATCTGATAAAGAAATGGTGGAAAGTTTTATGTGGGCACTGTTTTATTTAACATGCCTTTATTTCACTTTCATCTGTTCAAAGTGAATTTCTGCAAAACTGCAGATAAAGACCTATAGCTTGTGAACTCTAATTTTGATGGGGGAACTTGAACACTCACTTCTCTTGGCTCCTGTGTCCCTTGGTAAAACTGCTTCTGTGCACCTTACAACACTACGTAGGTAATACCAGGTTTTCTGTGTTCCAACGTCTGCTAGATGCTACTAAAAGGAGATGAACTTCCTTTCCAAGCTTTTGACATGGTGTCATAGACTAGCATGTAGTAGATACAATCAGCTGCTTTTTACCTTGAAACCAGGCATTTGTATATATTAAATTTTCAAGACATCAGAGGTAGGTGGCTGCTCTTAGCAAACATTGCTGTTCAAGCTGGACATAACAGACATGGTTTTCCCTTTCCTTCTGAAATTGATTAATGTAATCCTGAAATTCTGTTGTGGTTTATAGCTCAGTGCTGGTGTGATACACATGGATCTAACTCCATAAATGTCAGGTGAGGTATGTTCCAATCCCTGAGCAATTTACGCAATGCTGCTTTGTCAAATAAAAGCAAAAGGGGGGTTTTGTGCTTGTGTGGAAGATTAGGATGGGTAGGTAGTCTGAGATATGGATTGCTAGTTTCTTTATTAAAAACCGAAACCCCCTTTGGTTCTAAAAGAAAGTTGCTTTTTTGGCAAAGCCATTTGCTGTATTAACATTCTTATTTTTATAACTGTGGGCACCCAGGAAAAATTCTGGCTTTTTAGAAAGTGAATTCTAAATTGCTTAAAAGGAACACATCATGCACGCAGAAAGAATCCTGGAGTCCTAAGTATAGATAGATGCACTTGTTCAGTTTTCATATAGAAGAATAGTTGGAAGGCTATAAACCTTTTTTTCTGCCCTAAGTTTTCTGTTTCAGTGCTGTAAAATGTCAACAGCAAATTGCGAGGCAGTACAGTAAGGTGGGCGGGCTGCTTTGGAAAAGGGGGGAAGTGTGTCTTCAGTCATCCTGCTCATATTTGAGCAACCAGGAATTAAAATAATTAGCATATAATCTTTTTTTTTCTTATGATAGGAAGGATTATAAAATAAAACCCATAGTCATCACTGGGAAAAAAAAAACAAAAACAACAAAACAAAACAGAACAACTTCTTATGGTAGAAGAGCAATAATTTTGTGATAGGATTAATCCCTGGAAACATAAAGGTTAAAATTCAAAGGCCTCTGAATATGGGAAAGGAACTTTTTAAATAACCTGCCTTTTGAAGGCCAGCCCCATTTTGTCCCTCTGTAAAAGATACTATATGACTTAATTAGAAATTTGGAAGTTAATGTACCACCTCCTGATCTGACTGCAGCCTGGAAGCACATGCACAAGATTAATCTTCTAAAGAAATTAATATAGCGCGTATTCTAGAAAATACAATCCAGAAAAATCCACTTGCGTCTGACAAATTTGTACTAACCCACAATCAACTGTGACTCTAGTTCTTGGTGTTGAAGTGAAATATCTTAACTGATGCATGCTAACGTTCAACCTTTTGGTCGCTGTATCTTTCAGTTTGAGTTCAGCTTCATTTACATCTTCTCACTAATTTAATACGTTATAAATGGAAGATATGAGCTCAACTGTATCCAAATTCCTGTCTCTGGACACAGTGTAATAAGCTAGCCCGACTTGGAAGTGGTGTTAAAGCTGAGACCCGATGGCAGCTTCCTGGAGGAGAACCACTTCAGGAGGTGTAAGGCTTCAGGGACCAAGGCTGGTGAGAATAGTGCACCCATTCCACTGAAGGGGTCAATGATAGTCAAGGTACTCGGACAGAAAGGAGTATCCAGGAGTAGCATTTAGGAGTCGAAAATGGAAACTCCTCCATGATGGAGCAATGGTTCTGAAGTAAAAACTTGGAGACAAGGACAAGTTGAAATGCAGAAGACTTGAAGAGCTTGAATAAATGCTGTGTGAACTGTCTGAATTGCTACTTTGCCAAATAAAACAAATTGAGAGGAAGCTGTATCTAGGTGTCTGTCTGATTTTGTCATTGCTTTTGTTCTTTAACCTTCAACAGGATTTCACATATCCAAAAGAAAACGTATAAAAATACTGATTTGCTAACTGACAGAACTATGTGTCCATTTTCAGTCAATTCATGTATTTCAGCAGTTACAAAGCCTGTTCATACTACCTGGAATGTAAGTGGGGTTTTTGGTGACTGTTTGGAATTTCTCTTAGTTCACATCTGCGCATTTTGGTGAACACGCTCTGTGCACAGTTCTGTCTGCTATCCATAGTTAATCCAGCTACCTCGGAGAATGTGATTTGCCACTTGCAAGGATTAAAGTTTTATCTCTTTATAAGAGATGCAGTCATGTTGCACTGGGCTGTTACTGTCACCTCTAAGCCAGAAGAGCTTGGGAGAATGGATTGGCTGAACTCTGAGTCCCTTATCTGGTTGTTTCTGTGATCTAGACAGTAGAAGACGTGGAAAGCTAATACCTGTATCTTGAAAACCCACCAAGAGTTATCGGTTCTCCACAGAGGAGTTTGATGTGCTGTATGGATGCTTTCTGTTTATGTAGCAGGAATGGCTATGTACTTTTTCCATTCAGACTGCTCAGCTGGCTTGAAGCCACAGAGCCCGTAACGTGACTTTTTCTGGAGGGAAACCAGCACACAGCGCCTGTGCACCAGCTCTGCTGATGAAGCCACCTGGATGATTCCTGAAATGTTTGGTAGTCATCGAGTTTGAAATGGGCAATAATGCCTGGAGCCAGGGGGGCTCTGCGCGGTAGGCTCTGGAGCTTCCAGCTGGCAGCAGTTCTCCACATGTGCAGTGTTTTTGTGACAGGGTGACAAGCTCCAGGATTTTAGTGTGGAGGGACTGGAATTAATACATCAGCACAAAGTAAAGTAAAATACTCAGAGGAAAATTCTGAACTAGTACTGTCCTTCCTGCCAGGACAAAGGGTGTTAACCTATTCTTACAGTAGCAGTGTTTCCTTCCTTCTACTCCTTAATGTGCCCTAGGTTGTGCTGCTTTTGATTTGAATGCAGTTCACAGAAGGAGGACATGAGAGAATTTCTTCTGAATCTTTGACATGATACAAAGGATGAGTAATGCAAACCAAGCTCACGGTTTGTTACTTTGGTTCTATTTAGCTGATTTTAAACATATTATTAGGATACAGATCAAAAGATTAATAGTTACCTTTATGGAACCTTGATCCCTGTCCCAAGCAATATGGAAGAAACGTTCTGCTGAAGTGAATGAGGGGTGGTCCTGGTTCAGAACAAAGGCAGATGGTGAGGTCACACAAGCACATTGTGCAGAACCAAACAAAAGAAATCAGAGGGGAAGTGTTGCCACAAAGATGGTCCAGGGAGACACAAGAAATGAGCTGTGAAATTGGTCTTTTGCATTTCAGAATATTCAGACTTCATAGGTCAGGAAGGGTAAAATTGTGGTATACAATAGATGGCTTCAAGCACGGGATTTAAGTTGGTTTTGTGGGTTTATATATTTTGCCTTTGTTGGGTCTACTTGAGTTTTGTCCATCTGCTTTTAACTGTGAAAGGTTGTGAACTGCAGTCCAGTTTTAAGTGCACAGACATTCTTAAGCTATCATAACCCCACTTTGCCTTTACTGTAAATAACACATGCTTGTGTGCTCAGACCCCCAGCTGCAAGGTTTGGGGTTCCATGCCTCAGCCAGGTCTGAGGAAATAAGCATGGACTAAAACTTGGCCTTCTGCTGGCAGAGATGATGTAAACTTCCCTCTGCCTGGCTTATTTACCTCCCACACTTCATCCTTGACATACAGGGCTGCTTTCTGTTCCAGGTGCACAGCACAAATTCATAATGCAGCTGATGCACTCTGGACTTTCCTATGAAAGGCTGCTACTGTTCTCTCATGCTCTTGGCAGGGTGTTAATGAGATGCTCAGCAGGATGTGCTTGGGAACTAAAATCATATTTCTTGAAATTATTGAGTGGACATAGCTATTGCTAAAATACATATGGAGGAGATCCAGCTGCCCAATGAGAATTGCCTGAAAGCTTCAGGAAAGAGAAATTAAAATAACTCCCTTTGTGTCTCATCATATCAAATTTAGAACTTGGGACAATCCTGTGCCTCTTAGCAAAACTTTTTTAGCAACAACAGACTATTTTCATAAAGACTGTTGATGGAGTTACTCTGAGATCTCACTGATTCTCTAAGATTTCTTTGTAGTCCAGCCATTTTCAGCCAAGTTTGGACTTAGGTTTGCATTTTATGTTTTTGTACTATGAACAAGCCATGTTTCTTGTTTATTATGTTCTGCAAAATCCTTTTTCAGCTAATGGAGAAGTGTCATCTGAGATAAATCAGTAACTTTTATTGCAGGTGCCTTATGGACTAGGAGGACACTCTCAAAGGCCTTTGGTTAGAAAAATGGGTGATTTGGGAGCACCTGCCAAGGCTACTGCTCTCATCAGAGTGCTAGAGAAGCTCCTCTCCTCTGGATATAGAGGCAGCCTCAGGATAGTCATCTCTAGGGCATGGAATTAGCCTTCAGGGATGCTTTCCCTATAGGCCCAATCTTCTACTGGGCTGCCTGCTTTCAAGTCCTTTACAGTCCTGTACTCATTCAAGTTCCCTGCTCCCTCTATCTGTGAGTTTGAATGTAGAAATCTTAAAATGCATCTCTTTAATGCATTAGGATCTGGTAGTTTTAAGAACTATGTTAAAATGTCTTGCTCTGCCCTCTGTAGAACATTTCTGTTGGCAAGGACACTCTCAGTCCTTCACTGAACCTTTCTGCTTTGGTTTCCACCAGCTTGCTCAAAATACACTTTTCATTGATTTATATTGGTTTATAGGTGTCTGCCAGGAGACTTATAACTGCAAAAATTAAATTTTTTATTTAAAAAAATTAAGAACTTGTTTCTGTATATTTAAAAACTTGTTTCTGAAGTGTGATGATCCAGTCCTAGATTTCTCTTTCTTTGTGTTTCAGGGCTTCAGTGCAGAGTGCAGCTCACTTTTTCAGTTGTTTTAAGTAACTATTACTTGAAAAATATAGAGCAGAATTACTTTTACACATTTTTCCCCCTTTAAATATTCCTTGTTTACAGCATGTTTCCCTGTTACTCAGCTGACACTGATTGTGTCATGGGCTCTTTTTCATATTAATTACTCTGTGTTTATTGCTTCTGTCTGGTCTTTATGCCCATCCGCTCTCTCTGAACTTCTCTAGCTTTTCCCTTTGCTCTGACTCTTGCAGCTTTTGCCATTAGAAACTGAAAAATCCCAATTCCTGATGCACAGGAAAACAGCCAGCACAGACCTCAGTGATGCATGACTGTGGATTCTGTTAGGGCTTACTTGAAAGGCTCTCCCTTTGTTTTGGGGTGGCGTGTTTGTGTTGCTATTGGTTCCTGTCTCTGACTGGCTCTGTGCAGTTTGGGATTGAAACTCTTATGCTTTATCTAGGATTTGAAAAGCAAATGGAGCATCACACTGACCTATTTCAGCCTTTTTGTTTTGCAAATGTGCTCTTGGAACTGCCCCTGCTATTATCCTACAGTGCTATGGAATGACTACAGCATGATGTTTAGGCTAGCATCCCCTGCAAAAGTGGGAAGCAAGCAGCCCATGCTATGGAAAAAATAACACCCTTACTTCCAAATATGTATCAAACCTAGGTAAGTATTGTAGTGTTTGCTACTCTGAAGTAATTTGTACCCTCAAGCTCTCTGAAGGGCAAAACAGTTTTAAAAAACCAGTCTAAGTGAAATAAGAATCTTGATCAATATTAAAATACACTGACAAATAAATTTTAATGATCTCAATACACAGAGGAGCAACATCCACAGGGCTATGCAGTCAGGGTAGTCAATATTCTCTGATTACCTAAAGTGCTGGTAAGAACAGGTGGATTGAGCATATTCACAGATACGTGGATAGACAAATGTCAGTGTTTAGGACAGGAAAAACAGATCTGACAGACTTCAAATAGTGACAGCTTTCACACAGAATGTCTCACTTCTGCTACAGGATAAACAGTTGTAGGTCCCTTTTGACTCAGAATATGTGATCTGTGGCACTGTAAAACTCCCCAGCTCTGGGGTCTGCATGAGAGGCCATGAATGCAGTTTTAGCAAAGCAGTCATGAAGATGGGCTAGAAGTACTGCCTGTTCTGAGCACTCCTTTGACATCAGACAGCCCCAACCTTGGGAGTGGCTGGGAAGGGGCTACAGAAGTGGTGTCAGCAAGAGGCAGTGGCTGGGAGCTGCCTGGGGTGAAGGGGAAAAGCATCCTGAGCATATTGACAGTATTTTCTGCTACTCCCAGGTGTGCTCTAGCTCAGTAGTTCACTATGAGTTACTTAAAATCAGGTAACATGAAAGCTATTAAATGCAAACACATGGTATTGAGACCAGTTGTGTTAATTGCAGGAGCTGCCAAGCCAATCTGTTATTTTGCTAACTTTGTCTTGCTCTCCATCCAGCTGACAATGCCCCCAGGCTCTCTGGTAAGGTGAAAACTATTTTATTTCACTCCAGCCATGGAGTTTGCTGTCACCTGGGAAGTAACAGGCCTCAAGCTGGTGGCCCACAGGCAGCAACTCTCACCATCTGCCCTTGCAGAAAGAGGAGTCCCTGGGAAGACTGTGGCAAGTCTAACACAGCATTAGCCAGACTCCTGTACCGTGCTTGCTGTCTGCTGCTCTCTGCTTGGAGGGGTTCATTCTCAGCTGTCATATGCAAAATCTGTGAACGTTTATTCCACTAGCAGCAGCACAGAAACAAAACCTGCTCTTGGGTAAAGTGACTGGAAAGCTGAGCTCTTGCACCATGGCTGTTCTGGCTGGCTTGTGCTTTGTGCCACATCTTGCAGTTGTCCTGCCTGGCAGGACAAAACCAAAGCTTTTGTTCTGCTGCTGGCTGTGTGCCAGGGTTTTGGTAGTAGGAGCACAGTGGGCACAGAGAGAAAAGACCACTTTTCTTGCTGCTTTGGTGAGGTGGTGAAGGACATTTAGGTATTTAATTAAAACCCAACACAAATTTCAATGATGGCAAATAAGACCCCAACCAAATGGGCAGTGACTCTTCCCTAAAGGCTGTATTTAATATGTGGTCTTTGGGGTCTTTGCGCTACTTGCCATGCGTGCAGGGGGCTGGGATGGAAGAGAGGCTGTACTCCCCAGCTGGAAATGGGCAGCATCAGCATGGTCTCCTGGATCCACTGTAACACTGAAGTGCAAACCAGACTCCCTGAGTGGTTGGCACAGCCAGCTCTACAACTGCTGTCCTGCTCAGCTCGGGCACTGCTCGAGAGACAGCTCACACAGACGCCCTTGCCCTCCTCTGTCTCCCTGAAACAAGCATCTCAACAACTCCCCCAACACTGGAATACACATTCCAGCTTTTTATAATGCTATTTCACAGAAAGGAGAAATGTACTTCTGTCTACTTTCATGATGCAGTCTTGTAGCACAAAATTGAACTGGCAATGGAAACTAAAGACAATGCAATAAATATAAGAATAGAATTGGTTTATTAGAGCTATTTTACATAAAGTAATCAAGAACAAATTACTTGAAGAGCTGCTTGTATACCATGGCAATATTCTCGCTGACTCAAAGTTACTGAAGTACAAAAAGATGACATACAAAATGATGCATGCCTCATTTGACTCTGGTTTTATTGAGACCCATGAGGAATGTGACATCCTTGGACAGGCAAACAAGACAGACAGCACAGTGTGTGTGTGTATATGTATGTATATATAACAGGTACTGTACACATTTTACTGGTAACACATCTGCAGTTCACTCACACATATCTATTACTTGCTCTAATTCTATGAGAATTTTTCTGGGGTGAGGACAGATCACCGAAGCTTTCAAGCTTTGCAGGGAGCTAGGGGATAACCAGCAGGAATCCTACGCTCTGGCATCTCAGGTAGAAACTGCCGTGTGCTGCGTTCTCATGCTGTGGGAAGGTGGTGGGCTGGATGTAGAAAAGGCTGAACAAGCCCTGAGCTCTGGGGAGAGACAGAACTCTGGGATTGTACATGGAATCATAGAGGGGTTTGGGTTGGAAAGGACCTTAAAGATCATTTATCTCCAGCCCCGCTGCCATGGGCAGGGACACCTTCCACTAGACCAGGTTGCTCAGGGCTCCATCCAACCTGGCCTCAAACACTGCCAGTGACAGGGTATCCAGAGCTTCTTTAGGCAGCAGTACACAACTGCTGTTGAGCACTGGGAAGTCCAAGCTCATCTGCTGAGGAGATGCATTTTTTCATTTCAGCATTTAGCAAGCATGACTGTCTGCTAGCAGCACAGAGGTTTAAACCGAGTGAAAGTAAGATGCTTTCTTCCTTAAATCCCAATTTTCTTTGCAAAAGCTGGAGCCTGGATAGCAGTTGCTTTTAATTAACAAAGCAAGATACATTCTTTAATGAAAATGCTCCCAGTGCATCAGGTGGAAAGAACACAACTGGTCTCTGCTGGACGGTGAAGGGACGTGTTGGCTACACATGCCGGTGCCCACAGTGGTGGAGCAGGCTTCCCCGCACACCCTGGCCGGCACAGGTGGGCTGTGGAGCCTTGGCTGCTCCAGTGCTCGGGCCCCGGGGTGAGACCCCAACTGCTGTGGGGAGGGAAAGGGCACCCCACATCCAGTTTGGGGTCTCCCCACCTTCCAGTGTCTTCTGCACAACAATCAACGGGAGCTACCCTCTGGAACCTGAACGTTTCTTATTTTCTGAGCAAGGACATCTACCCACTTTTCATATTATCACCGAAAGGGAAGAGTATGTTCTTCATCTCATAGGCTTCTTCTACGCTTGAAATTAAACTAAGGAGTTTGGTCCTTTTATAGAGGCAGAGATTCATGGACACAGGAGAAAGGGGAGAAAACAACTGACCCAAATCCAGTTTTTAGAGATACATCCCATTGATGAGGTAATCGGACTCTTCAGATGTAATGGGTCGAGCTTTTTTGAGCTTCTGTTTCACTAAGCGCAGTCTGCAAGCAACCATAAGCAGCAGCAAAGCAGTGATTGCCAAGCCTAAGGCTAAGGGTAACACAGCACCTACAATGAGGTTAAGAGAAATTACGTTTTATTTAACACAGTGAGATGCCGGTAGAGAAAACCTGAAATTTTTCTTTAAAAATACAGCTAGTCTGTCATCTACTTAGATGATAGTAATTGGAACAACTCATTCTATGGAACTAAACTGTATGATCATGTTATGGACAGTTCAGAATATGCAAGCACATTATTCAATTCTTGACCACTTTATCTGTATCTATAGCACCTGACTGAAAACCTGATGCAATTGAACATTAATTCACGTGGTTGTTCTTACCTGTTTCTGGGACTGGGCGACCACCTCCAAGCTGATCTCTCTTTGGCATCATTACGCCATCCCCATTTTTATCATCTGTTCTCTTCCCTGAGGAACTGTTATCTGCACAAAATCAAGCAAGATAAATTAATACTGCAGTTCAATGACTCAGGAAGTCTTATCCACTAGTATTAAATAATGTTAAGTGCTTAAACTTAGGGAAAAAAAATAAACAAAAGGACAGTTTAAGAATTTCAACTGTATAACTTGAATTTTTGAAATAATGTGAAACTAAAGCTAAAATTTAAATTCAATTTTACCCAAAACTGGGTAAAATCACAAACCACAATGCATCTCAACCAAAAACAAGGGCACTTTGACTGTGCTGTGATGCATTTGTTGGCAGCCTTCAAAACTGTGACAGAGCTAGCAGAAACACACTATGCAACAAGTTCTGTAGAATATGAATGTGAAATGTTGTAATTGGAATTACATATAGTGGTGGGTGCTAAGGAAGTGTTTAAGTCAATTAGCTTGGAACGTGCACTGTGTAAGTCCCACCCACCACCACCAGCTCTGAAGAGCTGCAGAAGGAGTTCCTGCAGTGGCAGCAGCAAATGTACACGACTGATAATTAAAGCTTTAATTGTTTCATTGGTATTGTCATGGAAGTCCATGCTCATATCCCCACTCCAAGGCAGAATGCAGCCTCCCAGCCTGTGGCTTTATTGCCCTGCCATTTTGGCTGGGGTGCATAAACACTAACTTCATCTGCAGGGAATGCTGTAGAAACAAGCCATGGCCCTCTCCTCGTTGGGCTTCTGATACTGTCCTGGCATGTAAAGGTGGGCTTGAAGAAATCCTAAGAGTAAATGTATGGTATCAGAGATGTGCAAGACCACCTGAATGTAACTGACACCAAAAGCAGCAGCTGTTTTCTGCTTCTGTTTTTCCTGAATTAAACTAAATATATATTTGTCTTTATTTTGGAAATACCCAAAAGACATCAGCTCTTTTGAAGAGCTCCAGCCTGCATCTAAATGCCTGTTTTAGAAATTTGTTTCCCTGCCATTTGAATATTTAAGTCAACTGCTTGTAAAGAAATTTGGGAAATATGGAGAGAAGTTTAGTGGGACATTTTCAGAAGGGTAGGAAGAATAGAATCATTTAAATAAAGCTCATAGGGTTTTGCTAGGACTTGTGGCTGCTCTTACATGACTGGAGAGACTATCAGAATCAATGCTGCTCAATATCTTACGTGTTATCTCTAGAACACAAAGAGTAATTTCCTCAAAGAAGTTTGGGAGCCTGGCATAAAGCATTTTACATGGCTTTGTTTTTCACTTTCTCTTGATTTTCTAGTCTATTCTGAGGAAATTGCCATTTACAGCCCTTTCCAATAACCCCAAATTACAGACGTAGGTTACGGCTACTGCTGTGGGTGCCCCCACAGTAAAAACATGACTAAGGCTTGGGCACTCAGTCAAATGCTGTAATCCCAGCCCAGAGCAGCACTGCACAGGCAGCCTGGGAGAGGCAGGGACCCTGTGCCAGGGGAATGCAAAGCTGTTATGGTGATTTATACACTTGGGTTGGCTGTGCTGAAGAGTGCAAATCTTCAGGCTGCTCGCGAATTCAACCTGTCTGCACGACCCTGTTTGCTACTGGCCACTGCTGCTTAGAAAGCAGCCCACTGCTCACTCCAGAGTGCTGTGCTGCTACTGAGTGTTTCCTATATTCATTTGCAAGTTCAGGAGTGTCAGAATATGCAGCTGGGCTTGAGAATTTCCCTGGAGAAGGACACTGGGGCTGTTTGGAGGCAGCCATGCAGAAATGCTGAGCTGGCCTTTGCAGGAGACGCAGTCTGGGTAACTTTACTACCACGGAGACACGTCTGCAGAGAGAGAAAGGACTCTTTTATTGACATCAAATGTCTCTTCCTCCATCCACTCCCAGCTTTTAAAGAAAATGTCTGGCCTTTCAGCTTGGGCAAAAGTAGACCGTGAGTCTGTTGCAGAAGACTCAGTGCCCTGATTGTCTGAAGGGGTTATCTCAAAGTCAGACTTGGTCTTCCCCAGGACTTCCCCTGCTGAAGAGGAATCCCATTGAAAAGGCAGGAGTGCAGAACAGGATTTACTCATTGTAAACAATCAATGATTTTTGGGTTTTGCTTTGGTTGATTGTGTTTTGTTTTTTGTTATTTTCTCTTTACTGTGAACAGATCCCCTATTAGGTCAGGCAGAAGTTTTAAACAGTCTTTAACTTGGACTTGCGTATTTTCATACTTCAGTGTAAATCCTTAAAAAGTTTGTATCAAGTCAGAGCTAAGCATGAAGGACCACTCTAAGGAAGGTTAAAGGAAATTTGGAACACAGAAACTATTAAGAGAAAATGGATTCTGGAAAGAAGTTCCCCAAGTATCCCCCTCATGGGTAGAAAGCTCATATATCTGCTACCAGGAACTATCTCACAGTCCAAAACATTACAATTTAGCCCAGCTCCTTTGGAGAAAAGGAGAAAAGATAAATATGGTCGTGCTTGATTGAATTCTCAGAGATGAAAGCTGTTTATGCAGATGAAAGTAACAGAAGGGACAGGTACTGTCCCTTTACTGGTACTTTAGCTGCCACTAATAAAAAAACAAATGTAAAAAAGAAAACAAATGAATTCCCCAAGTCCTACAATGTCTTGGGAAAACCTCCTTTAAAAAATCAACTAAAAACTCCTGTATCAAGCATCGAGTCTAGCAGCCAGCTGGAATGTGCCACATGCTGTCTCCAGTAGGTAAAGCCACTTACTCTGCCTTGCAGTCACTGGATTTAAGAGCATTACATTTTCCTTCTTGGATTGTTTTTCCATGATGATCTGAAAGTGTCAGCTGAGAATTAAGAAATATGTGGCGGCCCTGAATGGAGTACTTGCAAGTGAAAAGCTGGAAGCTGTGCTGCCACTGTAAAGTCAAATCCCCTAATATGTATCTTAAGTAGACAGCTTTTCACCATAATGACATTAAAACCACTAAAGCTTATTTTGAAAATCTATGTAAAATAGTATATAAGAAGCCTGGATGTTTGCAATGTCAGCTCCAGGCCAACAAGAACATGATTGCCTTGGTCCAACAAAGACCTTTACAGTGATTCAGAGGCAGAGGTTCTACCTTGGCACCAGCAGCAGGAGACAATCCCTTCCAGAACAGGATGTCTGCCAGTGGAATTGCTGAACTTTTGAGGCTGCTGGTATGATTTCTGCTCAGCATTTCTTACCTCTCATCAAAAATGCATCTAGCATTATTGCCCTCCTGGACATGTTTCCAGATGAGCTTCATGGAGCTGCTCCAGCATTTCTGTGCCTCTCATTTTTGTATCACGTATTTATTAGATTTGGTTTGTAACCTGCTTGAGATGGCAGTGGTGGAGGGAAGTCTAATTAATGGATCTGGGTGGATTGTTAGGAATAGGTTAGATGCCTGTCTCCTCAACTCCATAAAGAGCTGTGGTGCTTCCCAGTGGGGCAGGACTTGAGCCTCTCTGGACCTCTGTGAATCATTAACACACAGCATGGGACTCTGTGAAGTTTCAGTGTCTGCAGGAAAAGACAGCAGCTCAGAGCAGGTTTTGGCAGAGCAGTTTTTGGCAGCTGCCCTTCAGACCCATGCACCTAGCATGTGCCTAGCACCTCTTCACGTCCCACCCCATGCACCCTAATTGGAATTGATCCCTAGGTGATTTTAAAACCTTGCTGAGTTGTTTGCTGCTTTTTTAGTTAGAAGTATTGGGCTCCTGGATCAGTAAAGACTGGATCCTTCTATTCCACAGTAAAATTATTAAGCATCTAAAATTAAATTTTGACTTAGCCCTGTCAAAATAAAAATATTAAACCCACAAGAATTAAAACAGCTTGAAATCCTGCCTGTTGAAAATTAGAAGATTACAACAGGTACTAGTAGTACACTAATTAATCACTGAAGCCCCATCACACTTCTTTAGTTTTCTAAGAATCTAAGAATCTTCCTTTGCTTGTGTACTGCTGTGCAAAAGGCTACCTTTAGAGCAAAACTGGTGCAAGTAAGTTACTGTGCAATGGCTAAACACAGAAAATGATTATGGAAAAATGGTTCTGCATTCTACATCCAGTTATAACCCTTGATTATCAGTTCCTGAAGGCGGTGACCTCAGTTCTGGTTTTATGCCTGGATTCACAAGCCAATGATTTTTGAGACCTACTAAGCAGCTGACTTCCCACTGGAGCCTGCAAAGCCCTTTGGAAGTTTGATGTTTAGTTTGGGTGGCCCCATATCAGGTGTCACTCAAGACTATGTGAGTGAAAACAGTTTGAAGCAGACTTCAGAATTTTAGTCAGCAGTGAGGAATCATCTAGAGGTCATCTATACCACCAAAAAAGGGGAAAACATTTGGGACAGGATTTTGGTGTCAGTCCCCACACATTTACTGTGGCTGTCAAATTCTTGAGAACATTGTTTTCACTCCCTTTGCAGAGTGTTCACGGAATGTTCCCTTTGCAGAGTTTTCACTCCTCCTGCACTCCACAGATGAAGTACAAGCACTCTGAAGGAACATACAGGTGCCAACCAGGGCAGTGCCCTTTTCCAGAGCTGACAGCAGAGGGCACTGAGCACTGCTCTGTTGTAACTGGAAAATAAAGCTGGTTATAAACACCTGTGTCTTGGGGCACATGAATCAGGTAAACCATGAAGAAATAGAAGTGGGCAGTTTGTACTGGTTTTAGGCTCTGTGCACACAGTTTTGCTTTCATGTAATTGCCATTTCGGATCATTTTAATTCATCAGCATGAACCTTAAAAGACACATCAATTTCACTGCAGCTTATGGAGCTTTACCAAGGCCAAGGCTGGGGCTCTGCCTGTAACATCACACAGTGACTCACTACAGGCTTGCATCCCCTGTGAAGAACAATACTGGAGACCTGTACACACACACCGGAGGTAGCTTGTTACCAAAACCTGAGACTTTTCTACAGTGATGAAAGACTTCTCCTTCCCTGGAGAGAGAGTTCAGAAAAAAGTGCCCATAATAGTAAAGATATTAGTTCAGGGAAAAAAAAAAAAAAAAGAGAGGTAATGCTTAGCACTAGGAGAAAACCAATTACTCTCACCCAAGTTGAACAGTACTTTATTATGTTTTCCTGAAGTAGTCCCCTGCAGATTTAAAGAGCCTTAATATATCAGCCTACACAGCTGAACCTCTGGCAGAATTTTTATTTAGCTCACTGAATATTTTGATCTTTAGACTGTATTACTTCCCTAGCATTCCTACATTTTAACTTTCTCTTTGCATCTATTAAAAAACAGACTTGACAATAATAAATCAAAACCTACTTAGAACTTCACTGTTACAGGTTTCTTTTGTATTTATTTACATTTGATTTTTTTTTTCCTCTTAGGAGACACCAAAAGACAATTAAATTAAAGGTGCAAGACACTTCCTTTCTTTAAGGAGAAGGATTTATTGAAAATGGTTCAATTCTTACCTGGCACAAATCCACTGATTTGTTTCTTTGGTCCCTGAGAAAGCGATTGGTTAGACATGTCTGCATCCACTGGGAGAAGTGGTTGATTTCTGGCAGTGGCTTTCAGGGTGTTCTCTGCAGAGTTTTCCTCTGTGTTTTCAGTCAGTCCTGCAGGCCTTTGCTGAGTAGTGCCAAGAACTGCATGTGTCACTGTCTTCCGACCCGAGCTGACTGTTAACAGAAACAAACATTTTTGTACAACATTGAAGGGAACAGAAGTGTTCCTAAGGAATTCTTTCCAAGAGGGGTCTTGAGGCAGAGTAAACAACTTCCTCAGATTCACACATATGATGAAATGTGAGTCACAGATACCTAACCCTTGCTCACAAGAGTACACTCAGGACCTCTACAGTGAAATCCAGCAACTAAAATACAATGGAAGAGTGGTTAGCCATTGTGGCCATTCACCCTCTGATGGGCTTTGTTCACTTAGCTGAGCACGGGCACATGCTGAGGGGTGACTAAAACAAACGGCACGATGGTGAACAAACTGGCTCCCTTGCATGTCCACAGTGTTTCAGATTCTTGCAAGGTGTGTAACAGCACTGTGAAGGGTACCTCTAAGAAACCTTTTCAGGCAGAGACCATGGTTCTTGTTTCCAGAATCATCATGCAAGTGCAAAACTGATCTTTTAACTGTCGAACACAAAACCTATCACTTAGAGACCCTTGACAATTTTAATATGCTTTGCAGAAAATTTCTGAGCACCTGAGGATGTGGGTATTAAACCTCCCCATTTACTAATTCCAGAAAAACTGGAGCAAACTGCTTGCTCACAGGGAGAGAGGCCACAGAAGCGGCATTGTCCCCCTTTGGTCACTGAGGCTGTGATTTTTCCTTTCATAGTCTCCTGTGCCACTGTGGCCTGGCACACTTACGGTTCTGGCAGAAAGTCTCGTCTGATCCATCAGGACACTGTCTCACACCATCACACGCAAACGTGATGTCAATGCAGCAGCCATCATCACAGATAAACTGGTAGCGAGAGCAAACCCCAGCACAGGCTGTTGAGAAACAATTCCCAAATTACCAAAAGAGAAATCCAAGTAGTAAATACTGAGTTGGTGCCTAAAATCTGCGGCATGGAGGAAAAAGCAAAACCAGGCTATGCCAAGAAGCACCATGAACAGAACAAGGCAGAAAGTCCAGACTCAGCTGTGTGACATCACGCTGACACAGAAGCAAATACAAGTAATAGCTGTTCCTGGCACCTTCATCTCTAGCCTGGCAATCTCTTTATTACAGGAATACTCAACGTGGAGGCTGTTGCACCTTACACCTTGTGCAGCACCCTTACAGTGCTTTGAATTCTGCTGGCCTAAGCTGAAAGGAGATCTTCTTAGGCTTAAAAGATGCAGAACAGTCCTGAAAATAAATAAATGAAATCTCTGTGCTTGTAACTGCATCTCTCCAACACGTAATTCCTACTGCATATCCATTCAACACCAGTATGTTGTTTTACACGCATACACTTGGACTATATGGGATATTTTATGGCAGATTTTCTGCAACCTAATTAAAATAAAGAATGCTTATCATTTATTGACACCAGCAATGCAATGACTTCAATTCAGCACAGACCAGAACAGGACTAGGTCACATTCTCACAAATTACTTTCACAGAAAGAACTGACTGCCGCCTGCTTTAACATGTAGATTCCCCTGGAAACGGAGAGTATCACTGGATGTTCCATTTTGCATACTCAAAACTTTCCTGAAACCCATTCTGATTCTGTAATTATCAAGTGTTTACATCTGTGCCATTGTCTTTCCAACAGCAGTGCAGTTCATCACTTTGTAAAGCACTATCCAGTTCAGTGCTTGATTAGTGTTGTAAGAGCAAATCAATTTGCATAAGGGAGTCACAGCCTTTGGTTGTTACCCTGCTGTGTACCAAACACGCTAAGGGAAGGATGCCAGGAGTGCAGACAACTGTTTAAAACCCCTAAAATCTGAAAATCCATCTCCTGAACTTCAGCACTAGTAATAGCACTGATCTTGCACGTATTAAGGCATCAGGAACTGGTTTAGCTACATCAGTAGCACTTGAATTGCTAATGTACCTGGGGAACTAGAAAAATAAAAAAGACAGCAAATTCCCTATGTGGTCCATACAAAAGATACCCCAGATACCCACAGCAGCAAATAAACAAACCAGCAAACCTCTCTGGCTGCTTTAGCTGAATTAAACATTAATGAACACAACTCTATCATCCATTACTGGAACGCAGGCAGTAATTAAGCAGATTTTTTGTAATAACAGCTTATTGCCATTACCCTCTCATACAGAGATATTGGTGCAGAGCAAGATTTTCACTAGTGCTGCTGAACGTGGTGATAACACTATTTAACTTTTATTTTGTGCCAGAGCATCAGATCTACATGAGCAACTTGTTAATTACAACATAATTAGAAGTTATTACATTTAAGAGCAGGACTGACAGCCACTGAAATCTAACTTACTTTCTACCTTTTATGCTTTTTACATGTTTCTGAAGCTCAGTTTAAAAATGATGGGTCAGTTCCAGTTTCAGCTTCCCCAGTAGCATAAAGCTTCAATAACAACCATCAGACAGAAAAAAAGAAAAACTTAAGTGCATTAAAACAAAAAACCATTCCAACTTTCAGACTACAGATGCAGGTCAGTATTATTACTAGCCTGCTTCAAACATACTATTAAGTAATTTTAACTGGGTTTTCCTTACTGCACAAGCCCTGTCATGTTGCCCACATCATCTGACTGTTACAATGCACCTGATACCTGTGTCAATATTTCACTCTTCCAACCCTGCATGCTTATTAGCAATAGAAGGACTAATAGTCAGTGCCTGAAAGCATTATTGCTTTAACAGGCAAATGATGCTTGCTTTTTTCCTCACTTTGAAAGAGTGATTCAAAGCTGAAAGAGATGTCATTATGTAATGAACAAGGGCAAAACAAAACACCAAAAATGGAGAATAACATTTTTACCTTTATGAAGACCCTTGCTCTGCTCTGAATACCATACCCTGGTGTCACAGAGGCAACAGCTCCAGTCATTTTCTCACCTGCTGCAGAATGAACCATGGGCAGAATGTTCACAGAGACGTTGTCGGAGCTCCGCTGGCCTGCAGTGTCTGTCACTGTTAGCTGGAAAACATACCCACCTTCCTGGATGTGGGACAGCTTCAGTGTTCCTGGCTGTGGTACCTGAGTAAAGGCACACAGTAAGAAAAACATTTTGGTACAATGGATCCAGCCATGACCTTCCAGGAATAAGGAGCTCATCATGCAGATTAAATACTTCCTGCAGTCTAGTCAGCCTGTTCAAGCATGTATTCCAGCATGGAACTTTGATCTCTTTTTTTTTGCATCCATTTGTAAAAAACCCACAACATTCAGGTAGTTTTTTCATGATCTACTCAGTTACCTGGAGCTGTGGATCTCAGCACACAAAAGGATAACAAATGGTCATATACATTTCACTCAATCTTTCAGTAATTAGAAATGTAATTTTAGAGAACAGGCAGTAAAATATTGGCCTTTTGCTCTTTATCACATTAGTCTGTAGACAATATAACATGGATCCACAGAAATAAATTTTCATGCCTGAAAGAGAACAGGAATTTTTGATTAATATGGTCCTAAGAGTCCTAGACCTTCTATTATAGAAGAGTGTACTAATAAATAATTTTTTTTTTCTCTCAGTGAGAAAATTTCCTAACTGAAATTTCTTTCCTTTTCTATTTGAATGGATTCAGTTATGTGATCAGACTGTTGAGTACTTCCTGACGGAGTGAATGAGCCCTTAGAATTTTATTCTTTAGTGTGTTAAAGAAATTATTATGCTCTAAAAAACACCTGCTGTTGTTCACTATGACTGCTGGGAGAGTAAATGTGGTATTTAAAACTCATGAGCCGTGAAGTCCAAGTCTCTTCCCAGTGCAGAGACAGAGAAATTCCACTGACTTCTGAATAATCCACCGCTCCTCCCAGTGACCTCTGTGCTTTCCTTTATATTTTCACGTTGCCCTGAAGAATGCTGGCCTGTATCTGCTTACACAGAAACTTTGGCTCAAAATAGAAAATCAGCATTTTAAAAAAACCCCAACCATTACTGTCCCTAAGTGTCCAGGAGCTGTGGAGCTACAGAAGGGAGGGGGTTAGCAATCAGAGAAGCAAATTATCTAAAAAAGCAGTAATCAGTCACAATAGGAAAAAAAAAGCTTCTACAATATGGTCTCTTTATAGCAGTCCTTCCCCCTCCTCTGCCTTCTATTTATTCTTTGCTACCTAAGAGCAATGCAACAGCTGCCTTTTATCTTATTTAAACACACTCCCATTCTGCCTTGTAGCTACGGATTCATACATTATTCTCAAAGAATAAATGACACGAAATCCAGTAACTTCAGGGCAATAACCAAAGCACCAAAGACATCAGCTGAAGGATGCATGAAAAAAAAATCAGTTATTAATTCAACTCTAAAATTTAAATTATCATGGCTAATCACCAGGGTACATATCTGTAGGAGAAATCCCTGCTCATTTGAAGACAGTGTAAAAGTATTTATTTAAGCATAAATGTGTGTCAAATTCATCTTCTGTTAACAAACACAAAGAAGCTACCAAGGTTAATATGAACTTTACGAGTTTGAATGGATAGAAAACTTGTCTCTATTTCATAAAGTGACTTTGAGTAATATTAAAAATATAGACTTTAAATGTTTTTATTAAATTCTAGTTTGTTTTACTCTGTTACTAAATCACCAATTTTAAAAAAGTATTTAATTGCTCTTTAAAGAAAATAATGCTGCAAGGGGTCAGATTAACAAGTCTTTAATAAGAAAGTGTTCCTTTTATCTAGATTATATCTAGCAACTATTCTTAAAGCTTCATTTTGGTTCAGTCTCTCACCTCTACATATCCTTCTGGCTGTAGGTGGAGTTCCTAGTGTGCCCTGGATGTTGTGGGCTGTGAACAGACTATGAGTAGAGTCTGTGGACTTTTTTTTTCTTTCTTTTTCTGCTGATCCTAGAGCATTCACAAAAAAGACTAAAATGAAGAATCCCTCTCTTCATGGGTAATTTTAATTTGAAACCAAAGTGCAGCAGAAAATGTATGGATAAAGTATCTCATAAGGTCTTCATCATGTTTCTTTGTACCTTCTCCATAAGCACTGACAGGAAACTGTTGGTGAAAATCCCTTATTTTTTTTTTTTTAGTAACTGAATTACTGAGGGGATCTCTAACTGGGGTGACAAAAGCTGAAAACCAAGTGCAGTGAGATAAAGCAGAGCTCTAATACAGTTATTTGCTGCTGGCTGTCCCATGCCATCCAGGATAGAGATTAACTGTGTAAGCCACTAGAAATAATCACTGGAACTACCCAGGGACACAGTGCAGTCTCCTTCACTGGAGGTCTTCAAGATGGGATTGGACAGATAAAATAATCTCATTGAGGTTCCTTGTCCCACAAACAGTTGGACCAGATAATCTTTTAAGGTCCCTTCCAACCTGGGCTGCTCTGTATTTCTGTGAAATAAATGTTCGAGTTGTACAGGCATCCTAATTTTGGTGCCTGGTAGACAGATCTGAATAAATTTAATATTTTTAGCTGTACATTTAAAACTTGAACACAACAATCTGGAGGTAACTGGCCACAAGAGGGACTGCACATGTACCTGCATTTCAACTGAAGAGTCGCCCTGCAGCAGTGCCCACTCATAGTGCACAATTCCATGGTCATCGGAACTTTCTCGGCCATCCAAAAGCACCCAGTCCACAGGTGACTGCAGCACAACGTCTTGGCCCGCCTTACACTGTGGAGGCTCATCATATTCTTCTTCTTCAATAAAAAAAGAGAAGATCAGTTATTTATGAGGGGAGGCTGAGTGATTATTTATACTTTTTTTTTCTAGGTTAGGGTCTTGTTTCACCTCTGTTCAACTCGCTGAAAGAGGAACAAGTTCATTAGTGCACACCTTGTTAAGCAAAGTAGTATCTGTTTCCACCTTAGTTAATTGTCCCATGACGCCTCCAGGAATAATTATGTCAGAAGCACATGGCTCAGAAAACCTCTCTAGGTACCTGGATGTTTCAGCAATGCATCAAACAGGATTATTAGCATCAGTGTACTATTTAAATCTGAACTAAGGAAAACAGGTTTAAATATGACTTACATACAGATGGCAATTACAGCACCTTTTTTATACCTTTTATAGTGCTCTGCATAATTCAATAGGCTTCTAGTCACAATTTATAATACATCATTATAGGAATGAAAGACTTACTTAGCATAAGGTGGCACCCTGATGAAGCAGTGCACATGATCATTAAAAATCATCAGAGACCACCAATTTTAAGTGCTTCATTTAAGACTTTGAAAGCTTGATTTTCAGAATATTTATGATTTATAGCATTTTGCTATATTCAAAGTGCAATCCTTATTGATTAAAATTGTGAGTGCTAATCAGACCACAAGCTTTTGGGTTAGACTAACAAAAGCCAAGTTGTTAGGTGACACAGCCTGTCAGAAATGGTTTAAGTAATTTATTCTGCAACGTTCAGGCAGAGAAGAGAGAAATAAAAATCTGTTTCTTGTATTTGACAACTTTGGCCACAAGACTGTGTCTTTCCACAGTTCCCCTCTCAAGTTTCATTCCTTCTCTGGGCACTCTGAAGTGCCAGGGTGCTCTCTGCTCTTCAACCTCTGCAAAGAATACCCTGTAAAGGATATTGGTGTTATGCTCCCAAGAGCAATTACTGAAATCAAGGTTGTAACTGCATTCTGTGTGGGCAGAGCTGCACAAGGAAAGGTGCTTTCCCACCAGTGTGGGGAATCTTCCTTGCACGTGCTCTTCAAGAGTATCACAAATGTGCTTGAAGCCTTGGAACTCATGGGAGCAGCGGGACAACTGTTTATCTCTGACTGAACAGCACAATTCTTAGTTCTTGGTTTTTTCAGTAGTAGGTCAGGTAGAAAATTTCAAGGCAAATGCCTAAAGTTAGGAAAACATACAAATAACAAAAACAGGTCTAATAATAGAAAGCATGAAACGGTTTTTGCTCATCTGATGACCAAGGAAGCTTTACCTAATTTGTATTCACTCACTTCTCAAAACCAACTTTGTTTAAAAAAGCAACATTCAAGTGCAAAAAAAAACCCCAAAACCCAAACTCACTGTTAATAAAACCCCCAAACTAATCGTTAATAAACACCATCATTATGGTGCCAGGGCAACTTTCATTTGATATAAATGAGTTACGTGCAGTCTTCACACACTTACTTTTACAAATAACTGTCAAAAAGACACTGACCTGGGTCTCAAAGAGCACAGCCCAATCTTCTGCCTTGGAAAGGGGTTTCATGTAACCTGTCTGGTTTAAATGACTTGATCAATACCCCGCAGGGGCAGAGACAAGCCCCACTTCCCCTAAGCAATAAGGATACTCTCCTCCTGAACTAACTTTATACTCCAGCAGCAAGAGCTGCAAAGGAAGGACCACTTCACGTTGAGTCAGGCACAGAAATTCATGCCAGCCCTTTGCTAAAGATGAGTGAGGGACCACAGAGACCTCTGGTCCCAAAGGATGGAGGCACCACTCTTTGCTTGTAAGCCACCAAATCATCTTCAGGTAAAGGTAAATCTATGGCAAAAAGGAAAATTTGGCCTGATAGAGACATATGGCATGGGAGGAGACAGCCTATTGAGCTGAAGATTCTTTTTCCACAGCAAAGTTTTAAGCAATGGAATACATGATCCTTAGAGAGCTAAACACCTCCAAATCTGGGGAATAAGAAGCCAGCATACAAAACCAAGGAGGCAAACTCATTGGAGGCATACTCCGAGGAGCCACTTGCAACCACCACTCATGGGAATAAAGCACTATCAGCCACAGGTCAACAGAAAAATCATCTCTTAACTTCTGTTTTCAACTTGCATTTAAGTTGAATGTAAATAAGCAGTATGGAACTGAAATACCAGGTCAACACTGAGATGCTGCAGCTGGCTGCTTTCTAGAAAAAGGGTGAAGCACTTTTTTCTTTGGGAGTGAACACAATAGGCTTTTTTTTTTTTTTT